>CM038673.1:734311989-734831271 GCA_021605145.1 Aegilops bicornis
ACAACAGAGAGGCCAGCACGCCGGTCTAAACCTAAGCGCACAGGGTGCAGGCCCATCGCCCATAGCACACCCAAGACGCTATGCAGGGCGGCCGGAAGCGCACTAGCCTAGCAGCGGGCGTTCAGTCCAATCCGGCGCGCGCGCCGCTCGTCATTGGCGTCCACGGCGTTTTACCGATACCACGACGCCGGGATACCCATAACTACTCCCTGCGTAGATGGTTGGTGCGTATAGACCAAATGGCCAAACTCGGATCAAATACCCGGATCTCAGTTAAACGTGTTAAGTATCCATGAACGCCGACCGTGGCCGGGCCCACCTCTCACCCAGTAGTCTCAACCTGCCTGCCGCTCCGCCACAAGTAATAGTCGGGGCCGTCGGGAACCCAGCCCACCTCTACCGGGATGGAGCCACCTGTCCTTTCAGCCCCATCTCCGAGCAGTATCTCGGGTAATGTAACAAAGGTAAAGTATATAGTATATGCCCGTGATCACCTCCCGAAGTGATCACAACCCAAAGAGTATAGCATGGCGTACGGACAAGAGTGTAGGGTCACCGATGGAACACTAGCATCCTATACTAAGCGAGAGGATAGCAGGTAAAGGTATCAACAATAGTAGCAAGGACAGGCTATGCAGCAGTATAGGATTAACTGAAAGCAGTAACATGCTACACTACTCTAATGCAAGCAGTATAGAGAAGAATAGGCGATATCTGGTGATCAAGGGGGGGGGCTTGCCTGGTTGCTCAGACAAGAAGGAGAGGTCGTCGGTGACGTAGTCGACCACAGGGGCATCAGCATCGTCACGGGGTCTACCGGAAAGAAGTAACGGAGGGGGAACACAATAAATAACAGAGCAATCAAAGCATCACAAAGCGTAACATGGCAATACGCAGTGCTCGGTGTGCCCTAATGCGGCAGAGGTGGTACGGCGAAGGGGAAACATCCGGAAAGTATCCCGGTGTTTCGTGTTTTCAGCGAGGAGCCGGAGGGGAAAGTTGCGAAGTTTGATATGTTAGGTGCGTGGCGGACGAACGGGCTGCGTATCCGGGTTCTCTCGTCGTTCTGAGCAACTTTCATGTACAAAGTTCTTTCATCCGAGCTACGGTTAATTTTATATTGAATTTCAAAGTTTTAATTGATTTTCTAAAATTATTATTATTTCGAAAATAAATAGTAAATGCTACGGGTTCACAGAAGTGTACCCAACATTCTGCACATGTGGTCGATGATGGGGCCAGAGGACACAGTTGACCAGGTTAACAGAGACTAGTCAACCAGTGAATAGTAGAAGTGGGTCCGCATGTCATTGACTCTAAGTTTAGTAGATTAGGAAATCTTGCTTAATTAACAGCGGGGCCCATTTGTCGTAGACTTAGCCTTTTTAGAACAACTAACTAAAACTAATAAACAGAGGGGAACACTTGTCATTTGTTGTTATACTAATTGAGCACTAAAGTATTACCAACTGAACTAAACAAGGGCCGGCCTGGTGGCACAGCTGTGAGGCTGGTTATGCACACACGCACAGACCACACACGACACGCAACACACTATGCTAGGTGTTAATTATGTTCTCTATTGACAGAAGATAGCAATTTGTGATTTTCATATGATTTCATCCAGGCATCAAATGGATTTGGTCCAATGAACACATTTGAGCCTTGTCAAGTGTACCGCCTACTCATATTATTTTCACACATACTAACAACTGTTTAACCGCTGATTAGGGGATGTTTAGGGGTTAATCAGTGTAAAATCCCTAAAGCTAGCCATATAGCTGCACTAATTAGCAACAGTAGCAGATTCAGAGAGCAGCAGGTTGCAAAGACGGGTAGCAACGCGAAAGCAGCAGCAGTTATGGCGAGGCCACGCGCATGGGCGTCGGGCAAGGCGCTGGCGCAGCGGTCGCGCCAGGACGCTGCTGGCAGCGCTGGGCGGCTACGGTGCAGTCCAAGGACGTGGCCACGGTGGCGCGAAAGCAGACAGGCGCGGTGGGCGGCAACGCAGGAGCGGCGATGCGTGGGGCTCGCATGCGTGTGAGGGCCACGGCAGGGCGCATGACGCTGCTGGAGCGGAAGTTCCGGCCATGGCGTCTCAAACGACGGCCGCGGCGATGAGCAGCAGCGGGGCGGTGGGCTCGGCGGAGGCACCGCCACGCGCGGGCGAGCACGCACAGGGACGCGGTCGGCTGCAGCCGGTCATGGCCAGAGGCCAATGGAGCACGGGTGAGGGAGTCGTGTTAGCGGCCGTAGGCTACGTCAATGAGCGGAAGATGCGCTAATGGACCGAATCCAACGGGGAAGAGGAGGAGAAGGAGTAGAGGCTCACGTTGTGGCACACGAAAGGCCGGCGACGGATTACTAGTAGTAGGATGGTCGCAGCGGACGGAGCTCGTCGGCGGCCGTAGGTGCGGGGAAGAACCCGATCCCGATGGTTGAGGGGGTCCGAGCTCGATCTTGTGGGGGTCCGAGCCGCGGTGGTGGCCAACGACGGCGACGTAGGCGCTCGGGTGAGCCAAGAGGACGACGAGGGAGAGAGAGAGAACATGGATCTGGGAGGGAGGGCGCCAAGGAGGAGTGAGGCGAGTGGGAAGAAAATATCTGGTGGGAGTGGCGCCTCGGTGGAGGCCTTATCCTCCCACGGCATGGCCGGCGAGGTGGTTCGACGGGGACGCGATCCGAACGGGCACGGTCGTGAACAGAAGAAGACGACCGGGGGTTAGGTTGGCTGAATTGGGTGAGGCCCAGTGGGGGCACGTGCTCTCTCTTCCTTTTCTTCTTCTCGCTTTTCTTTTACTCCTCCACTTGCATTTAAATAAGCGACCAAATGACTTTGCAAAATCGTGGAGGTGGACAAAACAAATACTAGGAAATATTGAGCACTGCCACAAAAAGTTTGACACCTAAAAAAATTTAGTTTAATATTTTATAATTTATAAAAGGCATTTAATTATTGTTTTTAGCCACTGATATATATACTTAGGAGCAACTAAAGACTTTAACACAAGGTTGGCTCACCACCATAAATAATTATGGAATATTTGCAACACTTTGAACATTTTATTTTTCATGTTTGAGAAATTTGAATTCTTGCACTTTAGTTTGAACTTGAATTTGAATTGCGATTTTTGTCAACCGCGGATTAGTAACAGTAAAGTGATGACATGGCACCATTAACGAGGGTTTACAGTAGTTTAATTATCCGGGCGTCATATGTACCGTCGGCGTTGTCGTCGTCGTCCGGATCCTGTGCCATAGGGCTGTCCGGATCCTGTGCCATAGGGATGTCCGGCAGGTCCGGTAGCGTTGCGGCGTTCTTGCCATGGCTTGGCCGCACGATCGGGCGGTTTTGTACGTGGGGTGGTGTCCCCGCCCCAAACGAATCTGGCTCTTCGCCAAAGCAGCGCCAATTTACGCAGCGCCGAGGGTCATCTCATCTTCTTCGTCGGCCCCGGTGGTCGAACCGAGGTAACAAATCGTCGCAGCTCGGCAGCACCGAACCACTTCAACCCTATACACTGTGGGTGGCATCGGATTACCGTGGAACATGCGGTTGCCCGGTTGAACGATTCTGCCCTTGGCGACATCGACCAACTCGGCGCTCACGAAGTGCAGAAGAGTGCAAGGAACGTCGGCGGTGCCCTGCGAAAACATGTACAGGGCGTCAGGGATGCCCAGTCAAAGACAAGGAGATGAAGTCATCGGCCGAGAGGCTTAGTTACCATGATGCCGTCGAGCTCGGCTAATGTCGGCATACCGCCAACGGCGGGCGTAATCGCCACGGAGGGGCGCTTGTGGCGAGGTGCCGGCGGCGTACACCGGTGCATTAAGCTCCAATGCCCGTGGTCGGCGCCGGAGACACGAATACCGCCTCGCCGGAGAACACCAATGGCGCCGCCGCCGGAGACACCAATGGCGGCTGCCAGGCAGCGAAGGTTGGCCGTGAAGCTGGGAACCGGGGGAGGCCCCTGTTGGCCGCCCGCAATCCACGTCGTCAGCCCATGAATCAACGTAGGCACCATGGCGTTGATCTTCATTCCCAGTTGTTGTTCCACTTGCTCTGGACAAGCTCCGGAATCCGCACCACTTGTGCCTTGAGTGCTTCAACCTCGCGCGTCTGGCTTTCCGAGCTGGCCTTTTTCTCCTTCCGCACACCAGCGGTATAGTATGACCCCCATTTTGTGGACAAGCCTTTGCCGGCCACATGACCAGCTGACGTCGGCTTAGTGAGCTTATCCTTGCTTTTCATTATGTTCAACGCCCTATTTAAAGGGGTGTTGAAAGGGGAGCTCTGAGACGACCCCGCGCTACTGCTTTCAGTTTCCTGCGAATGGAACGTGAACCATTTAGAAATATTGGGGATTAATTAGAGTGCATCCATATGGAGCTAATTACGCTGGGTGTATTCCTTACGAGAACAAGCTCAAGCGCCTGGTCTTCGGATCCGTGGTAAGCTCCTTTGTTATCGGGTCCTCCTTGTACCGGCCCCGACATAGTTCCTGATGCCTTGTTACCGCTGTATTTCTCGAAGCGAGGCGGTAGGCCTTGCTCGGCACGCTCTGTGTCCTCCTTGTCCCATATAGGCTCCGCCACTCAGAATCACGGACCGAGTTTGTGTTCCCTAAGTTCAACTCCGCATTTCTTTCCCCACCGACTTGATTCGGAGGTTGCACTAGTTGAGCACTTGATCTTGAACTCCTTGTACTCATCTTCGCTCATCAAAGGATATTTCGCCTTGATCTTCTCATAACTATCACCTTTATCAATCATTTTCTTCACCGCGCTTCTCCAAGTAGACAGGGCCGTGCTCATCTTCGTGAGGGCGGCACTGTTCACTTTATTCCCTGAGAGGCGTGTGTTTTCAAATCCGGCGGGGAACTTGTATCGTTCGTGCAGCTTCGTGAAGAGGAGGTTGCGCAAATTCCTTTGGTCCTTATGCCTAAGGTTCTCGGTGTTGATCGAGACGGTGCTCCGGAGAATGCACCCGAGCTGAACCGAGTACCCCTTGACTATATGTTTGGGCTCCGTTGGATTCCCGTCGGAGTCCACTTGAGTGCATTCCTCCTTGACGGTGCGGAGCACATTCGGACGCCGGTCCTTCCTTGTCTTCTTCGATTGGCTGCCATCTGTGTGTGCGCCGCCATCATCAGTGGTGGCATCCTCGGCGGCACCATCAGTGGTGTCATCCCCGACGCCACTAGGGGTTGTGTAATCAGGATCGGTGTCTTCCGCGGCGTCCTCATAGCGGTGAGGTTGTTCCTCCATCTCCGGGACAGCTCCAGAATTGCTTGTCACTTCAACCACCGGCCTCATCGTTGTGGGCCATGTTTCGCTTCTAAATAGGAAAAAGTTTGGTCAAAAGTTGTTTATTGTCAAGGAACAAGACCATGGTCTCATCATTTAGTGTTTGTCGACACCGAGGCACCCTAAAAGCCTAAGCTTTCATCATTTAGGGTTTGTCGACGCCGAGGCACCCTAAAAGCCTAAGCGTACATCATTTAGGTTCTCATCGACACCGAGGCATCCGGGGTAGCCAAGTTAATTTTTCATCATTTAGGGTTTATCGATGCCGAGGCACCCTAGGTTGGGCCTAATCACTTGGCACTAATCACTTGGCTCTATTGCCACCTATGGTTTAATACAGCAAGAATAAAGGGCGATTGATCCTACTTAATTAAGTACTAAGATACCCCGCCCATGCATTAGTAGCAAGTACCTCATATGTCCGATTTTAGCAAAATCATGCTAAAATTCACGGAAAATTTCAGCATGACCTTTGCTGAAAATAGGACATATGGAGTACCCAATTTGCCGGAACGGAAGTTAATCGACATTCCGCAAACTCAAGGGCCTCTCGGGTACCTGCAAAATCATCATGACACGAAGGGCCTCTCAAGGGCCTCAAGCAGCAGCGGCGTCTCCCAGACCCCATTTTTTGCTAAATTTCTTTGAGCAACAATCAAAGCAGAAAAATTCAGCATATTTCTATACAACAAAGATCAGAAGGTGAAGAACAGTCCTCTGACAGCCCATTTATATACAATAGCATCTTTGGTCATACCAATTTCTGAAACAATTCAAAGATGAAGAAATTAACTATGTATAGTTTATTCTTTTTGTACCAGGAACTATTTTAGTTTATTATTTATTGTACCAGGGAGGAATATAACAATCTTTTTTGGTATATATCCTAGTTATACTACTGCAGGAAAGGAGGATCATCATACACATATATATGTGCATAAAAATCATAAAAATTCAAAATCACTTGAAACCTGATCACTCGGACCACACCACATGCCACAGCATACATAGTACATAGAGTTGACAATTCAGTTGCAATCATGTAGTAATGAATTGTTCTACCTAGCAGGTTGTTGGAAATGGATTGTTCTACCTAGCAGTTTGTTGGAAAATCAGTTGATATTTTCATTAGGGCTGGCAAACAGACATGTTTAAATTTCAATTAAGATTATCTATTGTTTCAAGACTGTAAACAAGACTTTTTCTACAAAATCAATTATCTGTGGAGTAGTTCTTGTGCTCATCCAGTAGCAACATCTTTCATACATGATCAGTAGTCATGTACCAAATTTTTATTTAAACTGAATTTGCAAATCACCAAGAGCTCTACTAGTTTCAGACTAGATTTACACTAAATACACTAGAGTATTTGACCAGTAGTCAGTTACATTTACACTAGACTGAAGAAATTGTTGTATCAATAGACTGAAGAAATTGTGTTGTCAGTTAGGGACTGAAGAAAATGTGTTGCAGATTTTGATTTGCTTGCTGATCTTCGGTTAACTCCATAGAAGAGTTTTGTACTGATTCAATTAACTGACAGCAAGTAACAACATGTTCTAACAGCAACAGTTTCAGAGTACTACTCCAAAATCCTCCTAGTTGTAGCTCATCTAAATGGTTGAATTCAAAGAACTACAGTGGCCTTCAGTGATTGAGAGCTTAAAATTTCCAACAATCTGAACAAACAAAGTAAAAAAGGATCAGTATCTCATTTCAGCTGATTTATTCTTCATAAGCATAGGCTTTGTTTTGTTGGAAACTAGCATGTGAAACTGAAATTTAACAGTAAACTGAATTACTGTCATTTAACAGTAAACTGAATTTTAAACTGAGTACTGGAGTAAACTTGCTGGAGTACAAATTTATCAACGGGCCATATATCGATAACATCTGAAATCATGCATTGGTGCAAAGTTGCTCCTGTACACTATAACATCTAAAAGATGGAGATCACAGAGTTGCATCTGAAAGAATCGGGGGCGAGGGGGAAGATGGAATCGTGGGCTCTGTACCTGCGGCGGCTGCGGCTGGAGGATGGCACTGTCGACAAACTCGAGGGCGGGGGCACCGGATGCTCCTCTCGTTGATGGGGGAGGGGAGAGGCTGGAGGCAAACCCTAGCCGCCAAGCGCACGAGTGCTGCAGCTAGGTGGAGTAACCTCTGCCGGAGACGACGGAGCAGGTGGCCGACGTCGTGGTTGGTGAGGAGCAGGTGGCCGGCGTCGTGGTTGGTGAGGAGAGCACGAGGAAGAGCGCCCCGTCCGAGGAGGTGGGTGGTGCCTTGGCGACCGGCGGCGGCGGAGGCCTGGAGGATGTGGAAGAAGGCGCAGACGGCGAGGAGGAGTCCGGCGAGGGTCGGGGCGGCAGGAGTGGGGGCGCGGGGGCGCGGGGGCGGCGGGGATGGAGTCCAGTGAGGGTCGGGGCGGCGGCGTCGTGGGTCGGGGCCGCGCGCGGGTGGATCTGGTGGCGAGGGAGAGAGGGTCAAGGATCTGGCGAGAGAGAGGGATGAGAGCTAGTGGGAGTGTTCTAATGGCTCTCCGTCCAGTCTTGCGCCATAAGTATGACTATTCTAATGGCGCACCTCTCCTTGGTGCGCCATTAGAATTTTGTTTTAATCTAGCCCACTAACCATATCTACAACCTAACCCTATCTACAACAGAACCCACCCACTAGCCCGATTGGTCAGCACGTAGCACACACACCAGGAGGTCCTGGGTTCGATTCCCAGGCTCCCCAATATTTTTTATGCATTTTAAATGCTGTTTTTTATATTTATTTGTGTTTAAATATGTTCAAACTTGTTTAAATCATAACAGTAATATTTTTTTATAAAAACAGTAATAATTTTTTAAAAAATATGTTCAAATTTCTTACTTGAAAATATCATCGGCGGCGGCGGTGGAGCGGGGGAGGGTGCGGGGATCGAGATCGAGATGGAGGGGGAATCGAGATCGAGATGGAGGGGGATCGAGATCAAGTGTCCTCATGAATTCAAAAAGTGCCCATGAAATTTAAAAATATTCATGATATCAAAAAGTGCCCATGAAATACAATCGAGAAATGAAGACTACGATTTAAATACCATCGATCTTAGCTAGCTATCTGTTCACAATCTTCTTGCCCTTCTTTTTCGCAAATGGAGTTCTTCCGTGGAACGGACGTCCTTTAGGTAGGGTGGTCCTGCTTCTTCTTGTGGTTTGTGCTGCTACTTCATCGTCCGCCATGCTCGATCCTCAGGTCGCCGTACTTGTCGAAGTCTTGCTCATTGGCTACTCCATCCATTCCGATGATCTTCCTTTTGCCTCTCCTCACGACAACACGACTGGGCTTTGGCGGGTCGGTAATGAAGAAGCATTGGTCCACTTGGGAAGCCAGTACCCATGGCTCATTTTTCGTGGTGACGCTTTGCGCCATGATCTTGGATTTGGCTTCGGGTATAACCATGGTGGTGAAATATCGGTCTTATTTTAGGGCGCTCTTGGCCCATCTCGACACGGAACATCGGCACCTTCTCTCCAACAGTAGCTCAGCTCCCAGATCTCCTCGATCCTTCCGTAGTATCTGTCCTTGTCCTTACCGGTGTAGGATTCCATCGTTACCCGGAGTTCGATAACCATCGCTCTTCATGTCCTTGTCCTCGGTGTAGAATGTGTAGTCATGGATATCGTCGCCTCATAGGTCATCAGGTTGTGCTCGGCGCCTGTGACAAGGCGAATATGAGTTGTTCTTCCGCGGAAGAATCTTCATGTAAAGGGTACGATGTAAGCTTCGCTTGAACCAACGTGTGAAACATGAGTTGTGCTCTTTGAGTATATCTCCGTCCGTCCTCTCTGTTGGCCTCGGTCATTGTACGTCTTCTCAATAAAGGTTTTGTGCTCTACCACCCAAGGATCGACCACGTCTATGTGTTGTAGCGCCGACTAGGTTTGCTCTTTCAAAGTCGGCGAGTCGACCCTCGAAGTCGACATGCATTTCGCGGCGACCCTCACGGTGACCCCATCCAGCGAGCCTACCGAGATGCCTGTTGACGGGCAGACCAACGGGGTTCTCGGTGCCTAGATAATTCGTGCAGTAGGAGATGCACTCTTGATCGAAAAGCCCCGGCTATACTTCCCTCTGGACGTGACATGTTCCGAACGTATCCTTTGATGACACCATTCATCCTTTCGAACGACATCATGCTGTGCAGGAACGTCGGCCCGAGTTGGATGATATCCTCCACGATATGGACCAGCAGATGCACCATAACATCGAAGAATGCGGGCAGGAAGTACATCTCAAGCTCGCATAGTATCACCACGATCTCTTCCTGTAGCCTTCGAGTTGCCTCACGCCAATCGACTTCCGAGAGATGACGTCGAAAAAGTTGCATAGGCCAAATAGCGTTTCACGGACGTGCGCGTCCATGATCCCACGGATTGCAATCGAAGTATCTGCGTCATCGACGCGTGATGATCATGAGACTTCATCCCGAACTTCGCTTCACCGGGTCTAGGTATCTCGCTTATCTTCCCAGCGTAACCGTAAGGAAGTTTTACTCCTAGGAGGCGAGGAGGCAGGTGAAAAACTGCTCGATCTCCTCATGACTTAGAGTGAAGCACGGGAGGGTAGTCATTTCCGGTCTTCTTGGCCTTTTGCCTTTGCGGCGACTTTCGGTGTCTGCTTCGCCTCATCATCATAATCATCATCATCATCATCATTAGCGTGAAGCTCCCGCACGATGCCCATTGATTTCAAGTCTGCCCTTGCTTTCGCCCATCTTTGGTCCTCTCGGCATGTTGAGCAGGGTACCAAGCAGACTCTCGCACACGTTCTTCGTGATATGCATGACATCAAGGCTGTGAGGCACACGGTGGATCTTCCAGTACGGCAAGTCCCAGTAAACAGACCTCGTTTTCCATACCTTCGGCAGCGGCTCTGGCGCCTTTCGCTTCTTTCCCGGCTCTGGCGCCTTTTGCTTCTTTCCCGGCAGTGGTCAGTCTTTCCAATTTTTCAACAGCTCGTCTATTTCCTCGCCGCTCCTCGTACACGGGCGTTTTGGGTTCGGTTCACCATCGAATAGATCCTTGCGTTTCCTCCACGGGTCATCATCGCGAAGCCACCTTCGATGTCCCATGAACACGGTTTTCAAGACCAGGATCTCTATCTGGTAGCGATACGTTGTGTCATCCATGCACCTTACGCATCCGGAAAATCCGTGGACTACACGCGCGAGATATCCGTAACCGAGATAGTCGTGCATAAATGCGTGAGCGGTCGCCTCTCATAGGGAAATATTCTTTCTCTGCGGTGTCCCACTTATTGGTGGCGTTTTCCACAGCGTGTCTAGCTCCTCCTTCAGCAGCCCCTGATACGCATTGATGTCGTTCCCTGGTTGTTTTGGCCCTTCAATTAGCATACTCATGTGAATGTACTTCCTCTTCATGCACAACCGGGGAAGGTTGTACATCCACACAAACACAGGCCAGGTGCTATGTGTGCTTCTCCTGGCTGCCAAACGGATTGACTCCATCGATGCTCGCGCCCAGCATGATGTTCCTTGGATCGTTCCCAAATTACGGGTATTGAAGTTCAACGCTTGCCAGCGGCTCGCATCCTTAGGGTGACTCATCATCTTGTCTTTTTTATTTATCTCCGGATCATTTCCGTCATCTTCCCGCTTCTTCTCCTCCCTATCTGCGTGCCAACACAGGAGCTTTGCTACCTTAGAGTCCGCGCAATACCGCTGCAGACGAGGAGTGATCGGAAAGTACCACACCGATTTTCGAGGAGCTTTCTTCCTCTTCTTGTATCGAGTGACGCCGCACACCGGACATATGGTAGACTCCGCGTGCTCGTCCCGATAAATGATGCAATTGTTCATGCACACATGGTATTTCACGTCCGGTAAATCCAAAGGACACACGATTTTCTTCGCCTCCTCGAACTGGTCGGGCACTTGTTCCCCTTGGGAAGACGTTCGTGCCGTAATGACATGTTCTCGTCGAAGCATCGTCGGTCATTTTGTGTTTTACCTTCATCTCGAGCCATGAGCGTTACTTTCAGCGGGTATCCTCGGGCTGCATCCTTCATACAATGGAGTAACCGCGTCTATCTCCAGTTGATCCATCTTGGCTTTCTCTCGGCGGCGGCTCTTGCGTTATCCGTCGCTTGCGAAGCGACTCTTGAATATGAGGGTCCTGCACCCGGCCTCCATCGTCGTCTGCTCCGGCATCTTCATCTTCATGATCATGCCCTTCGTCTTGATCTTCCTCATCATCATGTACGACATCTTCTACATGATGATTGTGTACATCATCACCGTCGTGATCATGTCACGGAGATTCTTCGTCTTCTCGCCCGCCCTCGCCGCGGTGGTTGTCTTGTTGCCCTTCCTCATTTCTTGCCAGCCCCCATGGGCGACTTCATAGTCATCTTCATCACCTTGCCACCGATAGCCATCCATGAAACCACGCAAGAGCAGGTGGTCCCGCACCTGCCGGAATCCGGAGTCCATAATAAGGCTCTTCACTTGCATCTTCGACACGGACATCTTATCTCCGTCTCGTTCTTTTGAAGCATCTCGGCCTTCGGAGCTCAAAACCTATTCATGATGCCTTCGGTCATCGTGCGGACCATGGTCGCTTTGGGTAGAGCAAAAGCGATATTTTAGAACCAAGAAAAAATTTGGCATGACCTTCCCTAAAATAGGACAAAAAGAATGCATAGTGACAAAATTCTCACTAAACGGAAATGAATCAACATTCCGGCAAAATATTGGCAACTATCGCATTTCAAATACCGGTACCTGCAAACACAAACATATATGCAACACCACAAACACAAGCAACACCACAAACACAAGCAACACCACAAACATACATAGATCTAGCTAGGCCACAAAAAGTGCATGTGCACGTTGTTGGAGCGAGCTAGGGAGAAAAAAAGTAGATCTACATCATGAAGATAGCTTTCCCCTTACTTACCTATCAAAAAAAGGTAATTTCATCACTTAATTTTGATGAATCTATGATGAAAATGAGGTGAGGAGGAGGAGGCAGCCGAGACAAGCTTGGAGGAGGAGGTGGAGAGAATGAAGTGGGGAAAGTGAGTGGGTAGGTGGGCTGTCCAAAATATCTTGTTGGTCCCAGGTTACTAATGGCGCACCACCACAAAATGCGCCATTAGTAACTCTGGTTACTAATGGCGCATCGGCAGGTGGTGCGCCATTACTACTTTTTGCAAAAAAGTAAAAAAACATATGTATACTAATGGCGCACTGTGGAAAAGTGCGCCATTAATAGTTTAAACTAGTAATGGCGCACTTTGGCATAGTGCGCCATTAGTAGGTTTGCAAAAAAGTAAAAAAAAATATCCTAATGGCGCACTGTCTTGGTCGTGCGCCATTACTAGTTCTAACCACTAGTAGAAAACGGAGCTTTAGCGCCGGTTCGTAAGGGCCTTTAGTGCCGGTTCCATAACCGGCACTAAAGGGTGGGCACTAAAGGCCCCCCCCCCTTTAGTACCGGTTCGGCACGAACCGACGCTAAAGTGCCACCACGTGGCGTGAGCTCACGCCCTGGTAAGGGGGACCTTTAGTACCGGTTGGTGTTACCAACCGGTACTAAAGGTTTTTTTTTTTAGAATTTAGGAAATTTTTTTGATTTTTTTTCGATTTTTTATTTTTCTGAATTATTTGATGATTTAGTCTCTAATCACCTCTCTTAACTGCTCAAGTGTGGATCACTCATTCCAAATCATCTAACTTCTCGACCGGTCACCCATCCCTCTCACTACTCTAGCCCGAGCACGCTTAACTTTCGGGTTCTATTCTCCTTCGTTTCCGAGTCTGCACTTGTTGTTTTCCTGACAATAGTAAGATGTCAATCATATTAACCCTCAGGAGTTTAGCTTGAGCATGAAGTCACACATTTCACCGTTTGAGTTTTTGAAATAATTATTCTAAAAAACTGTAATTATTTAGTAACGCTAATATTTCTTGAATAAGTTTGACCATAGTTTGACCAGATTTGACCAAAATTCAAAAAATAGAAATAATTATTTAGTAACACTAATATTCTTGAATAATTATGTAGTAACATTAATACTTCTTGAATAAGTTGTTTGACGAGATTTAACCAAAAAATTTTAAAAAACTGAAATTTGACCATATCTTTTTTTCCTTTTGGAATTTGAGGATTCTAAAAAATTCCAAACAGGCCGTGCAAGACTCTACACAATGGAAGTTAACTAAAAATGGGATATTTACGGTGAAATCTTTTTATACGGATTTGAGATGATATGATATTTAACAGACAACACAACTTAACGTTTTTGCAGGTTATCTTCAGAGCTACAGCTTGGATCCGTACGTGGTCCTTACTCACTCCTATGGACTCCAGGGAGCCTTTGGTTACTGGGTGCAACCAATGGGAGATGGTAACTTGGGCTATATTCAACCGGTTCGGATGGCGGTCGCATAACAGGATAGAGGGCTAGAGAGCTTGTCCTTATTATCACCGTATCAGTTGTTTTCTTTTAGGCCTTTTTTTCAAATCTTTGTGCTTTGACTTTGCTCCGTTTGTGAGCTGTAAGACCTTTATGATGATACTTTCTAAATTTTTAATAAAAGGGCCGCATGCATCATCATGATGCAGAGGCCGGGGGTATACCTCCATTTCCAAAAAAAAATTAGTAGCTGACAATGAAGATGATTAACGACAAGAAAATTCCCCTTGCCAAGTCGCCAACCCCAACGGATGAGGCATTGAGTGCACTGATGAGTAGGTAGGAGTTCACCTACACGTGACGCATTATTTACGTTGATGAAGACATGGCATGACTAGATCTATGTACCATGCACACTCATCAATCAATCGGATGTAGTACGAAGGGTGGATGTGCCAGCGATCATCTCCTATAAATAGGACCGTTCCACGCGATTCTTGTTTCACCACCATCACCACACATACCGATCAAACTTGGAGCTGCACGTACGCCATGGAAGGCAAGGGTGGTCTCCGGGCTGTGATCCTCCTCCGGGCGCGGTCCTCGTCATAGGGAGCATGGTGCGCTGGCCCGAGCAGGTCCGACGGCCGCCACCGGACTGCGAGACGCCAAGTTCTGCTGCAAGGACAAGATAGGAGCCATCACTTTCGCCCGGCTGCACCATGCGATGCGGCCCCATCCCGTTCTGCGCCGAGATGTGCTGCTGTGTGCAGCTTACCGCAGATGCCCGGCAAAGGCCCCACCCGGTGACCCCACACTTTTTCTTGCCAACAGCTCCACCTTCAACCTTCTCACCATCAACGGTAAGCAATCCACCGCCAATCGATCGAGCTCTGTGCATGTTAATTAATTCGCGTTACGTTCATACAGTACATGTTTCCAAGTTAATTGGTGATATCGACTCTCTTGTTTTCCATTTTTCCCAGCCGTTAAGGTCGAGACCTGCAGGCTGAGGTGCCCGTCCATCATCTGTGACAGCATGCGCAATGGTAAATAACTACGTAGATATGAAAATAATAATTCTTGTGGAGGTGTAACTGAGGATTGTAATTAATCAGATTGCGGATTTTCGTGCTGAATTTTTTGATATATTATACGTTTTTTTCCGACATCGTATGCAAAAGTTATAGCCGTTTTACATTTTCCCTACACCTTTTGCAAAACATGTCCAAATTTAAGTTTTTTAATTTTCCTAACTAGTAGATGTAGTAATATAACTACATCTCGAAGAATTTTATTTTTTGAATTTTTTATCATTTTCTTTTGTATTTTCAAAACTGAAATGGCGATATACGGGGGTAGGGATTGAAAATTGCCCTTTAGTACCGGTTCGTGGCAAGAACCGGTACTATAGGTCAAACCCTTTAGTACCGGTTCGTAGCACGAACCGGTACTAAATTAACCCTTTAGTACCGGTTTGTGCCTGGCCCGGTACTAAAGGTGATCGAACCGACTGGCGCCAGCCTGCCACCACCCCTTTAGTACCGGTTCATGCGAACCGGCATTAATGCAAATCCGTTCGAACCGTCACTAATGGTACCATTAGTACCGGGCCAAAATCAAACCGGCACTAATGTGCTTCACATTTGACCATTTTTCTATTAGTGAACTAGTAATGGCGCACTTTGCCATCCCGCGCCATTAGTTTGTATGGAAAAATGGGAAAAAATCAATAATAGTGGCGCACCGTGAGCACGGTGCGCCATTAGTGTCTTCCACACTAATGGAGCACGAGCAACCGGTGCGCCATTGGTATATAGTAGTGGCGCACTATTTACCTGGTGCGCCATTAGAATCAATCCTATCTATAGCCATTTTTCTAGTAGTGCGTCCTTCAAACTATTCCCTTTGATATCCAGTTTAGACGTGCGTTAGTGGGTGCGAGATGGACAGCCTGGATGCACTTGGTTCGGAGATTGATTGAAGTTCGACTCTCCGACGTGCCAGACTCTACACAATGGAAGTTAACTAAAAATGGGATATTTACGGTGAAATCTTTTTATACGGATTTGATATGATATGATTTTTAACAGACAACACAACTTAACTTTTTTGCAGATTATCTTCAGAGCTACAGCTTGGATCCGTACGTGGTCCTTACTCACTCCTATGGACTCCAGGAAGCCTTTGGTTACTGGGTGCAACCAATGGGAGATGGTAACTTGGGCTATATTCAACCGGTTCGGATGGCGGTCGCATAACAAGATAGAGGGCTAGAGAGCTTGTCCTTATTATCACCGTATCGGTTGTTTTCTTTTAGGCTTTTTTTTCAGATCTTTGTGCTTTGACTTTGCTCCGTTTGTGAGCTGTAAGACCTTTATGATGATACTTTCTGAATTTTTAATAAAAGGGCCGCATGCATCATCATGATGCAGAGGCCGGGGGTATACCTCCATTTCCAAAAAATGTAGTAGCTGACAATGAAGATGATTAACGACAAGAAAATTCCCCTCGCCAAGTCGCCAACCCCAACGGATGAGGCATTGAGTGCACTGATGAGTAGGTAGGAGTTCACCTACACGTACGTACATTTACGTTGATGAAGACATGGCATGACTAGATCTATGTACCATGCACACTCATCAATCAATCGGATGTAGTACGAAGGGTGGATGCGCCAGCGATCATCTCCTATAAATAGGACCGTTCCACGCGATTCTTGTTTCACCACCATCACCACACATGCCGATCAAACTTGGAGCTGCACGTACGCCATGGAAGGCAAGGGTGGTCTCCGGGCTGTGATCCTCCTCGTGGGCGCGGTCCTCGTCATAGGGAGCATGGTGCCGCTGGCCCAGGCAGGTCCGACGGCCGCCGCCACCGGACCTGCAGACGCCAAGTTCTGCTGGAAGGACAAGATAGGGAGCCACTGCTATGTCGCCTGCACCACGCAGTACGGCCCCATGCCGTTCTGCGCCGAGATGTGCTGTTGTGTGCAGCTTACCAATGGCGAGATGCCCGGCAGGCTCCCACCCCGGCTGACCCCACACTTTTTCTTGCCAACAGCTCCACCTCCGACCTTCTCACCATCAACGGTAAGCAAGCCAGCGCCAATCGATCGAGCTCCGTGCATGTTAATTAATTCGCGTTACGTTCATACAGTACATGTTTCCAAGTTAATTGGTGATATCGACTCTCTTGTTTTCCATTTTTCCCGGCCCGTTAAGGTCGAGACCTGCAGTGAGGTGCTAAATCCATCGTCTGTGACAGCATGCGCAATGGTAAATAACTACGTAGATATGAAAATAATAATTCTTGTGGAGGTTTAACTGAGGATTGTAATTAATCAGATTGCGGATTTTCGTGCTGAATTTTTTGATATATTATACTTTTTTTCCTACATCGTATGCAAAAGTTATAGCCGTTTTACATTTTCCCTACACTTTTTGCAAAACATTTCCAAATTTAAGTTTTTTAATTTTCTTCATTTATGCATTTTGTCCGTGTCATGCGTCTCATATCATGTCATCACGTGCATCGCATTTGCATACGTGTTCGTCTCTTGATTCCGAGCATTTTCCCCGTTGTCCGTTTTGCAATCCGGCACTCCTATGTCCCCCGGCGTCCCCTTTTACGTTTTTCCGTGAGCGGGTACTAAACTTTCTCGGAATGGACCGAGCCTTGTCAAGTGGCCTTGGTATACCACCGTAGACCACCTGTCAAGTTTCGGGTCATTTGGAGCTCGTTTGGTACTCCAACGGTTAACCGCACTCTCACTAAAGCCTCTTTTAAGTTGCAGCCCACCACCCTTTCAAAACAGCCCAATAACCCATCTAAGTCACTTCCATGATCTCCGTCGTTCGATCACGATCGTGTGGGCGAAAACCACACCTCATTTGGAGCCTCCTAGCTCCCTCTATCTATAAATATGTCCTTCCCGTCCCAATTTGCGGTCTAACCCTAGCCTTCCCCTACCTCGCGCCACCGGACGAAAATCGCCGCCGCCCGGACGTGTCCGCCCCATCCGCCGCCGCCTCCGTGGCCAGGAGCACGCCAGCGTGGCGCCCACCACCGCCCGCCCGCCGCTCGGCTGCATGGGAGCCGCCCCGAACGCGGCTGGCCAAGGCGCCCGTTCGCCGCTTCGCCCGCGCCTCCGATCGCCCGGCCACCGGCCGCCCGCCCACGCCACGCTCCCGGCCACCTCCGCCTCCTTCCGCCGCCGCGCGCCCGCCCGGCGCCCGCCCGGCCGCCGCCAGCGGCCAGAATCCGGTCGGCCGGACCGGATCCGGCCGGCCCGAGCCCCGGCCTCCTCCGGCGCCTCCCCCGCCTACGGCGGCTCGTCCCCGTCCAACTCCGGCCACCGGCGCCGCGGATCCGGCGAGATCCGCCGCCGCTTCGAGTTCCGTGCACGAGGTTGACCCCGAAATATCCTTAGTCCCCCAGATATTTTGCATAATGTTGCATTTTCATCGCATCGTATCTCTGCATCCGTAACTCCGTTTTGCGCGTGTAATATGTCAAAGTGTTCATCTCGAGGAGTAGATCATTTCATCTCATTGTATCATTTTCAGTTGAGCTCATCTTGATGCCCGAAATGCTGTCGGAAGAGGGCTATGTGATATTAGTTTCTGTTTCGTAACAGAACGTGCACTTTTGTCATTTTTTCCATGATTGATGTGTGCATCCTATGAATTTGAGTCCTACATGTGTTTTGTAATATGCCATGCCATCTTTCCAGGGGTGTATTCCATGTATTTTTTTGATCTCTATGGTGACTAGCACAAGCATGCAAACTAGGCTTCATGATGTTGCTGATTTCAGCCCCTGTTTTGCTGATATTTTTATGCCATGTTAACTTGATGCTACCGAGAGATCCGTGCATATTTTGAGATACATCAGTAAGGATGTTTTGGAAATATGATTATGCTCTATTCATACATGGCCTTGTTTGCAATTATGGAGTGCCTTAGCTTGAGTCATTCAAGCTCTACTTTTGCTATAAATGTTTCCTGGCGATTGTTTACATGTTATTCAATTTTGCCAAGGTAGTTGTGGTTTATTCGTGTATGCTATGATGTTGTTCTTGCCATGTATGTATTCTATGCTATGTCTTCTTGATGTATGTATGCTTAGTTTATCATGAAATGCTCTGTAGTGAGTGCATCGAGCTCTTAAACATGCCTACTTGTTATCTGTTTTTGCCATGCCCTGTTGCTGAATCTGTTAACGAAACTTGCTATATTGACATGGGTGTTATTGCATTTTCTGTTCCCTTTTGGCTCATGGTCAGTAAGGGACTTTTGGTCTATAATTTGATTAGATTCATTCCATGCGTTGGTTTGCTATTATAAGTTCCTGTAGCATGCTGTTTCATTGCTCTGAACATTGCTTCCTGATGCTGATTTTGCCATGTTCAGTAATTTTGCCATGCGTTGGTCTGTGAAGCTGATATATTTTGCACTTTTGCCATGCTTGTTTGAACCTGTTATGATATGATTTAGCCGTAGCTCACTGTTCATCTTTTGTCAAGCATCTTGAGTAGATCACTGCCATGTGCTTTGTTGGTACGTAAGGTGCAGTAGCTTAATTTCTTGTTGCTTGCTAAGTGGTATCATGCTGTTAATGGCAGATTTGTGCCATTCTTGTTTTGCTTGTCATTTGCAAACCGTGCATACGATTCCGGTGATCTTTATATCGATTTCAACCGAAATCATCTCATCTTTCCAGCGGAATACTTGGTTTGCTAAGTTGATGCCTGGTTCATCATTTTCCTTCCGGAGCACGCATACGCATTGCATATCGCATCCCGCATATCATGCCATATATTGCATCATGTTGCTTGTGCATTGCACCGTGATTTATTGTGGTTCCTTTGCTTGTGTTCTTGCTTTGGGTAGAGCCGGGAGGCAGTACATGAGCGAGGAACCTGTTGAGAACGCTTACGAGGATCAAGCTTTCGACAACTCTGAGTACTTTGCGTGCAAGATGACCGTACCCTCGAAATCACTTCTATCTTTGCTATGCTAGTTGCTCGCTCTTTTGCTATGCCTATGCTACGATGCCTATCACTTGCTATATCATGCCACCCATATTGCCATGTCAAACCTCTAACCATCCTTTCCTAGCAAACCGTTGATTAGCTATGTTACCGCTTTGCTCGGCCCTCTTATAAGCGTTGCTAGTTGCGGTGAAGTTGAAGTTTGTTCCGTTTGGAAATTGGAGATGTTGTTCCTTATTGGAAAATATTTAATTGTAGGGGATATCACAATATATCTGCTATAAATACTGCATATATATACTTGGTAAAGGGTGGAAGGCTCGGCCTTATGCACAGTGTTTTGTTCCACTCTTGCCACCCTAGTTCCCGTCATACCGGTGTTATGTTCCTTGATTTCGCGTTCCTTACGGTTGGGTGATTTATGGGACCCCTTGACAGTTCGCTTTGAATAAGACTCCTCCAAGAAGGCCCAACTTTGGTTTTACCATTTGCCACCTAAGCCTTTTTCCCCCGGGTTTTCGCGAGCCCGAGGGTCATCTTTATTTTAACCCCCGGGCCAGTTCTCCTCTGAGTGCTGGTCCAACCTGTCGCCGCCGGTGTCCATCAAGGGCAACTCTGAGATGGCCTATCGGAAGCTTGGACAATCTGGTGTGCCCTGAGAACGAGATATGTGCAGCTCCTATCGGGATTTGTCGGCACATTCGGGCGGCTTTGCTGGTCTTGTTTTATTGCTGTCGAAATGTCTTGTAGTCCGGGACTCCGAGATTGATCGGGTCTTCGGTAGAAGGAATATCCTTTGTTGACCGTGAGAGCTTATAATGGGCTAAGTTGGGACACCCCTGCAGGTATTATCTTTCAAAGCCGTGCCCGCGCTTATGAGGCAGATGGGAATTTGTTAATGTCCGGTTGTAGAAAACCCGAAGTTGACCTTAATTAATACACATCAATCGTGTGTAACCGTGATGGTCTCTTCTCGGTGAGTCCGGGAAGTGAACACGGTGTTGGAGTTATGTTTGACGTAAGTAGTTCAGGATCACTTCTTGATCGCTACTAGCTTCACGACCGTGCCTTGCTTCTCTTCTCGCTCTCTTTTGCGAATGTAGCCACCATATATGCTAATCGCTTGCTGCAGCTCCACCTCACAACTCTGTCCTTCCTATAAGCTTAAATAGTCTTGATCTCGCGGGTGTGAGATTGCTGAGTCCCCGTGACTCACAGATTCTACCAAACAGCGATTGCGGTGCCGACGATGCGGTCAGGTGGCGCAACCGAGCTCAAGTGGGAGTTCGGCGAGGAACGTGGTCGTTACTATGTGTCTTTTCACGATGATCGATAGTGGTGCCCAGTTGGGACGATCGGGGATCTGTGTAGCATTTGGGGTATCTTCTTTTATTTTGGTTCCGTAGTCGGACCTTGAGTGTATTCTGGATGATGGATGTTTATTTATGTATTGTGTGAAGTGGCGACCGTAAGCCAACTATGTATCTCTTTCCCTTATGTATTACATGGGTTGTGTGAAGATTACCTCACTTGCGACATTTCTTTCAATGCGGTTATGCCTCTAAGTCGTGCTTCAACACGTGGGAGATATAGCCGCATCGAGGGCGTTACAATTTGGTAATCAGAGCCATCCCCGACTTAGGAGCCCCCTGCTTGATTGTTTGCTGGCGTTGTTGAGTCTAGAACGGAAAATGTTTTGAGTCTTAGGATTATATATATCGGAGAGTAGGATTCTTTTACTCCCCAGTCCCTTCGTCGCTCTGGTGAGGTCTCCTGACGTAGAAGTTTTGACTCTCCTCTCCTCAAATTTCACTAAAAAAATTTTTAGGATCACGTGGGTATCTTGGGATCGTTCCGATGGTTTTGTGACGAGAACATTGTTCTTGGTGCCTCCTGACATTTAGGGGTTGTGGCAGTGTCCCGGGAGTTGAGCTCCGAGGTGTTGTCGTCACAATTTTATCGTTGCGATTCTGGAATACTGAGTTTTGCCGACATCGAAATCTCTTTTGTGCGATTGTTGGTGAGATAACCACGATAACCCAGTACTGGGGAGAGCTCGTGAGTATTGCCATGACTCGTATAACGGATGCTTTTCGAAGGTCGAGGTACACGATTTCCGAAGGTTTCTTGGTTATGTGTTGACGGATGGATACAACTGGATCTAGGTATTGTTAGTTTGGGTGATATATTTTGTGTCCCTGTATCCCCAACACCAGATTGCATAACCGTAGAGTTTCGGGAGTTTATAGGTGGGAATTCTAGTAGCTTATAGGATATCTTTCCGACGGATGTATGATTTGAGATTGGGGTCCAACGTCTAGTGGTCCGCCCATCCACGGTCGATTCTGATTGGTCGCGAGGCGTCTTAAAGAATCCTTGGCTATGCTGATTCGGGGCGTCTTGTTTGTCATTCGTGATTTGTCGTATGCGTCGTGCCGTGTGGGCCCCACCGCTTGAACACTTTGGGCGAAATCTCTATCATGTGTTTGTTCCGCTTATTCTAGAAGCCAATCTTTTGTTTTGTTTTCAGTTGTGCTATTCGAGTTGTTTCAAAGGCGGATGATGATTCCATACCTTTATCTAAGTGGCTTCTCACCTTAATGGACGTGTGATGTTAGCTTTTGGAATTCATTCGTTCATCCTTGTTCGAATGTTTATTGTGAAGACTATATGTTGCAATTTCTATCCGTTGATTCAACTTGTCTATCTGTCTATCAAAGTGCTAACGGATTTCACCCTCTTCAGGATGGCTCCGCCAACGCGTCTGAATCCGGATCGCAATGATGAGAATCAGTCGAACCCTCCACCTCCACCTCCGCCTCCGGAGGCATGGCAAGCTATCATGGCAGCCACCAATGCCAATGCTCAGATGATTTTGCAGCTCTTGCAAGAGCGTACTCAAGGGCAAGGCAATCAAGGTCAAGGCAACAACCAGCCGCACTTTGCTACCCTCAATCAGTTCCTCGCTAATCAGCCGAAGTCTTTCAGTTTCTGTGTCGAGGCCACAGACGCCGACGATTGGCTTGTGGACATCTGCAAACATTTTGAATGTAGCAATGTCGGACACGAGGACTTTGTCAAGTTTGCTTTGTTTCAACTCAAGGACCAAGCTGCTAAGTGGTACCAGCAATACAAAAGATTCCAGAGGAGGTCGTGTCATTACAGGATGAGCTCATGAGACTTCGTGAGCTCACCACATTCCGAAAAGTGTTGTTGAGAGCAAGCGTGAGGAGTTCCGCAATCTCAAGCAAGGCAACATGTCTGTCTACCAATACAATATCCAGTTCCAGAAACTCGCTCGCTTTGCTAAGCAAGACGTCCCTGATGAAAAGAGTATGATCTATCAATTCAGAGGTGGTCTCAGAAGATCTGCAATTAGCTCTTGTGCTTTTTGAGCCAGATAAGTATGATGAATTCTACAACATGGCATGAAGCAAGAAGCTGCCCAGCTCAAATGTGAGGCTTCTAAGAAAAGAATCGGGGATGCAGTTCAGTCTTCTTCTTCCTCTCAAGTGGTAGCTAAGCGTGAAGTTCTATCTTCCTCCTCCGTTCCGTCGACCTTATCGGCCAGAAGAACTTCGGTGGTGGTGGATCTTCCCACCCACCCAACCCTGTGCTATCGAACAAGTCTAATTCTCAAGCTCCAAGGTCAAATGCTCCTTATCACCGTCCGCTCTCGTGAGGTGACTTGCAACAAATGTCAGCAGAAAGGTCACTATGCGAACAAATGCTTCAACCAAAGGCGCCTTCCGCCTCCTCCTTCTGTGAAATCTTCAAGCAATGCAGTGGTCAAGCATAATTCCAAGTTTGCAAAGGTCAACATGATGAATGCAGCTCAAGCAGAGGAATCTACTGATGTGATAATGGGTAATCTTCCAGTTAATGATATTCCTGCAAAAGTTCTTTTTGACACTGGTGCATCGCTTAGTTTCATCTCAAAACCATTTGCATCTAAGCATGAGTTGTCTTTCCAAGTTTTGCCTAGACCATTAGCAGTTGTCTCTCCGGGTAAATGCATGAACGCAAGCTACATGGTTCCGGATGTTTCTATCAAGATGGGCGACTATAGATTTCTGGCTAAACCAATTGTTCTTGGTGACTCAGATATTGATCTTATTCTCGGGATGGATCGGCTTTCTCAGCACAAAGCTCAGCTTGATTGTGCTGCCAGGGAAATTCAATTGACTCACTCCTCTAATGATGTGATCATCTATGCCGCTCGTGATGAAACCATTCGGTTGTTTTCTCTCAATGAGAAGGGCGAGTTGGATGCTATCTCTCAGATTCCAGTCGTTTGTGAGTACCAAGATGTCTTTCCAGAAGAGCTTCCAGGAATGCCTCCTCACCGGCCCGTTGAGTTCGTTTATCGATCTTGAGCACGGCATCGAACCCGTTGCAAGCGTCCATACAAGCTTGGACCTAATGAGCTGAAGGAATTGAAGAAGCAGCTCGATGAACAAGAGCGTCTGGGTTTGATCGGATCGAGTTCATCTCCTTGGGGTTGTGGTGTTCTTTTTGTCCGAAAAAGGATGGCACGGACCGACTTTTGCGTCGATTACCGTCCATTGAATAAGAAGACTATCAAGAACAAGTATCCACTTCCCAACATCAATGAGCTTTTCGAGCAACTCAAAGGTGCTAAAGTGTTCTCCAAGCTTGACCTTCGTATGGGCTATCATCAGATTCGCATTCGTGAACAAGATATTCCCAAGACAAAGATTCGTAACAAGCTTTGGTTCTTATGAATATCTTGTCATGTCTTTCGGCCTTGTCAATTCTCCTCCAACTTTCTCTCGAATGATGAACTTCATTTTCAATCCCTACACCAATGAATTCGTCTTGGTCTATCTTGATGATATTTTGGTCTTCTCCAAGAATAAGAAGGATCATGCCAAACATTTGCGATTGGTGCTAGACAAGCTCAGAGAGCATCTATTCTATGCGAAGTTTTCCAAATGTGAATTTTGGCTTGATGAAGTTCTTTACCTTGGTCATATCATCTCCGCCAAGGGCATCGCTGTTAACCCCGAGAAGGTGTCCGCGGTTGTGAATTGGGAACCTCCTCGGAATGTCAAGCAGCTCCAGATTTTCTTGGTCTTGCAAGCTATTGCGAAGATTCGTTGAGAACTTCACCAAGATTGCAAAGCCTCTTTCCAACCTCCTCCGGAAGCATGTGAAGTATGTCCGGTCTCCACGAGTGTGACGTTGCTTTCAATACTCTCAAAGAGAAAATAAATCACAGCTCTGTCTTGACTCCTCCTGATGAATCCAAGCCATTCAAGTTTTTACGTGATGCTTCTCTTCAAGGTCTCGGTGCTGTGTTAATGCAAGAGAAGAGAGTTGTGGCTTATACCTCTCGTCAGCTGAAGCCCAACGAAAAGAACTACCCCACTCACGATCTTGAGTTGGCGGCAGTTGTCCATGCATTAATAACGTGGAGACATCTCTTGTTGGGAAGGAAAGTGGACATTTTCACCGATCACAAGAGCCTCAAGTATATCTTCACTCAACCCAACCTCAACCTCGTGCAAACTCGATGGGTCGAAATGATTCAAGAGTACAACCCAAGTATTGAATATACTCCGGCAAGGCCAATGTCATTGCGGATGCTTTGAGCGGGAAGGCTTATCGCAGCAGTTTAATCCTCAAGCCCTTCCAACCGGATCTTTGTGAAGCTTTCCATAAGCGAATCTTCAAGTTGTTCCTCAAGGCTTTCTTGCCAACCTCATAGTCTTTCCTACTTTGGAAGATCAGATTCGTGAGGCTCAACTCCTGGATACCATGGTGAAAAAGGTGAAACGTGGTATCGACAAGGGCATTTCCAAGTACAAGTGCTTCCACATTGATGACAAAGATACTCTTTTCTTCGAGGACCGGATTGTGGTTCCAAAGGGTGATCTACATAAAGTCATTATGAACGAGGCACACAATTCGCTTCTATCTATTCATCACAAGTACGAAGATGTACCATGACCTCAAGCAGTCATATTGGTGGACTCGAATGAAGCGAGAAATTGCTCAATTCGTGAATGAGTGTGATGTCTGCAGAAGAGTGAAAGCAGAACACCAAAGACCAGCTGGTCTCCTCCAACCTCTTGCTATTCCAGAATGGAAGTTTGATCATATTGAAATGGACTTCGTGACTGGATTTCCAAAGTCCAAGCGTGGAAATGATGCTATCTTCGTTGTCATTGACAAGCTTACTAAAGTGGCCCATTTTCTTCCTATCAAAGAATCTATCACAGCAGCTCAGTTGGCAGAGCTTTACACCTCCAGGATTGTCACCTTGCACGGCATTCCACAATAGATCTCTTCGCACCGTGGCAGCATCTTTACCTCCAAGTTTTGGGATTCTTTTCGGAAGGCCATGGGCACCATCATTCGTTTCAGCACAGCTTTCCACCCTCAAACAAGTGGCCAAGTCGAGCGAGTCAATCAAATCCTTGAAGATATGCTCAGGGCTTGTGTCATTTCCTTCGGTATGAAGTGGGAAGATTGTCTTCCATATGCCGAGTTCTCCTACAACAACAGCTTCCAAGCGAGTTCGAGCATGGCCCCATTCGAAATTCTCTATGGCAGAAAGTGCCGTACTCCTCTCAATTGGTTCGAGACAGGTGAACGCCAACTTCTTGGCAATGACTTGATCTCAGAAGCCGAAGAAATGTGCAAAGTCATTCGTGAGAATCTCAAAGCCAGCAATCGCGCCCGGAAAGAGCTATTATGATGACAAGCACCGTGATGTGGCTTTTGAAATCGGAGACCATGTCTACCTCCGCGTCTCTCCAATGAAAGGCACTCGTCGCCCGGTATCGAAGGAAGCTTGCCCCTAGATACGTGGGTCCTTTCAAGATCATTGGCAAAGAGGCGATCTCGCCTATCAACTTGAGCTTCCATCCAACTTTGCAAGCGTGCGATGTGTTTCACGTGTCACAGCTTCGCAAGTGCTTCAAGACTCTGAGCGCACTATCAACTTCAAGAAATTGACCTTCAAGAAGATCTCTCTTATCATGAGCACCTCGTTGCAATTCTTGAAGAAACCGAGCGCCAAGACTCGCAACAAGTCAATCAAATTCCTGAAAGTGAAGTGGTCACACCATTCCGACCGAGAAGCCACACAGGGCGCGAGGATCACCTCCTTTCCGAATATCCGGAGTTCTTTCAGTCCTAGATCTGGGGACGAGATCCTCTTGTAGTGGTGGAGTGTTGTAACACCCGGATGTAACTTTCCATATTTGGAACTCCAACTCTTGCCATTTTCGGCATTGTGTTATGATATTCCCTCCGTGGTTGGGTTTTTCTTCATTTATGCATTTTGTCCGTGTCATGCATCTCATATCATGTCATCACGTGCATCACATTTGCATACGTGTTCGCCTCTTGATTCCGAGCATTTTCCCGTTGTCCGTTTTGCAATCCGCACTCCTATGTCCCCGGCGTCCCCTTTTACGTTTTTCCGTGAGCGGTACTAAACTTTCTCGGAATGGACCGAGCCTTGTCAAGTGGCCTTGGTATACCACCGTAGACCACCTGTCAAGTTTCGGGTCATTTGGAGCTCGTTTGGTACTCCAACGGTTAACCGCACTCTCACTAAAGCCTCTTTTAAGTTGCAGCCCAACACCCTTTCAAAACAGCCCAATAACCCATCTAAGTCACTTCCATGCTCTCCGTCGTTCGATCACGATCGTGTGGGCGAAAACCGCACCTCATTTGGAGCCTCCTAGCTCCCTCTATCTATAAATATGTCCTCCCCATCCAAATTTGCAGTCTAACCCTAGCCATCCCCTACCTCGCGCCACCGGACGAAAATCGCCGCCGCCCGGACGTGTCCGCCCCATCCGCCGCCGCCTCCGTAGTGTAGTGGCGCCACGTGGCGCCCGCCACCCGCCGCCGCCCAGCCCGCTTTCGGCCAGCAGAGGCACGCCCGAAGCATGACAAGGCCCGCCGCTCCGCGCCGCTTCGCCGCGCCTCGATCGCCCGGCCACCGGCCGCCGCCCGGCAGCGCGCCGCTCCGCCAACCTCCGCCTCCTTCCGCCGCCCGCCCGCGCGCCCGCCCGGCGCCGCCCGCGCAGCCTTGACGAATCCGGTCGGCCGGACCGGATCCGGCCGGCCCCGAGCCCCCGGCCTCCTCCGGCGCCTCCCCTGCCCTCCGGCGGCTCGTCCCCGTCCAACTCCGGCCACCGGCGCCGCGGATCCGGCGAGATCCGCCGCCGCTTCGAGTTCCGTGCACGAGGTTGACCCCGAAATATCCCGTCCCCCAGATATTTTGCATAATGTTGCATTTTCATCGCATCGTATCTCTGCACTTGTAACTCCGTTTTGCGCGTGTAATATGTCAAAGTGTTCGACTCGAAGAGCAGATCATTTCACCTCATTGTGTCATTTTAAATTGAGCTCATCTTGATGCCCGAAATGCTGTTGGAAGAGGGCTATGTGATATTAGTTTCTGTTTCGTAACAGAACGTGCACTTTTGTCATTTTTGCCATGATTGATGTGTGCATTCTATGAATTTGAGTCCTACATGTGTTTTATAATATGCCATGCCATATTTCCAGGGGTGTATGCCATGTATTTTTGTCATCTCTGTGGTGACTAGCACTAGCATGCAAACTAGGCTTCATGATGTTGCTGATTTCAGCCCCTGTTTTGCTGATATTTTTATGCCATGTTAACTTGATGCTACCGAGAGATCCGTGCATATTTTGAGATACATCAGTAAGGATGTTTTGGAAATATGATTATGCTCTATCCATACATGGCCTTTTTTGCAATTATGGAGTGCCTTAGCTTGAGTCATTCAAGCTCTACCTTTGCTATAAAATGTTTCCTGGCAGATTGTTTACATGTTATTCAATTTTGCCAAGGTTGTTGTGGTTGATTCGTGTATACTATGATGTTGTTCTCGCCATGTATGTATTCTATGCCATGTCTTCTTGATGTATGTATGCTTAGTTTATCATGAGATGCTCTGTAGTGAGTGCATCGAGCTCTTAAACATGCCTACTTGTTATCTGTTTTTGCCATGCCCTGTTGCTGAATCTGTTAACGAAACTTGCTATATTGACATGGGTGTTATTGCATTTTCTGTTCCCTTTTGGCTCATGGTCAGTAAGGGACTTTTGTTCCATGCTTTGATTAGATTCATTTCATGCCTTGGTTTGCTATTATAAGTTCCTGTAGCATGCTGTTTCATTGCTCTGAATATTGCTTCCTGATGCTGATTTTGCCATGTTCAGTAATTTCCCTAAGTCTGTGAAGCTGATATATTTTGCACTTTTGCCATGCTTGTTTGAACCTGTTATGATGTGATTTAGCCGTAGCTCACTGTTCATCTTTTGTCAAGCATCTTGAGTAGATCACTGCCATGTGCTTTGTTGGTATGTTTGGGTGCAGTAGCTTAATTTCTTGTTGCTTGCTAAGTGGTATCATGCTGTTAATGGCAGATTTGTGCCATTCTTGTTTTGCTTGTCATTTGCAAACCGTGCATCCGATTCCGGTGATCTTTATATCGGTTTCAACCGAAATCATCTCATCTTTCCAGCGGCATACTTGGTTTGCTAAGTTGATGCCTGGTTCATCATTTTCCTTCCGGAGCACGCATACGCATTGCATATCGCATCCCGCATATCATGCCATATATTGCATCATGTTGCTTGTGCATTGCACCGTGATTTATTGTGGTTCCTTTGCTTGTGTTCTTGCTTTGGGTAGAGCCGGGAGACGAGTACATGAACGAGGAACCTGTTGAGAACGCTTACGAGGATCAAGCTTTCGACAACTCTGAGTACTTTGCAGGCAAGATGACCGTACCCTCGAAATCACTTCTATCTTTGCTATGCTAGTTGCTCGCTCTTTTGCTATGCCTATGCTACGATGCCTATCACTTGCTATATCATGCCACCCATATTGCCATGTCAAACCTCTAACCATCCTTTCCTAGCAAACCGTTGATTGGCTATGTTATCGCTTTGCTCAGCCCCTCTTATAGCGTTGCTAGTTGCAGGTGAAGTTGAAGTTTGTTCCTTTTGGAACTTGGAGATGTTGTTCCTTATTGGAACATATTTACTTGTTGGGGATATCACAATATATCTGCTATAATTAATGCATCTATATACTTGGTAAAGGGTGGAAGGCTCGACCTTATGCACAGTGTTTTGTTCCACTCTTGCCACCCTAGTTCCCGTCATACCGGTGTTATGTTCCTTGATTTCGCGTTCCTTACACGGTTGGGTGATTTATGGGACCCCCTTGGCAGTTCGCTTTGAATAAGTCTCCTCCAGCAAGGCCCAACTTTGGTTTTACCATTTGCCACCTAAGCCTTTTTCCCCCGGGTTTTCGCGAGCCCGTGGGTCATCTTTATTTTAACCCGCCGGTCCAGTTCTCCTTCGAGTGGTGGTCCAACTGTCGACCGCCGGTGGCCATCAAGGGCAACTCTGAGATGGCCTATCGGAAGCGTGGACAATCCGGTGTGCCCTGAGAACGAGATATGTGCAGCTCCTATCGGGATTTGTCGGCACATTCGGGCGGCTTTGCTGGTCTTGTTTTATTCTTTGTCGAAATGTCTTGTAGTCCGGGACTCGAGATCGATCGGGTCTTCGGTAGAAGGAATATCCTTCGTTGACCGTGAGAGCTTATAATGGGCTAAGTTGGGACACCCTGCAGGTATTATCTTTCAAAGTCGTGCCCGCGGTTATGAGGCAGATGGGAATTTGTTAATGTCTGGTTGTAGAAAACCCGAAGTTGACCTTAATTAATACACATCAACCGCGTGTGTAACCGTGATGGTCTCTTCTCGGCGGGTTCCGGGAAGTGAACACGGTATTGGAGTTATGTTTGACGTAAGTAGTTCAGGATCACTTCTTGATCGCTACTAGCTTCACGACCGTGCCTTGCTTCTCTTCTCGCTCTCTTTTGCGAATGTAGCCACCATATATGCTAGTCGCTGCTGCAGCTCCACCACACAACTCTGTCCTTCCTATAAGCTTAAATAGTCTTGATCTCGCGGGTGTGAGATTGCGGAGTCCGTGACTCACAGATTCTACCAAAACAGTTGCGGTGCCGATGATGCGGTCAGGTGGCGCAACCCGAGCTCAAGTGGGAGTACGACGAGGAACGTGGTCGTTACTATGTGTCTTTTCCTGATGATCAGTAGTGGAGCCCAGTTGGGGACGATCGGGGATCTGTGTAGCATTTGGGGTATCTTCTTTTATTTTGGTTCCGTAGTCGGACCTTGAGTGTAATCTGGATGATGGATGTTTATTTATGTATTGTGTGAAGTGGCGACTGTAAGCCAACTATGTATCTCTTTCCCTTATGTATTACATGGGTTGTGTGAAGATTACCTCACTTGCGACATTGCTTTCAATGCGGTTATGCCTCTAAGTCGTGCTTCGACACGTGGGAGATATAGCCGCATCGAGGGCGTTACACTAGTAGATGTAGTAATATAACTACATCTCGAAGAATTTTATTTTTTGAATTTTTTATCATTTTCTTTTGTATTTTTCAAAACTGAAATGGCGATATACAGGGGGGTAGGGCTTGAAAATTGCCCTTTAGTACCGGTTCGTGGCAAGAACCGGTACTATAGGTCAAACCCCTTTAGTAACGGTTCGTATTAACGAACCGGTACTAAAGGTTAGCCCTTTAGTATCGGGTTGTGCCACGAACCGGTACTAAAGGTGATCGTGGGACACCGGCTTGACGCCAGCCTGCCACCACCCCTTTAGTACCGGTTCGTGCCACGAACCGGTACTAAAGGTTCAACACGAACCGGCATTAATGCAAATCCGTTCGAACCGGCACTAATGGTACCATTAGTACCGGGCCAAAATCAAACCGGCACTAATGTGCTTCACGTTTGACCCTTTTTCTACTAGTGAACTAGTAATGGCGCACTTTGCCATCCTGCGCCATTAGTTTGTATGGAAAAATGGGAAAAAAATAAATAGTAGTGGCATCGTGAGCACGGTGCGCCATTAGTGTCTTCCACACTAATGGCGCACGAGCAACCGGTGCGCCATTGGTATATAGTAGTGGCGCACTATTTACCTGGTGCGCCATTAGAATCAGTCCTATCTATAGCCCTTTTCCTAGTAGTGTGTCCTTCAAACTATTCCCTTGAATATCCAGTTTAGACGTGCGTTAGTGGGTGCGAGATGGACAGCCTGGATGCACTTGTTGGAAATATGCCCTAGAGGCAATAATAAAAGCATTATTATTATATTTCCTTGTTCATGATAATTGTCTTTATTCATGCTATAACTGTATTATCCGGAAATCGTAATACACGTGTGAATACATAGACTACAATACGTCCCTAGTAAGCCTCTAGTGGACTAGCTCGTTGGTCAGCAGATAGTCATGGTTTCGACTATGGACATCAGATGTCATTGACAAGCGGGATCACGTCATTAGGAGAATGACGTGATGGACAAGACCCAATCCTAAGCATAGCACAAAGATCGTGTAGTTCGTTTTGCTAGAGCTTTTCCAATGTCAAGTATCTCTTCCTTAGACCGTGAGATCGTGTAACTCCCGGATACCGTAGGAATGCTTTGGGTGTACCAAGCGTCACAACGTAATCGGGTGACTATAGAGGTGCACTACAGGTATCTCCAAAAGTGTCATTGGGTTGACACGGATCGAGACAGGATTTGTCACTCCGTATGACGGAGAGGTATCCTTGGGCCCACTTTCGGTAGTGCATCATCATAATGAGCTCAAAGTGACCAAGTGTCTGGTCACGGGATCATGCATTACGGATGCAGTAAAGTGACTTGCGATGCTTGAGACTAAACGAGGTATTGGGATACCGACGATCGAGTCTCGGGCAAGTAACATACCGTCTAACAAAGGGAATAGCATACGGGATTGCTTGAACCCTCGACATCATGGTTCATCCGATGACAACATCGAGGAGCGTGTGGGAACCAACATGGGTATCCAGATCCCGCTGTTGGTTATTGACCGGAGAGCGTCTCGGTCATGTCTGCATGTCTCCCGAACCCGTAGGGTCTACACTTAAGGTTCGGTGGCGCTAGGGTTAATAGGAAGACTTGTATGTGATTGCGAATGTTGTTGAGTCCGGATGAGATCCCGGACGTCACGAGGAGTTCCGGAATGGTTGAGGTAAAGATTTATATATGGGAAGTCGTCAAGCGGACACCGGAAAAGTTTGGGTCATATCGGTATTATGGAGGGTCCACCGGAAGGTTCCGGAGGACCACCGGGAGGGGCCACCCCTTTTGGGGGCCACTTGGGCTGCGTGGGAGGAAGCCAGCCCCTAGTGGGCTGGGCGCACCTCCCCTTGGCCCATGCGCCTAGGGGTTGAGGGGAACCCTAAGGGGGCGCCCCTTGCTTGGGGGCAAGCCCTCCCTTGGCCGCGCCCCCCCTCTAGATGCATCTAGAGGGGGCCGGCCCCCTCCTCCCTTCCCCTATAAATAGAGGGGTGAGGGGAGGGCTGCACACACCATTGAAGGCGCAGCCCCACCCCACCCCAACACCACACCACCACCGCATAAGCGTGGCGAAGCCCTGCCGGAGAACAACCACTCCATCTGCATCACGCCGTCGTGCTGCCATTGGAGTTGTCTTACTCAACCTCTCCTTCCTCCTTGCTGGATCAAGACGAAGGAGACGCCATCGTCCCGTACGTGTGTTGAACGCGGAGGTGCTGTCCGTTCAGCACTTGGTCATCGGTGATCGAAATCACGTTGGGAACGTCTTCATCATCACCACTCCCTCGAGCAGCTTCCGTACTCGATCTACAAGTGGTATGTAGATGCAAACTCTCTCTCCTGACTCGTTGCTTAGTAGAACTCATAGATGGATCTTGGTGAAACCGTAGGAAAAATTTTAATTTTCTGCAACGTTCCCCAACAGCACTTGGTTCGGAGATTGATTGAAGTTCGACTCTCCGACATACCAGACTCTACACAATGGAAGTTAACTAAAAATGGGATATTTACGGTGAAATATTTTTATACGGATTTGATATGATATGATTTTTAACAGACAACACAACTTAACTTTTTTGCAGGTTATCTTCAGAGCTATAGCTTGGATCCGTACGTGGTCCTTACTCACTCCTATGGACTCCAGGGAGTCTTTGGTTACTGGGTGCAACCAATGGGAGATGGTAACTTGGGCTATATTCAACCGGTTCGGATGGCGATTGCATAACAGGATAGAGGGCTAGAGAGCTTGTCCTTATTATCACCGTATCGGTTGTTTTCTTTTAGACCTTTTTTTTTAGATCTTTGTGCTTTGACTTTGCTCCGTTTGTGAGCTGTAAGACCTTTATGATGATACTTTCTGAATTTTTAATAAAAGGGCCGCATGCATCATCATGATGCAGAGGCCGGGGGTATACCTCCATTTCCAAAAAAATGTAGTAGCTGACAATGAAGATGATTAACGACAAGAAAATTCCCCTCGCCAAGTCGCCAACCCCAACGGATGAGGCATTGAGTGCACTGATGAGTAGGTAGGAGTTCACCTACACGTACGTACATTTATGTTGATGAAGACATGCCATGACTAGATCTATGTACCATGCACACTCATCAATCAATCGGATGTAGTACGAAGGGTGGATGCGCCAGCGATCATCTCCTATAAATAGGACTGTTCCACGCGATTCTTGTTTCACCACCATCACCACACATACCGATCAAACTTGGAGCTGCACGTACGCCATGGAAGGCAAGGGTGGTCTCCGGGCTGTGATCCTCCTCCTGGGCGCGGTCCTCGTCATAGGGAGCATGGTGCCGCTGGTCTAGGCAGGTCCGGCCGCCCCACGGACCTGCAGACGCCAAGTTCTGCTGCAAGGACAAGATAGGGAGCCATCGCTTTCGCCGCTGCACCACGCGATGCGGACCCATCCCGTTCTGCGCCGAGATGTGCTATGTGTGCAGCTTACCGGCGCAGATGCCCGGCAAAGGCTCCCACCCCGGTGACCCCACACTTTTTCTTGCCAACAGCTCCACCTCCGACCTTCTCACCATCAGCGGTAAGCAAGCCACCGCCAATCGATCGAGCTCCGTGCATGTTAATTAATTCGCGTTACATTCATACGGTACATGTTTCCAAGTTAATTGGTGATATCGACTCTCTTGTTTTCCATTTTTCCCAGCTAAAGGTCGAGACCTGCAGGCTGAGGTGCTCGTCCATCGTCTGTGACAGCATGCGCAATGGTAAATAACTACGTAGATATGAAAATAATAATTCTTGTGGAGGTTTAACTGGTGATTGTAATTAATCAGATTGCGGATTTTCGTGCTGAATTTTTTGATATATTATACGTTTTTTTCCGACATCTTATGCAAAAGTTATAGCCGTTTTACATTTTTCCTACAATTTTTGCAAAACATGTCCAAATTTAAGTTTTTTAATTTTCCTAACTAGTAGATGTAGTAATATAACTACATCTCGAAGAATTTTATTTTTTGAATTTTTTATCATTTTCTTTTGTATTTTTCAAAACTGAAATGGCGATATACAGGGGGGGGTAGGGATTGAAAATTGCCCTTTAGTGCCGGTTCGTGGCAAGAACCGGTACTATAGGTCAAACCCCTTTAGTACCGGTTCGTGGCATGAACCGGTACTAAAGGTTAGCCCTTTAGTACCGGTTTGTGCCACGAACCGGTACTAAAGGTGATCGCGGGGCCCCGGCCTGACGCCAGCCTGCCACCACCCCTGTAGTACCGGATCGTGCCACGAACCGGTACTAAAGGATAAACACGAACAGGCATTAATGAAAATCCGATCTAACCGGCACTAATGGTACCATTAGTACCGGGCCAAAATCAAACCGGCACTAATGTGCTTCACGTTTGACCCTTTTTCTACTAGTGAACTAGTAATGGCGCACTTTGCCATCCTGCGCCATTAGTTTGTATGGAAAAATGGGAAAAAAATAAATAGTAGCGGCGCACCGTGAGCACGGTGCGCCATTAGTGTCTTCCACACTAATGGCGCACGAGCAACCGGTGCGCCATTGGTATATAGTAGTGGCGCACTATTTACCTGGTGCACCATTAGAATCAGTCCTATCTATAGCCCTTTTCCTAGTAGTGCGTCCTTCAAACTATTCCCTTGAATATCCAGTTTAGACGTGCGTTAGTGGGTGCAAGATGGACAGCCTGGATGCACTTGGTTCGGAGATTGATTGAAGTTTGACTCTCCGACGTGCCAGACTCTACACAATGGAAGTTAACTAAAAATGGGATATTTACGGTGAAATCTTTTTATACGGATTTGATATGATATGATTTTTAAGAGACAACACAACTTAACTTTTTTGCAGGTTATCTTTAAAGCTACAGCTTGGAACCGTACGTGGTCCTTACTCACTCCTGTGGACTCCAGGGAGCCTTTGGTTACTGGGTGCAACCAATGGGAGATGGTAACTTGGGCTATATTCAACCGGTTCGGATGGCGGTCGCATAACAAGATAAAGGGCTAGAGAGCTTGTCCTTATTATCACCGTATCGGTTGTTTTCTTTTAGGCCTTTTTTTCAGATCTTTGTGCTTTGACTTTGCTCCATTTGTGAGCTGTAAGACCTTTATGATGATACTTTCTGAATTTTTAATAAAAGGGCCGCATGCATCATCATGATGCAGAGGCCGGGGGTTTACCTCCATTTCCAAAAAAAAATTAGTAGCTGACAATGAAGATGATTAACGACAAGAAAATTTCCCTTGCCAAGTCGCCAACCCCAACGGATGAGGCATTGAGTGCACTGATGAGTAGGTAGGAGTTCACCTACACGTACGTACATTTATGTTGATGAAGACATGGCATGACTAGATCGATGTACCATGCACACTCATCAATCAATCGGATGTAGTACGAAGGGTGGATGCGCCAGCGATCATCTCCTATAAATAGGACCGTTCCACGCGATTCTTGTTTCACCACCATCACCACACATACCGATCAAACTTGGAGCTGCACGTACGCCATGGAAGGCAAGGGTGGTCTCCGGGTTGTGATCCTCCTCCTGGGCGCGGTCCTCGTCATAGGGAGCATGGTGCCGCTGGCCCAGGCAGGTCCGACGGCCGCCGCCACCGGACCTGCAGACGCCAAGTTCTGCTGCAAGGACAAGATAGGGAGCCACTGCTACGCCGCTGCACCACGCATGATGCGGCCCCATCCCGTTCTGCGCCGAGATGTGCTGCTGTGTACAGCTTACCAGCGGCAGATGCCCGTAGCAGTGCCCCACCCCGGCTGACCCCACACTTTTTCTTGCCAACAGCTCCACCTCCGACCTTCTCACCATCAACGGTAAGCAAGCCACCGCCAATTGATCGAGCTCCGTGCATGTTAATTAATTCGCGTTACGTTCATACAGTACATGTTTCCAAGTTAATTGGTGATATCGACTCTCTTGTTTTCCATTTTTCCCAGCCGTTAAGGTCGAGACCTGCAGGCTGAGGTGCTCGTCCATCGTCTGTGACAGCATGCGCAATGGTAAATAACTACGTAGATATGAAAATAATAATTCTTGTGGAGGTTTAACTAAGGATTGTAATTAATCAGATTGCGGATTTTCGTGCTGAATTTTTTGATATATTATACGTTTTTTTCCGACATCGTACGCAAAAGTTATAGCCGTTTTACATTTTCCCTACACCTTTTGCAAAACATGTCCAAATTTAAATTTTTTTATTTTCCTAACTAGTAGATGTAGTAATATAACTACATCTCAAAGAATTTTATTTTTTGAATTTTTTATCATTTTCTTTTGTATTTTCAAAACTGAAATGGCGATATACGCGGGGGTGGGGGGGGTAAGGATTGAAAATTGCCCTTTAGTACCGGTTCGTGGGAAGAACCGATACTATAGGTCAAATCCCTTTAGTACCGGTTCGTGGCACGAACCGGCCCTTTAGTACCGGTTTGTGCCACGAACCGGTACTAAAGGTGATCGCGGGGCCCCGGCCTGACGCCAGCCTGCCACCACCCCTTTAGTACCGGTTCGTGCCATGAACCGGTACTAAAGGTTCAACACGAACCGGCATTAATGCAAATCCGTTCGAACCGGCACTAATGGTACCATTAGTACCGGGCCAAAATCAAACTAGCACTAATGTGCTTCACGTTTGACCCTTTTTCTACTAGTGAACTAGTAATGGCGCACTTTGCCATCCTGCGCCATTAGTTTGTATGGAAAAATGAGAAAAAAATCAATAGTAGTGGCGCACCGTGAGCACGGTGCGCCATTAGTGTCTTCCACACTAATGGCGCACGAGCAACCGTCGCGCCATTAATATATAGTAGTGGCGCACTATTTACCCGGTGCGCCATTAGAATCAGTCCTATCTATAGCGCTTTTCCTAGTAGTGTGTCCTTCAAACTATTCCCTTGAATATCCAGTTTAGGCGATGCGTTAGTGGGTGCGAGATGGACAGCCTGGATGCACTTGGTTCGAGATTGATTGAAGTTCGACTCTCCGACGTGCCAGACTCTACACAATGGAAGTTAACTAAAAATGGGATATTTACGGTGAAATCTTTTTATACGGATTTGATTAATTCTGGCCCCCTCTTAAGGTCACTTCATATATGGAAGATTAAAGTTCCTTTGCGGATTAAAATTTTCATGTCGTTTGTCCACAAGCAAGTAATACTCACAAAGGATAACCTTCTTAAGAGGCGATGGGTAGGCAACTTCATGGTGTTGTTTTTGTGCTCAAGATGAGACAATACAACATTTATTCATTGAATGCCCACTTGCCAAGTTACTTTGGAGAACGATCCATATAGCTTTTAATATTAATCCCCCAGTAGATATTGTGGCTTTGTTTGGGACGTGGTTAGCTGGGGTTGAACAGATCACGGCAGCTCGTATTCGGATTGGAATATGTGCGTTACTATGGGCTATATGGAACTGCAGAAATGATATGATTTTTAACAGACAACACAACTTAACTTTTTTGCAGGTTATCTTCAGAGCTACAGCTTGGATCCGTACGTGGTCCTTACTCACTCCTATGGACTCCAGGGAGCCTTTGGTTACTGGGTGCAACCAATGGGAGATGGTAACTTGGGCTATATTCAACCGGTTCGGATGGCGGTCGCATAACAGGATAGAGGGCTAGAGAGCTTGTCCTTATTATCACCGTATCGGTTGTTTTCTTTTAGGCCTTTTTTTCAGATCTTTGTGCTTTGACTTTGCTCCGTTTGTGAGCTGTAAGACCTTTATGATGATACTTTCTGAATTTTTAATAAAAGGGCCGCATGCATCATCATGATGCAGAAGCCGGGAGTATACCTCCATTTCCAAAAAAAAAAATTAGTAGCTGACAATGAAGATGATTAACGACAAGAAAATTCCCCTCGCCAAGTCGCCAACCCCAACGGATGAGGCATTGAGTGCACTGATGAGTAGGTAGGAGTTCACCTACACGTACGTACATTTATGTTGATGAAGACATGGCATGACTAGATCTATGTACCATGCACACTCATCAATCAATCGGATGTAGTACGAAGGGTGGATGCGCCAGCGATCATCTCCTATAAATAGGACTGTTCCACGCGATTCTTGTTTCACCACCATCACCACACATACCGATCAAACTTGGAGCTGCACGTACACCATGGAAGGCAAGGGTGGTCTCCGGGTTGTGATCCTCCTCCTGGGTGCGGTCCTCGTCATAGGGAGCATGGTGCCGCTGGCCGAGGCAGGTCCGACGGCCGCCGCCACCGAACCTGCAGATGCCAAGTTCTGCTGCAAGGACAAGATAGGGAGCCACTGCTACGCCGCCTGCACCATGCAGTACGGCCCCATCCCGTTCTGCGCCGAGATGTGCTGCTGTGTGCAGCTTACCAGCGGCAGATGCCCGAAGAAGTGCCCCGCCCCGGCTGACCCCACACTTTTTCTTGCCAACAGCTCCACCTCCGACCTTCTCACCATCAACGGTAAGCAAGCCACCGCCAATCGATCGATCTCCGTGCATGTTAATTAATTCGCGTTACATTCATACAGTACATGTTTCCAAGTTAATTGGTGATATCGACTCTCTTGTTTTCCATTTTTCCCAGCCGTTAAGGTCGAGACCTGCAGGCTGAGGTGCTCGTCCATCGTCTGTGACAGCATGCGCAATGGTAAATAACTACGTAGATATGAAAATAATAATTCTTGTGGAGGTTTAACTGAGGATTGTAATTAATCAGATTGCGGATTTTCGTGCTGAAATTTTTGATATATTATACGTTTTTTTCCGACATCGTATGCAAAAGTTATAGCCGTTTTACATTTTCCCTACACTTTTTGCAAAACATGTCCAAATTTAAGTTTTTTTATTTTCCTAACTAGTAGATGTAGTAATATAACTACATCTCAAGAATTTTATTTTTGAATTTTTATCATTTTCTTTTGTATTTTTCAAAACTGAAATGGCGATATCTGGCGGGGTAAGGATTGAAACTTGCCCTTTAGTACCGGTTCGTGGCAAGAACCGATATTATAGGTCAAATCCCTTTAGTACCGGTTCGTGGCACGAACCGGTACTAAAGGTTAGCCCTTTAGTACCGGTTTGTGCCACGAACCGGTACTAAAGGTGATCAAGGCCCCGCCCGACGCCTCTGCCACCACCCCTTTAGTACGGTTCGTGCCATGAACCGGTACTAAAGGTTCAACACGAACCGGCATTATTGCAAATCCGTTCGAACCGGCACTTATGGTACCATTAGTACCGGGCCAAAATCAAACCGGCACTAATGTGCTTCACGTTTGACCCTTTTTTCTACTAGTGAACTAGTAATGGCGCACTTTGCCATCCTGCGCCATTAGTTTGTATGGAAAAATGAGAAAAAAATCAATAGTAGTGGCGCACCGTGAGCACGGTGCGCCATTAGTGTCTTCCACACTAATGGCGCACGAGCAACCGGTGCGCCATTGGTATATAGTAGTGGCGCACTATTTACCTGGTGCGCCATTAGAATCAGTCCTATCTATAGCCCTTTTCCTAGTAGTGTGTCCTTCAAACTATTCCCTTGAATATCCAGTTTAGACGTGCGTTAGTGGGTGCGAGATGGACAGCCTGGATGCACTTGGTTCGGAGATTGATTGAAGTTCGACTCTCCGACGTGCCAGACTCTACACAATGGAAGTTAACTAAAAATGGGATATTTACGGTGAAATCTTTTTATACGGATTTGATTAATTCTGGCCCCCTCTTAAGGTCACTTCATATATGGAAGATTAAAGTTCCTTTGCGGATTAAAATTTTCATGTGGTTTGTCCACAAGCAAGTAATACTCACAAAGGATAACCTTCTTAACAGGCGATGGGTAGGCAACTCGCGGTGTTGTTTTTGTGCTCAAGATGAGACAATACAACATTTATTCATTGAATACTCACTTGTCAAGTTACTTTGGAGAACGATCCATATAGCTTTTAATATTAATCTCCCAGTAGATATTGCGTCTTTGTTTGGGACGTGGTTAGCTGGGGTTGAACAGATCACGGCAGCTCGTATTCGGATTGGAATATGTGCGTTACTATGGGCTATATGGAACTGCAGAAATGATATGATTTTTAACAGACAACACAACTTAACTTTTTGCAGGTTATCTTCAGAGCTACAGCTTGGATCCGTACGTGGTCCTTACTCACTCCTATGGACTCCAGGGAGCCTTTGGTTACTGGGTGCAACCAATGGAAGATGGTAACTTGGGCTATATTCAACCGGTTCGGATGGCGGTCGCATAACAGGATAGTGGGCTAGAGATCTTGTCCTTATTATCACCGTATCGGTTGTTTTCTTTTAGGCCTTTTTTTTCAGATCTTTGTGCTTTGACTTTGCTCCGTTTGTGAGCTGTAAGACCTTTATGATGATACTTTCTGAATTTTTAATAAAAGGGCCGCATGCATCATCATGATGCAGAGGCCGGGGGTATACCTCCATTTCCAAAAAAAATGTAGTAGCTGACAATGAAGATGATTAACGACAAGAAAATTTCCCTCGCCAAGTCACCAACCCCAACGGATGAGGCATTGAGTGCACTGATGAGTAGGTAGGAGTTCACCTACACGTACGTACATTTATGTTGATGAAGACATGGCATGACTGGATCTATGTACCATGCACACTCATAAATCAATCGGATGTAGTACGAAGGGTGGATGCGCCAGCGATCATCTTCTATAAATAGGACCGTTCCACGCGATTCTTGTTTCACCACCATCACCATACATACCGATCAAACTTGGAGCTGCACGTACGCCATGGAAGGCAAGGGTGGTCTCCGGGCTGTGATCCTCCTCCTGGGCACGGTCCTCGTCATAGGGAGCATGGTGCCGCTGGCCCAGGCAGGTCCGATGGCCCCCGCCACCGGACCTGCAAACGCCAAGTTCTGCTGCAAGGACCAGATAGGGAGCCACTGCTACGCCACCTGCACCACGCAGTACGGCCCCATCCCGTTCTGCACCGATATGTGCTGCTGTGTGCAGCTTACCAGCGGCAGATGCCCGTAGCAGTGCCCCACCCCGGCTGACCCCACACTTTTTCTTGCCAACAGCTCCACCTCCGACCTTCTCACCATCAACGGTAAGCAAGCCACCGCCAATCGATCGAGCTCCGTGCATGTTAATTAATTCGCGTTACATTCATACAGTACATGTTTCCAAGTTAATTGGTGATATCGACTCTCTTGTTTTCCATTTTTCCCAGCCGTTAAGGTCGAGACCTGCAGGCTGAGGTGCTCGTCCATCGTCTGTGACAGCATGCGCAATGGTAAATAACTACGTAGATATGAAAATAATAATTCTTGTGGAGGTTTAACTGAGGATTGTAATTAATCAGATTGCGTCTAACGCGCGTACTTCTGGCACCAGTTATCGATGGCGGCAGCGAGGGGACGAAAGCCGTCGTGGAGCGCTGCGGCGATGCATGCGGCCGCTTCTGTGCCGGCGCCGGCGGCGTTGCATCCCTTGATGCTTAAAGTTAATGGAGTACGCCCTCATGCGCTAGCAGCTGCGACTACTGAGCGGCCCAGAGCAGATGCATCTCTGTGTTTGCTCTTTTTTTTTTCAGTACAATAATTGGATTCCACCGTATGATGGCACGTACCCAAGCCAGTGTGACGACGTCGCCTTGGATATGGATATGGCGCACGTTCTTCTTTCTTTGTTCCAGTATAAGTACGTACGTGTGGAACGAGCTAGTATGATGTATCATCCTAGCTTGCCAATGGAATAAAAGTTTGCCGGTTTGCAACTTTCTCTGAATTAGTATTGTTTTCTTGTAGTTAAATATTTTTTGCCGGTTTTTGCTTTTTTGCCATTCTAGTATGATAATTTGCTTTTTTGCCGGTTTGGCAACTTTCTTGTTCCTTCTGATTTGTTTGATTCTATTCTATTGTTCATTTTTCTTCTTTGCTCGAAGCTTTCTTTTCTCAGTAGTTTCCTTTCACATTTTATCATGAATGGAATGGACTAATAAAAACAAGTATGATATTTGTCTTTGGAATATGGAACAACATCCACAAATCTGAAGAATGTCTTCTTGAAAATACGGGAACATATATTTGTCCTGCTGGAACATATGGCAAGATATGTTATTTTACATGGAACTTTTTATTTCGAGCAAATTATTATTCACACAATTATTTATTTGATTAAATCGAATCATATTTGATTATTATTCATAAAACATGTCATATAAGCTAATTTTGCCACGATAAATTAACATCACATATGGACAGTAACTATTATATAACTTTTTCTCGTATAGAGCATTTTTTGCAATCAAGGGAACAAACTCTAAACATTTCAAGAAAGAAGGCTTACGGATAATTTGTTTTTTACTTTTCAAGCTGAATATTTGATATTGACAAATAAAACATTTTAAACCGACCATGATTTGAATATTTTTACTGTTCACGAATATTTCTAAAAATATGTTGTTGAATTTTCGAGAATTTATAAAAAACTGTGAACATTATTTTGAACATTTTTCAACTCATGAACATTTATTTAATTTGGAATAATAATAATAATTCGTGAATATTTTTGAATTGATTACTTCTGAAATCTGTCAAAAACAGTAGTCATATTTTTCGAGCAGGAGCTGCTGGTTTTTTGCTAATAGTTTCCGTTCAGACACAAAAAGAGAGCAATGGGGGACACAGATGGGCGAACGCTATACTTGGGCAAAGAGAGCAATGATTTTTACTGTTCATGCGCATGTACGTGTCGAACGAGCTAGTATGATGTATCATCCTAGCTTGTCAACGGAATAAAAGTTTGCCGATTTGTCAACTTTCTTCTGAATTATTATTGTTTTATTACTTCTATGCTTTTTTGCCGGTTTGTCAACTTTCTTGTTTCTTCTCATTTGTTTGATTCTATTCTATTGTTCATTTTCTTCTTTTCTCGAAGCTTTCTTTTCTCAATAGTTTTCTTTCATGTTTTATCATAAATGGAATAGACTAATAAAAACAAGTACAATATTGGTACTTGAAATATGGAACAACATCCAGAGATACGAAGAATGTCTTCTTGAAAATACGGGAACATATATTTGTGCTGGTGGAACATATGGCCAGATATGCTATTTTACATAGAACTTTTATTTCAAGCAAATTATTATTCACACAACAATTTATTTGATTATATCGAACCATATTTGATCATTATTCACAAAACATATCTTATAAGCTAATTTTGCCATGATAAATTAACATCACCTATGGACAGCGGACTATTATATAAAAGTTTTTTCGTACATTTTCTGCGATCAAGGGGAACAAACTTTAAACATTTCTAGAAAGAATGCTTACAGATAGTTCTTTTTTTACTTTTCATGCTGAATATTTGATATTGACAAATAAACATTTTAAACGGACCATGATTTGAATATTTTTTTCTTTTCACGACTATTTACAAAAAAAAATATGATTTTTTAATTTTCGAGATTTTTTAGAAAACTGTGAGCATTTTTTCAACTCATGGACATTTCTTTAATTTGGAAAAATAATAATAGTTCGTGAATATTTTCTAGTTGATTACTTCTGAAATCTGTCAAAACAGGTAGTCATATTTTTTGAGAAGGAGCTGCTGATTTTTTTTTCTAACGGTTTCTGTTCAGACACAAAAAAGAGAGTAATGGGGGGCACAAAGGGGCGAACACTATTCTTGCGCCTGGGCTAAGTGCAGCGACCTGTGCATTACAGGACCACAAAAAAGAAAAAGAAATTGCTAGCACTTCCACCCGGCCACTGCTGCCTTCTCCACCAAAAAAAGATGTTGGCAGTCGACGCCGACCGCAGCATTGTGCTCCGCCGCGCCCGCGAGGAGAACGCCCGGCAATGGTCGGACTCGATCTAGCAAGAATCCATAGCGTCCGTCCAAATGGCACTTGGATCCAGCGTGAGGCGCGCCGCCTCTGCCTCACCGGAGGCGGTGCGCTCTGTCTAGCGTCCGAGTGTCGTAGAGGCGCGGCCCCTATGTTGGAGCGCTGCCGACGAGGCCTTCCGTGACCAGTCTGCGTCGGAGACTAATATGGCGCGGAGTACCCGCCGTGCGAGACAGAGGGGGCGGGAGGCCGCGGCAGCCCTCGTGGCGGACGTCGGCGAGGCGGAGTCGCGCGCTCTTGCACTAATACTGTTGACCGGCAACCCCGTGCACCGCAACCACGTCGTGGTGGACGTGTTGGCCTCCAACCATGACGGATCCATCATCGACCTCATTTTGATCGCCGATGTGATGCCGACGGGCTCTGACGAGAAAGAGTAGGGCATGGGAGACGGTGGCGCCTCGAGTCCAATGAGCCGGTGCATCTCATGTCCTACTCCATCTCGTTGGCGACCGCACCAACACTTGGGTGCAACCACCCGCTGGACGGTCTCCGCCTAGAATTAGGTTTTAAGTGCATGTAATTGTATGGATTTGAAGATTGGTAATTGAGGTATCTGGTTGTGAAAATGTTAATTTGGGGTCTAACTAGTCGCTGTCCGTGGACACATCCACGGATATTTGAGGGGTCGGATTATACCCGGCTGGCTGTAGATGCTCTAAGATTCTGAGACCCGGCTTAACATGCCTGCCTGGTTACTCCAACACAAACCTGCTCGCCGACAAAGGGTACCATGTACATTAATTAAAGAGAACTATAGATATTGAGCGACCTCCATCTTAATCTCTGTCGCACTATTTATTTTGACCCATTGTATTATTTCCTTGTGTATTCCTGTAGGAGCATCACAGTCGACTATCCTCACTAGTATTGTTTGGTGGCCATCTATCATCATATTTGACTCTTTCGGTAGCTATATTCCTCTATTGCTAAAGGGCGTTGACAAATTATAATAATGTCCACAAAATGCAGAGTTAGAACTATAAAGGTTTTTTTTATGGAGATACCATGGCTTGATGGTTTTAGCTAGTTATATAAGGTTCAGACCGGTTAAAATTCCGCATAGTAAAAACGAAAAACGAAGAATATCCATCTATAAATAACAATTATCTACCTGGAAAAAGAAGAATTATAAATTTCTAAAATGTTAGATTGAAATATAGAAGCCATTGCAACCCTTCATGAAACGAGTAATCCGCCAAAGCAAGGATTTTGCGCAAGTTGATTTTGGGGATTTAGGAATATCAGATAAAAAATTCATTATTATTAAATTTTTTCATGCAGAAAACATCCAGAAACGCCACTAAGAAAAAAGAAACATCCAGAATGTTGGCGAAGATATGAGCATGTAGTAGTAGCTTGAATTTTTAGCCACTCTCCTGAATATCTTAACGGCGGCATTGCAAAGGACAGAGTGGCTCTTAAGCATGACTTGGATTGTGACTAAATTACTTAAGATACTTGGGTTGGTTAGCACTTGAGACGGAGGAAGAAGCATGGCGCCCACCCAACTCTGATCTGCGCCGACGTTCGTCGCATCAAGCCGGCCGGCGGCGGTGCTGCCAATTGGTGGACTGGTCCTCGCCGTCCGGTCTCTCACTGCGCGCGCTCACCCCAAGAGTCCAAGACTCTAGCTTCCATGCCTCTCTCCCCACCTCACCTCACCCACACTCCTCAATCCTCATGGTGTTGGCATTTGGCTGGATTAATTTGTCTGCCGGGGGAGGCTCTACATCCGGACGCCGGCGTTGCGCTCCGCGCGCATCCGAGCTTTCGTCCTATCCCTCTTCATGGACAGTGCACCATGGTAAGTGCCTGATGAACCCATTTCGTTCTCGAATCATATGTGAGCTCACCGAGCCAATGCTTTTTCCTTCCCTATCATTCCTCGTACCGCACCTATCTATATATGAAAATCTTTTCATTCTCATTGAAACCTGGTTTCCAAATATTTCTGCACATGCTTTCTGAAATAGCCATTTTCTGTACAGTTGATGATAATAGATACAAGTTTGATCACAGAAATTATCCAACTTGTTCCCACTTAATTGGGTCGGTTTCCTACCACAAGTAAGTGTCAGAGTTAAGCTAGGCCATAATGAAGCCGAGTCTACATACAGTAGTTCATTATTATTAATATAACATTCTTGAACTTTCTTTATTTACAAAATATGTTGTCAATTCTGTGAGCTTAACGAGTCATAATTTTCCCTTGTTTTGTCATCGAATCCATAAGTTTGTACCTGCAACTATTCATTTATGAAAACCTTTTCATTTCAAATGTGGTTTCCAAATATTTATGCACATGCTTTTTTAAATAGCATATTTCTTTACTGTTGGTGATAACAGATACACGTTTGATCTCACAAATTATTATACTTATTTATGATCTCCACTATTGGGTCATTTTCCTACCACAAATAAGTGTTCTGATTAATCTGAGTTATGATTATGCAAACATTTCATTCTTTTTTCTATGTCTGGGAGTGTTACTTTGTTTCTGTAGTTTGGCTACTTTATGAGAGAGCCCTCTGTTCTTTTTGATAGCGTTGATCTTTAATCTTTCAGAGTGTGAAGTTATGTTGTATCTTGTATGGTTGTAATTTCTGCTTGCTATGTATACTGGATAACCCCCAATGAATTTCTATGTTGTTTTGGTGATCATGCTTCAGTGAAATAGCAGGGTTTACATAGTTCATACTTATTAGTTAACTTAATTGCACTTTTCTTTATTTATTATGAAATATGATGCCAATTCTTATCACGATAATTGTTTCATAATAACAGATAGTGGTGTACATGTTGCACTAGTTGAACCCATGCTTCATACAATGATGCATTATACTTGGGCATTGTCCCCAAAAGTATGGTGCCTATCAGACAAGTGGCAAAATTATCTTGCTCGTGGAGGGTTGACTTCCCACATATGCAACGAAAGTCTTACATTGCACAAAAGATTGGCTAGGCAAATGGCAATCCTTGCTCTCTGAGGATTGACTCCCCAAAAGTAAGGGAGTTTTTATCACTTTGCTCAAAAGTATGGATAGGCACTATCCTCGCTTGTGGAGAATTGACCCTCCACAAAAGCGAGAGGATTTTGCTCAATTTTCTTATAATGATGGAAAAATCCTTGATCACTTGAGGTTACTAAGGAGCAACTCAATCTTTCTCGTGAAGGGTTACCTCCCATGAATGCAAGAAATGTCTTGTGCACATTGCACAAAAAATTGCCTAGGCAAATAATAATCTTTGCTCTTGGAGGATTAACTCCCCAAAAGTAACGGAGTTTTTCTAACTTTGCTCCCGCATGGCTAGGCATGATCCTCTCTTGTGGAGAATTGACCCCTCCACAAAAGCGATAGGATTTTCCCTAATCAAGGAAATCTTTGATCACTTAAGGCTACTCAGGCAATCCTTGTTAGTGGAGGAGTGCAAATTTTGCTCTCCACCAAAAGCAATGATTGGGTTGTTCACTTGGCACAAAGATAAGGCTATGCAATTGGCAAAGCAATTTTTGCTAGCTATAAGAGCATATTTTGCTCCTAAAATTGAAGAATATATTTGCTCAATTAATAGAAATATAAATCTAGCAAGAGGTAAGGTGATCCTTGATATTGGAGGAGAGCCATTTGGCCCTCCCTCAAAACCAAGGAAAACCTTGCTCACTTGAGACTACTCAAGGGGCAAGGCAATTCTTGCTCGTGGTCGAAAGCAAATTTTGCTCTCCATCAAAAGCAAGGATTGCCTTGCTCATTTGATACAAAAGCCTATGCAAGGGAAATCCTCTTGCTTGATGCTACTCAATTGTGAAGCAATCCGTACTAGTAGGGGAGAGCAAATTTGCTCTCTCTCAAAATTAAGGATTGTTTTGCTCACTTTGGAGGGTGGGTGGGTAACTCTGCCTATGCTATGCATAGCCGGTCCCAAGCCCGGATAAAAAGAGGAGGGACCACCATGACGATCTATATTTTTTGTAAGTTCACTGTGCGTTTTTTGTTTTAAAACATAAAAGCAAGTAATTAGGAAAAGATAACCTCTTTAGGGAATGCAAAACATTTCCCTTTGTTTATATTTGGATTGCATTGATACTAACAACTGATTGCCAACCCCTTCTGAGTCTTGTGAGCTACTCTTACACATTTTTCTACCTATGGTTGATGAATGAAATGCTAGAGCTTTTGCTAGCAATTAACTGAACAATCTACTGCAGCTTTGTTTTTGATAGAAAAACGGCTTCTTGGTGGTATCATATTGCATCATGTGCCGATTCTGTGATGTGTATGTTTTGAATATGTGTCTAACTGAACCCTTGTGTATTTTACATTTGTCTCACTAATTTCATGCCGTTTTACAATATCTCACCCCAAGAGACAAAAAGATGACAACCAATCCTTTAAATTCGTCATATTGGATCAATTTCATTAAATCCTTCCTCCATTGCTTCTGTGTGTCAACGCCTGAAGTTATTCTTGCATGCTTTGTAACGGCGCTTCAGCTTGTTACTGGAATTCCTAGGTAGCTATCTTGCTAAGCCAAGTCTTATTGACTAAAGTTGTCTCCTATTCTTTTCATCGGTTATTGCCGCTTCATCAACTTTTCTTGCTAGGCTGACCACTGGACTAGACACTAATCCTTGGGTAGGAGCGGACAAGTAGATTCTCAAACATAAAAAATGTTGCCTTTGATATTTCAAGTTCTCAAGGCTAAAACTATCATGTGATTATGTGTTTGTAGAGAAAGGAAATGCAGAAACTGACGGGTTACAGGGCATCAGAGCTGAATGATTGCATTATAGCCATACTTGATTTGTAGCTCGATAGAAAGGGTCCATCTTTACCAGCAATTCGAGACAAAAGTATAAGCAACACGGGGTATGCGCAACTCCAACAATTATCTAGTATTCTTCTGATATTGTTATGTTGGTAGCATTGGTCTAATCCTCTAATCATTTGGAACAATTCAAATGTTTATGAACGATGCTTCCTCCTGTAGATGCTGGAATAGTTATGGTGCTGGGAGCTATTAAGAACCTGGAGGTTTTAAAGCCTAAGCAAGAGCTTTTCAAATTCATTTAGGAGCTAGTCTATCACAAGCAGGAGGCTAGGTATACAATCCCTTTCGTAGAATCATAATTCTGTATGATATGTTGGGACATTGTGCCTTGATATATACTGATCCATTGCCTTCACTAATTCTTTATCTTTTGATTTGTTACATGTGAGTGCGCTTACAGTACCTACGACCTACCTTTCTACCAATGGGTTGTAGTAGACATAGGCCTAACTAACATAGCTTGCATGAATAATCATCATGATGCTTGTTTTTTGGTATTTAACTATTGCCATCTCGATCGCCTGCTAGTGTAACATTCTTTGTTGAATCAAAATTGAATCCTAGAGATCTAAGTCATTTCCAATGAATGATCTGAGTCATTTTCTATGATCTATGTTCAATGTAGGAAATGTTAGAACTCTTATCTTTTTGGAACTAAAATCTTTTGAATTCATATGATTGTACCTTTATTTCTTTCTCTTGCTCTTCACTAGCAAGGGTTGAGATAAGTTGATAGTCCTAACTGATGCACTGTTTGTCATGCTTCTTAGCAGTAATTCTGTCCTTGTATTTATACCCTGTTTTTTGCTTTGGTGTCCATTGAAGAATCATTACTAGCCTGAATATTAGATAGCTCATGAGAAATTGTTCTTTTTTCCTTTTTATCAATGGAGCTTATGACGCACTGCCTAAATGTTCTTCTGTACCTTATTTTAGACTCAAAATTAAGATAAATAAATGGACGAGTAATTGTTCGTTGCCTTGTATTTTGTATATTTTTAAAACTCATGAACATTTCTTTAATTTGTAATTATTTTCGTGTTTTTTGAATTGACGACTTTTAAAATCTGTCAAAATCTACTGCTTTTTTTTCCTAACGGTTTCTGTTGGGATGCAAAAAAAGAGAGCAACGGGGGACAGGAGGAGTAATGCTACATCAACGGCGGGATCTAATACGGATTTCACGGACTAGTAGAGGTGGACCAATAAGATTGCAAATTAGGAGAGGAAGGGCCCGCACCTCCTGAAAATCAAGGGGGACAGAGAGATTTGTTAGCAAGAAGCCCCGTAAAAGCCCCGTGACTCTCCGTGAGTCTAGCATTTTCGGGGACAATAGTGGGGCGGCAACAACAATTCCTAGCACTTCCTAAAAAAAATTCAATTCCTAGCACTTTTCCCTAAAAAAACAATTGCTAGCACTTCCACCCGGCCACTGCTGCGTTCCTTCACCAAGAGGCCAAGATGCTGCCGGCCGGCGCCGACCGCACCTTGCCGCCCGGGGCGACGGCGCTGGAGATCCCTGCACCCTCCGACCGCCCGGCCTTCGTAACCTGCCCGTCCTTCGGCAACGTCCCTCCGGCCGCCACCGCGGTCCACCTGCCGCCGGACATGCTCAGGGAACCCCGGGCCAGAAGAACCAGGGCGTGCCTCAGCTTCACCGCCGACCCCGAGGCGGAGCACCACGCCCGGCGCCTCGCGTACGCCTACATCACCCCGCCGGAGGCCCCGTTCCGGGCCGACGCGGGGCCCTTCATCCGCCGCGCCTTCCGCACCCTCGCCCTCGACCTGCCGCAGAACTTCGAGCTCCTCCCGCCGGCCCGCCGCGCCGACGCGACGGTGCGGTTCCGCACCCCCCGACCTCCGGGAGGCGGCCCTGCGGCGGCAGCCGTTCGTGCTGGACGGCGTCACCGTGAAGCTGCTGCGCGAGCAGGCCCCCGCCGTCCGGCGCGTCTCGAGCGACCACATCGTGCACGCCGCCCTGCGCGACTACCCCGTCGAGCAGCGCACGCGGAAGGGGATCGAGAGCAACTGCTTCAGATTCGGGTTTGTGCTTGAGATCGACCCGGCCTGCTTCACGGCGCCGGACCTCGCCACCGTCCGCGTGGTCCTTGAGCCGGAGGACCCTCGGGAGATCCCCCACGAGGTCCGGATCGACTACTGCGACGGCCATGGCTCCGCCAACGTCGTCCCCGTGGAGATCGTCAGGGTTTGGCACCGCTCACACTCGTACCACGCCAATGGACAGTACATTCCTCTCTTCCAGGCCGCTTGAGGAATCTCAAGCTCTCACAAGCTTGCTCTTTTAATTAGAGCCATAACCGGTTAGTTGTTCAGTTAATTAGATATGACCAGTTAGTTCTTCAGGGAATGTGATGCATGTCTAGCACTATAGCAGCGCCTAATCTATGGTGGGAGCTACCTTAGCTGCAATCATGCACTATTTTGTTATAAAATCTTGATTGGGGAGAGGCAATTAACAGGGTTTGAACATGAAACATCAAAATGTTGCAGGATCAAGTCAATCCATATGATCATGTCTTTCTCTATGAAGCTATGTCCTTAGTTTTATGTAGGTCAGGTTCTTAATTAGTAACAAGCGTAGATAGCTGCTAGTATCTCTGTGTGTCGATGATGTTGATGCAATAATGCAAGCTTAGTACTGTAGCTTGATTCGGGCTTAATCAGTGGTCGAACCTACTGTTCCTTAACTGTAGTCATGCATGGTTTTGTTGTGAATTTTGAATTTGAAATAGTTTGCAGGAGCAAGTCAGTCCATATGATCCTGTCTTTCTCCAATGTTCTCTGAACACACGTGCTATAAGCCTATAACAAGATTTTAGTTACAGTTACCAAAAATTACCACAGATAAAAATATATCCTAGAGTATGCAGTTACAATCACCAAAAGTTTGACAGCCAAGCAACTACACATGCTATGCTGAACGGTAGTCACTCATCGAGCAGATCATCATCTATTTCTGAGGACTGCTACAAGCTACTGCATGTTCGCTTGATTCCATGAAGGTCACATTGGAGCACCACCTTATAGAGGTGACACTAAAAAAGAAAAAAAGGACAGTCCGGTGCACGTAGTTCCGGCTTGCGCAGGGTCCGGGGAAGGGTCCAACCATTTGGGTGACACTAGTTCAAACCAAAATTGATGCAAACTTTAAATCCTACGTACTGACATTCTTCTTCAAACATATAATAGTATGGTCAGTTTGAAATTTCATGGTGCAATCTTTGATGGGTCATTTAACTATTTTGAGCTAATAAAAGTTTACTTTTAATTTCATTGTTTTTTTACCAAAACTTTTGCGAGAAGTACACCATACTACACTGACCCTAAGCAGGTTTAGGCAGGACAATAAAAGATACTCTCTAATTCTACAGTTCATCTGCCTGCAGGTGGAACCTGAATTTCTCAGCCACATGGAAACCTAAACTGAATTTGACATTGTTAGTTGGGAGGCATAGTTAAAGAATGCAGCAAAATATGTTTTAAAGTTGTCCAGTTTATATTCTTTATAATATGATTTTGGTCCTGCTTGCCTCCAAGATTTAGTTCTTTTTACCACTCGTGCCAAGCGATCTCCAAGATTTAGTTCATGGCCTGATATTCTCCATCTGAAAGCACGAGAATCTTACATTTGTTTTAGCCGTAAACAGTTGTAAGTTAAGCTTCCATCCTTTTTTCTTCGCAAAAAGAAGTTCATCATTTTCCTGTGTCGCGTTATCTGCACAAATCATCTACTGTACCATGTAAGCTGTGGCGTGCTGCATTATCATGCATACAAGCTAGTTGTAACATATCCTAACAAGGGTGTGTGCCGCCTCTTTCAAGTATAAGTGCTCAAGATCTTTGCCAACTGTGTGCCTTTTTTACAAGTTTGAGTCAGCGTTTTTTGCTTATTTTTTGCTGGAAATTAAACATGAACAAATAATTTTGGTATGCGATGCTTTGGTTGTCGTCGATCTTTGGTGATTTTAGTGTCAGAGCCTGATTTGAAGTAGCATTTTGGACGGTTTTCTACTTTGGTACAACGCTGGTAACTGAATACCTAATGAAGATGCAGTTTTGTTTGATAGAAGGATTTCTTCTATCAAGAGAAACCAGACGGCAAAGCTGTGTTGGATGCGCGTTTTGGTTGTCTGAACCAAACTCAAAAGATGCAGTTTTCTCTGCAAAACAACATAATGCCTGGAGGCTCCATACAAGAGGCAAACCTGATGAGGTTCAGTTTCAAAGTATTAGCTTTGGTCAGAGTGAAATTCAGGTTCCTCTTGCTTGACTAAGTTCACAGGATCAGGGGCAATGCCCTTCTCATCCAAAATTTCTCTCAGGATTACAAACGACAAAAGAAAAGAAAAGAAAATCCTAGGCGCGGTGAGATTGAACATGACAACTGCCATTTATTTACCTACACAATGTATTAGTATTAGTACAACATATCCTCTCTAACTGTAGCAAAAAGATCATCGTCTGTACTCGTGTATTTCTTTTCATCTGTCTGAAGATGTAGTAGTGTATTTCTTTATCTGAAGATAAACTCGTGTACTTTTCATCTGTCTTAAGGTGTACTTCTGATCTATCTGAAGAAGTGAAACCTGTATTCTGTCAATTGCACCATTTCAACCCAAACTGAATCAACTAACCGGCTAACGAACACTGCAACTGAAACATGAAGCTGATAAAAAAACCTGCAGAGCATTCACATGAGCTCCAGATGCTTGGCACTGGATTGCACTACCGCCTTGACACGTGGTCTGCTAACTCCACCGATAAATGATCCACTTGCGCAACCGATGGCAAATTTTAAGTAACTAGATGATAGCCTACGCGTTGCTGCGGCAAATTATGGTTAGAAATTGATTAAAATTAAAAATATAGCACATGACAATATAGAATTAAAATGGCTAGCTCTTGGTTGTTGATGACAGCAGGAACAATCGTATAGAGCCCCTTAATGTGAAAACAAATGGAATTGGTAATGTGTCATTGTCGCAACTCCAAGGTTGAATATAATACTTCTTCCATTCACAAATATAAAATGTTCCAACCTTTTTCTGATTCAGAAATTTATAGACGCATTTTGGTGTGTTTGATCACTCATTTCAGTTCGTGCATACTCATATTCAATATCTAAAAAATCTTATATTATTGAATGGATGGAGTATTATCTAAATAGGACAAAAACAATTATACTGCAATAAATTCTAGCCGAGAAATTCAACCAGGACATAATACAAACTTGGTAGATAATTAAGATAGCTTGTTACGTGAGAAACACAAGCCCAAATAAGGCTCTCGCCAACAGATTACTTGAATGTTTGTTAGTTTGCTCCTTGGATATTGCCTACCCTGTCTTTGTTTTTCTGGTTTTCCTGTGTATAAAACAACTTGACAATGAGTTAGAAGCACACGTCTAACATTTTATGTATATTAACATGTATGGTTACAGAAATCATGTTAGTAAAATATTTTTTAGCTTTCCTAGTCTTTAAATCAGATAGTAAAAAAGACTAAAAATAATATATGTAGGAAAAACATGAGGGAGATGGGATTATTACATGGGTCAACCCTCAGTTGCAGCCTGTTTGAATTTCACAAAACAAAGATCTGCACAAACAACATAAGAGTGGGTGACTTAATTTTAGTAGACTCATGCAGCCCCAAGATATTGGTATTGCTACTCAAATAAAAACAAATAGCCAAAGACTAATCAAATTTTACATAAGCAGCAGCACATACAGGCAGACGATGGCTGGATTTGTGTAAAGGGATGGCGACCTGCTTACTTGCCACTCACCAGTGCAACGGAGAGGACAGAGCGCACTGTGTGATAACTAAGCCAGGCAGGTTAATTGTTCAGAGAGAATAACATGCAAATTCAGGTGTTTCAAGCTAATAGGGATTCAGAGATCTACTTGAGTCAAGCTCATCAGACCGTGGATTAGGACCATCCTTACAGCCAGCTAGCCATACATATCGTACACTGTATAACCAAAAGTAGTACTACTGGCTCTTCTTAATTAGGCTACTCCTCCCGAGTCCTTCCTATTCACAAAGGAGTACCTCATGTCTAGGTACACTTTCCCATCAGCGTCCAGAAACTGCAAATAAAATTCACGCATGCATACATACTTCCGCATAAGATAGATTCACAGGAACAAAATAACTGCACACCATCTCCTTATAAAAAGCATTTTATATCTGACAAATGCCCTTATTATCTTTGGTTTAGCAGAATACGAACCCGTTGCAAAGATACCAGTTGGAGTGGTATATTCTTCAGCCTTATGTGTATAACGCTCTTGCCGAGGGTTGAATGTCCCGAGCGTCACCGTCTGATCTTAACTACAAAATAAAACATTTACAGATAACATATAACCTAGCTTTCAGTCAATGAACTAATTTCTTACTGAACAATCCTAATAGGAGGAAGGAGAGGAAGTAGGAGCAGGTACCATGGCCTTTTTCTTGCGAATGGCAATGGGTCGTCTCCACCTTCGCCTCGCAGCCGGATGCTGATGACAAATAGCATGGTGTTGGACACTCCGTCCGCGCAGTTCAGGTGGGACAGCTCGCCGTCGGCGGCATGGAGGAGCGCCTGCAAGTCCACATCCACCGATCCACAGCAAGCGCCTCACCAAAGGGGATGTGGTGGAGATCCACCCGCGATGCACAGAGGTGTGGTGTTGTGGGAAGAAAAAGATGCAGCCCCCTCGCGGTGGCGGCGGTGATGCGCAGAGGTGGCGGACAGGGCTCCAATTCGTCTCCTCAACGGAAGGAGACCCTCGACAGGTGTTGTGATGGGGGGATCGGGGGATTGGAACTGTTGGAACCGAAGCCTCTCCCCCAACCCTAGCTAGCCCTAGCTCTGCCTCACCCTCTCGCTCTGCGCACGGACGACAGAAGCAGGAGGAGGAAGATGATCGGAGGAGACAGTGGACACAAGGGTTTTGCCGGCGCACGAACGCCTTTTTCTTTTCCTCGAGCACAAACTCAACCGCGTCAACGAGATACAGGGAGGATCCAGGGCTTTATACCCGCGAGCACCGGCCTGCCAGGCCACGCCTCGCACCTACTCGCACACCCACTCCCCCACGTCCCGCGCGCTCTGGCCGCGCCCGCGCATCGCGCCCGTACGCGATCGCCACGGCCACCCCGCGCGCCCGACGCGGTCTCCTCCCGCGCTACTCGCCTACACGCAACGGCCCGAGCGTTGCACGCAACGGACACACACGCACACACACCTGGTCACGCACGCACGCGACCCAGGCCGCCCTTGGCTCGAGCCCTGATGCGGCCACCGCACGCACGCACGCGCACGCCACGCCCTGGGCTCGCCACGGCTTATTGCCCAACAGGAACATCGGCAGGGGATGGAAGGAGAAGAGGCCCACACATAATAAATTCGGGAAGTTGAAGATAATATGATCAAAGCCCACCTCCCGAACAAGATGGACCGCTCGCCGGAGAGCTAAGGCTTCAGCCAGTTCAGGAGAGAGAGCTCCCGCCACCGGTTCAGAACACGCAGCCACACAAGAGCCCTCATGGTTGAGCACCACCACCCCCATGCCAGATTTCTGCCTCTCCTCAGACACAGCAGCATCAGAGAAGGCTACCACGGTTCCCTGCGGCGGCGGAGACCAAAGACGGTCCGAAGACGAGGTCTCACGCCTGGTGGCAGGAACCTGCTTGTAGAGGTGTTGGAATATCAAGTGAATATAGGCCTTGGCCTTGGCAGCTGTACGTCTCGGCTCAGGTGCCACCGATTCATTCCTCGCTTCGTTCCTGGCCTCCCAAATATGCCATATAGCGACAGTGACGATCGTTGCTTCCCGGTCAGAACAGCAGGACAAGAACTCGAAAAGCCACTGCTTGGGCAAGGAGAAGGACGACCGACCCAGCTTGATGCAGAAAGAATCCTTAAGAGCATCCCAAACCGCGTGAGCATGGGGGCAGAACAACAGTGCGTGCTCCACGCTCTCAGGCCGAGCACAGAAGCAGCAGTCCGGCCTGGCTGCTACATGACGCCGCCGCAGTTGTTCCCCGGACGGAAGACAGTCATGAGCCAAACGCCACAGGACGATCTTCATCTTGTTGGGCACGTTGACACGCCATAAGGATTTCCACAGCTTTTCCTCCTCCGGCCAACTCGAGCCATGACCCAAGCCATTCTTGCTCCTCGCACTCAGGTAGATTGCCTCTCTGTGGTGCAACGTTTGATGTCCCCTGCCAGGGATCGTTCGGCGGTGGGATCAATTCTTGCTGATGTCAAAGACTTGGCTAATGGCCTTTCTTATGTGGCTTTTCAGCATGTTCGTCGGCAGTGCAATGTTTTAGCTCATGTATTAGCTAGATCAAGTTTAGACTCGTCTAGTCTGTGTATTTTTCATCCTGCTCCGGATTGCATCCGGGAGACTCTATGTATTAGGAGCTAGGGTTTTGCCCTGCCTTGGGCGTAGGCTATACGGGAAGGAGGGAGGAGGGCGAGGGCTGGAGCGTGGCGGCCGGCGGCGAGGCGCCGTCCTGGCGGTTGGGGCGGCGGCGCAATGAGGAGGAGGCGGCTAGGGTTTAGGGTTCCGGCTCCTCTGGGAGCCGGGCAATAGAATAGTCTTATTGCTTAATTCCAAAAAGAGTCTTACAACCTATATTTATAACCTAGATAACTTGCATAAGAATTCACCTAAGATAACTTGCATAAGAATTAACCTAAGATAACTTGTGGGCTAAGATTGCCCGGTGGGCCTACGGCGGCCATAGACCTGGCCGGTCATAACATCTCTCCCTGCGCAAACAGCTCGTCCTCGAGCTGAAAGTCGAGGTAGTGTTGGTGGAACTCCTCGCTGCTCCCAAGTAGCGTCCTCCTCTGGTAGTCCAGCCCACCGAATCAACACGTGCCGAGCCTCGGCGCAGCTGGGCCTTGAGCGCCTTCTCCGGTGCAGGAAGGAGGCGTCCGTCCGAGGCGGCGGAAGGGCGGCGGTGCCATGGTGGATCACCGCGGAATGGCTTGAGCAGCCCGACATGGAAGACATCATGAATGCGCGCGCCGGCTGGAAGCTGAAGACGGTACGCCACTTTCCCAATGCATTCCAGGATAGCAAAGGGTCCGGCATAACGAGGACCAAGCTTCTTCCGCGCGCGTGGGTCCAACGACTGCGTAGAGCGGTGAAGTAGACGCAGCCAGACCCAGTCGCCCACCGTGAACTCCACCTCGCGATGGTGGCCATCATAGTATCGTTTGGCCAACTGCTGGGCCTGGAGAAGTCGTTGCTGGACTTCCGCGAGCATCTCATCACGGCTCCTCAGAAGAGCTCCGGCCGCCTCGGTCCGTGCCGAGGCCGCATCCACCGGCAAGATCGGCGGGGGCGGCCGACCATACACCACCTCAAAGGCGTGAAATGCGAAGGCGGAGTGAAAAGAGGTGTTGTAGCAAGATTCCGCCCATGAGAGCCAGTCCACCCATGCGCGAGGGCGATCACCGTAACACAACGCAAATACATGGCAATCACCTTGTTAACGATCTCGCATCGCCGTCCGTTTGAGGGTGGAAGGCAGCGATCTTGGCGGAGCTTCACGCCGCCGGTCGGAAAAGGTCGCGCCATACATGGCCCGTGAACACGTGGTCCCGATCGCGACGATCGAAGAAGGAAACCCGTGGAGACGGACAATGCCATCGAAGAAGGCCCGTGCGGCGAATGCCGCTGAATATGGATGGCCAAGGGCGATGAAATGAGCATACTTGGAGAAGCGGTCGACCACTGTGAGAATGACGGATTTGCCGCCCACCTTGGGAAGGCCCTCGATAAAATCCATGGAGATGTCTGCCCAAACCTGAGATGGAACCTCCAAGGGCTGAAGCATGCCGGGTCGCAGCGTCTGTTTTATTGCGCTGGCACGTGACACAAGACCGTACCCAATCACGGACCAGGCACGATCGCTGGAATGTAGAAAGTCGGCGCGGAGACGGTGGAGCGTCTTCTGCACTCCCTCATGGCCCGCCCCGTGGGCAAGACGCAGCACCTGCTGACGAAGATCGTCATGTGTCGGGACGAAGATGCGGCGCCCATGGAGAAGCAGGCCGTCGGCTAGTCGCCACGGCTCCTCCAGCTCGCCCGCCGCCCGCCGCTGCAAGAGGAGGGCGTCGGCCGCGGTCGCGGTCGCGCGATGGATGTCGGCGTAGAGGGCGAAAGAGGGCCCGGTGATGATGCAGAAGGCCGTCCCATCGGCCGCTCCGTCGTCCACATCGGCGTCACGCCGGGACAGGGCGTCGGCGACGGTGTTAAGGCGACCCGACAGGTACTCGACGGTGAAATCAAAGCCAAAGAGTTTACTGATCCACTGGTGCTGGGGGACCATCGAGAGCCTCTGATCCAGCATGAACTTGAGGCTGTAGTGGTCCGTGCGGATCCGGAAGGAACGACCCCAAAGATAGGGCCGCCAGTGGCGTACTGCCTGTACCAACCCAATGAGCTCACGCTCATATGCCGCCAACTTAAGATGGCGTGCAGCAAATGGACGGCTGAAGAAGGCGAGGGGTCCATCGCCCTGATGCAGGACCGCACCAAACCCCGCACCGGAGGCGTCGCAGTCGACGGTGAAGGGAAGGTCGAAATCCGGCATCTGTAGGACGGGTCCCGTCGTAAGGGCCCCCTTGAGGGCCTCAAATGCGGACGTGGCCTCCTCATCCCAAGAGAAGGCGTCGCGACGGAGTAGGCGCGTGAGTGGGGCCGCGATGAGCCCAAATTCCCGGATGAACTTCCGGTAGTACCCCGCAAGGCCAAGAAACCCGCGAAGAGCCCGCGGAGACTGCGGAATCGGCCAAGCGGCGACGGCCGCCACCTTGTCGGCGTCCATGGCCACACCCTCGGCCGAGATGACGTGGCCGAGGTAAGCGACCGAAGGTGTCCCGAACGAGCACTTCGAGCGCTTAAGATGAAGATGATGCGCCCGAAGCTCGTTGAAGACGATGGCCACATGCTGGAGGTGCTCCGCCCAAGAGGCGCTGTAGATAAGAATGTCATCAAAGAAAACGAGCACAAACCGACGTAAGTAGGGCTGGAGGACATCATTCATCAAGGCCTGGAATGTCGCCGGGGCGTCGGAGAGGCCAAAGGGCATCACCAAGAACTCGAAGTGGCCGTGATGAGTCCGGAACGCCGTCTTGGCGATGTCGTTGGGATGCATGCGCACCTGATGATATCCCGACCGGAGGTCCAGCTTGGTGAAGAAACGCGCCCCATGGAGCTCATCCAGGAGCTCATCGACCACCGGAATAGGAAACTTATCCTTAAGTGTGAGAGCATTAAGGGCACGGTAGTCGATGCAGAAGCACCAAGTGCCGTCCGACTTGCGAACGAGAAGAACCGGTGCCGTAAAGGGTGATGTCGATATCCGGATAATGCCGGCGGCAAGCATGAGTGCGCACTGCCGCTCCAACTCGTCCTTCTGCAACTGAGGGTACCGATAGGGCCGTACGGCCACCGGAGCCGAGCCCGGCAGGAGATGAATACGGTGGTCGTAGACCCGGGCCGGCGGAAGACCACGGGGTTCCTCAAAAAGATCACCGTGCTGCTGCAGGAGGTGATCCAACAGCGGGTGCTCGGCCTCCGTGGTCGCCGCGGCTAGCTGGAGTGGAGGGGGGGCCGGGGTGCCTCCAACGCCCTCCACCGGATCTGGCGGCCCATGCGCCCGAAGGTCATCGTCGAGCGTCGAAGTCCCAGCACCGAGGGTCCGCAAAAAGTCGACGCCGAGGATGAAGTCGAAACAGCCCAAATCAATGCCGGCACAAGTGATGGTGAAGTGCTCGTCACCGATAGTAATGGGAACGTCCCGAGCGAGTCCATGGCAGCGGAGGCGGTCACCATTAGCGACAGTGACATGCAGCTGCTCCCCGCCTGTGGGCTGTAGGGCAAGTCGCCGCATAGTAGACTCCGGAAGGAAGTTATGTGTAGAACCCGTGTCCAAAAGAGCCACCAGAGTCTCACCGTGGATCGTGACCGGAATAAGCATAGTCCGCTCATTGCGGATGCCGGCCAGCGCGTGAAGTGAGACGACAAGGGCCGTAGCCGGTAGCGCGCGCTGGCCCAGCGTCCATGATGGCTCTTTGGTCGCCGAGTCCCTCCTCGGTGACAGCGTCCTCCACCTCGTCGACGGTCTCCAAGTAGAAGAGGCGCGGGCAGACATGGCCCGGGGCATAGGGCGCATCACAGTTAAAGCACAGCCCCAGGCGGCGGCGCTCGAGCTGCTCAGCCTGCGAAAGGCGCCGGAAGGGCCGTGTTGCGGCCGGTGTGGTCGGCGGTGAGACGGCTGAAGAAGCGGCCACAGCTGGCGAAGGTCGTGGAGGCAAGCGGCTCCCCCGAGGTGCTGCTGGCCGTGTCAAGGCCTGGGCGCTGCCGAAACGCCCGGCGTAGTACATGGCCGTCTGTAGGTCTGAGGGCCCTTCATCTCGGCGTCCACGCGGATGTGGTCGGAAGACCACCGATGAAGAGCTCCGCCACGAGCCGCTACCCCGAGCGTGACATGCCGAGCCCGAAGCGGTCGGCGAAATCTGGACCGTGGTGGTGAAGGGTAGACGGCCCAGCTCGGACAAGCGGCTACCGCTACCGTGGAGGTCCGGGCGAAGGAGACACAGCTCACGAAAACGATCCTGTGGGGCATGCCGCCCTCATCACCTTTCGAGAGCGTAGTACCATGTCTGGGCAGCGCCCCGAAGGTGGTAGGACGCGAGCCAAGTGCGCTCGGACGCCGGTGTGCGCTGGCCCCGGAAGAACTGATCACACTGGTTTAACCAGTTAAGGGGGTCTTCCGAACCGTCATAGGTGGCGAAGTCGATCCGGGCGAAACGCGGTGGTGTCGGAGTCGACGCGTCGGTGGCCACCGGTTCGTCGATGCGGAGAGCCGAGGGCGGCGTACCGTGCTGCAGCATGGGAACCGACGGGTCTCCGGCCTCCGTGTAGACCGGCGGTGAGGACGTGCCGGTGAGCCAAGCGGGAATCGGAGAAGGCGGCGAGGAACCGCCGCGTCGAATCAGGAGCCCCCGGTAGGGACTCGCTCGGCCAGTGCTAGGTGGCGGTGGCGTGGGAACCGGCGGCCGGCGGAGGGGACCGCGGCCGGGCCGGCCACGGTGCGGGCGGCCGCCGACGCCTGCTGACTCTTTGGCAAGCTGGGGCGAAAGGCTGGGCGGCCGATGCATGATTCTTTGGACCGGCCAGTCTTGACCAAGCCGGTATTGGGCGTGAACAGCTGAGGTGCCGGGTAGCCGCCGGCGGCGGCAACGAGTACCACTAGCGCCGCGGGGAAGCGGCCGGTGGGGCTGTGATGGCAGCGGTGGCGGTCTGGGCGAGGAAGAGCCGGATGCCACGGACCGCGAGCACCAGATCGTTGAGGACACCCGCCATGGCTTCCGGTGTAGTTGGCGGCATCGGGATGTAGACGGCGACGGCTCGGTGGTGGTGCCCGTGGCGAGCCGGTGGAGGCGCCGGGAGGAGACCCAATGCCCCGGGCGAGAGGGATGACGCGCGGCGGTGGTGGTGGCGAGAGGCGGCAGCGATGACATAGTCGAACTGAGCTTGATGATACCAAGGTGTTAGGAGCTAGGGTTTTGCCTCGCCTTGGGCGTAGGCTATACGGGAAGGAGGGAGGAGGCGAGGGTCGAGCGCGGCGGCGGCGAGGCGCCGTCTGGCGGTTGGGCGGCGGCGCAATGAGGAGGAGGCGGCTAGGGTTTAGGGTTCCGGCTCCTCTGGGAGCCGGGCAATAGAATAGTCTTATTGCTTAATTCCAAAAAGAGTCTTACAACCTATATTTATAACCTAGATAACTTGCATAAGAATTCACCTAAGATAACTTGCATAAAAATTAACCTAAGATAACTTGTGGGCTAAGATTGCCCGGTGGGCCTACGGCGGCCATAGACCTGGCCGGTCATAACACTATGTAATTTTGTTGCTTGATCAATAAAGTCCGATGTCCTCTCAAAAAAAAAATCGGGAAGTTGAAGCGGAGCGAGGAGGCGCTGGAGTCAAAGGGATTACGGGAGGCCGGGAGGGTCATCCAGCGCGGGGGATCAACACTTGCACTGCAGATCTGAGCCATATGTGGTCGATCAAACGGCTGAAAAGAATTATGATGACGTGGACGCACGAGGGCGCGGAGAAATTAGATAGTGGGGTGCTCCTATTTAGATATAGTAGATAAAGCGCCCTTTTTGAAACCGGTGGCGAATAGGCTGTTTAGCCCCGCCCAGCTTCTGTTCTCGAAACCTACGAAGTTGCAAGTATAAGTGCTCAAGCTCTTCGCCAACTGTGTGCATTGTTCTCAACAAAAACAAAGTGTGCATTGTTACCAAGTTTGAAACAGTGTTTCTTGCTCTCTTTTTTTTCCAATAAGTATTGTACTACTGCAAGTTTCCTGGAAATATGAACACCAACAAATAATTTTGGTGCGCAATGTTTTGGTTGTTGTCAACGTTTGAAGATTTTAGCGTCAGAGTGTGGTTTGAAGTAAGCATGTTGGAAGTTTTGCTACTTGGTTGGAAACAAAATCGATTTGAGTAAGTACACTGGAAGTACCTGAATGCCTAATGAAGGTGCAATTTTGTTTTAATGCCCGGAGGTACCGCACGGGAGGCAAATGCAAATTCAGTTTAAAAATAATTCAGGATAGAAGGGGTATTTTAGCTCTAGATGCATCCATTTATATCCTTTTCTACGATAAGTAATTCGAATGAAGGGAGTACATAATTCAAAAACTTACTTAATCAAATTAGAAAAATTCACCACACATCAAAAAATGTTTATACAATGTCAAAAATTAAAACTTCGTACAACTTTTAGAAAAATGTTGATAGCATCAATAAAAATGTTTGTGATAATTTTAAATGTTTATACAATGTGAAACAATGTTCACATATTTTTTTAAATGTGTTTCATACGACTCAGAAAAATGTCAGTGACATTTTAAAAAATGTTCTCACCCTCAAAAATATCTTTGTCACTTTCTGAAAATATTTTTATACAATTAAAAAAATGTTCACATAATTTCAGTTAATATTTGGTGCCATTAAAAGCATATTCATTGTTTACTTGAAAATTGTTTAGCATGAAAAATATGTTTAAACTTGCATGTGGTGAAATATTCTTCATGTATCTGGAAAATGTTCAACGTGTATAAAAAAATGATCCGTGAGTATACAAGAAAAATGTACAACATGTATTTAAAAAATTATACATGTGTTGAGAAAAAGGAACTGAAGAAAGAGAAGTAGAAAAAAAAAGCAGAATAAAAAATGATCGAAACCGTAAAAAAAATGAAAGAAGAAAAGACTAGGTGGAACTAGGGCTGCAAACGAGTCGAGTTCGAGCGAGTTGAAGTTGGCTCAGCTCAGCTCATATTAAAATTCGAGCGAGCTCAAACAAAGAGAAGCTCAAGATCAAGCTGTAGAACATGACTCGTGCTCAGTTTGTAACGATCTTGAGTCGATCTCGAGCTAGTTTCGAGCTAAATAATATGGTAAAAATTGTAACTATGGCGATTAGTCTAACTAGATAAGGACACAAAACGACGAAACGTTGTGCGACAATCTCACGAGAGCTTATCTTGGTCTTTTGGGCAAACTAGCAATGGATGATGGGCTTTTTGGACGAAAAAACAAGAAAACAAAGGTGCATATGCTGGAAACTTTAGCCAAAATCAACAGGATATTTAACACATAGTCGGCCGCGTACCATAATTATGCCTATATCTTCTCTACACTTAATAATCTTCCATATTTGCTAGTAAATAAAATGGTGAAAAATCATGGACAACATATATGGTAAAAACTTATCTTATTCCTATGTAATATATGGCATGGTCATTTAACTTAATGGTATTATGTTGAGCTATCGAGCTAAAATCGAACGAGCCAATATTGGCTCAAGATCGGCTCGTTTCTCGGTCGAGCTACATAAAGTGTTCAAACTCAACTCATATTTTTCGAGTTGATCTCGAGTCGAGCCGAAAAACGAATCGATCTTGAGCAGCTCACGAGCCTCGAGCTTTTCTTGCAGCCCTAGGTGGAACCTTCCCAAAACCTGTGAAAGATTCCACGAACTCCCAGAACTTCCCAAAACTGCTTGACTGGGCTGGCCCACTAAGGTGACGCGCAACGAGCACTAGAGGCAGGGCTATTGCTCGCAATAAGCGAGATAAAGCCCCCGCAAAGGAGCGCGCCCCTTATTTGCTGCTTTATGCTTTTTTTAGTCTACTATTTGCTGCTTTATGCCTTTTTTAGGTCTACTATTTGCTGCTTTACTAGTACGCGCAATGCATGTTAATTTGGAAGTATATATTAAGTGCATGCAAATATTAAATAGGATATTATTTGTGTGTTATTATGTGATTAGAACTATATTTGACATGAAATTAACTGCACGCCAAATGTGTTGAGCGCGCGACGTTGAAGCAGTCTAGGTCATTGGATTGACATGATTTGATGACCAAGATTAATTGGATCTGCCACTTTGGGTCTTTTTATATTGGTATAGATATAAATATAGATACATATGTGTACTAGGGCTAGCTCCGCCTAAGCAAATCAATAACGGGCTCACCATTGGCGTTGCCCCATTGACTCATATTTTAATAAAAGAACAAAGACATATACTTTTACTTAATCAATCTTTAAATATAATTAAAATAAGCTTAATAACAAAATGACATATAGTAAAATAATAAGTGTCGATGCAGATAAAATAACTGTTCATATATTTGAAATGAAATTTTCTTCTCATATTTATATTTACGTATAAGAAAAACATATAAGCATATAGTTGAGAAAATTATATATCTTAGAATAGTTTTTTTTTGTGTTAGATAGATATGTTCATGCAATCTCTCGTCACTACCAATAGGTCATCATCGGCGATGTTTTCATGTCTTCATCGGCGATGTTTGGCTCATTGCCGCCCTTACCGATTGTGTGTCACTCTTTAGCAACCTTCACTGCCACAAAACCTAGGAGAGTTTTTCTAACTCCGTATCTTCTTTTGCAGAAATAACTCCACATCTTTACTAAAACCCATAACTATTTGTTATGATATTTTTTAACAAACAAATTTATGATCTTCAACGTGCCATAACTGTTTGGACATGAAGAGTTGTTGAACTTTGTATTCTGTCTTTAATCAGCTTTATTTAGTTATTGATAGAACAAATATAGTCTAAAAAGGCAGAGCGCGCACACTCGATGCATGCATGTATAGCTGACTCGACCAATGTACCGGTATCTTCCCAACAGTGCGCAGTATGCTATCTTTGCCATCATTGTCAGCCTGAAGAATCCTGGCAAAAGGGCTAAAGAATAAAGATACACACATCAAATCGGAGGCCTTCTTTCCCAGCGAAAGAACAAGGGAAATTCCCCAACGAAAGATACATGTAGATGGAGTAGTATCTAGCCACGGCACAACCAGTGGCTTACGTGCTCCTACATGGTTCACATAGACTGTATTCCCCTCGATCCTCTGTGCCGAATGAAAAGTTACTAGTACTCTACAAGCTAGCGCTTGATGAAAGTTAAAGCGACTAAAAAAATGCATAGTGTAAAAAATGTGTACAAAATGGCCATGTCAACCTAGCTAGTCTCACAATAAAATTAGTAGGGATAGCTTAAGCATCAGCATGTTCAACGGGGGATATGCTTCGCCATATGCTAAGCTAGGCCGGAATGAATGGATTGGAAATTCAGAATCATGACATCAATGTAAATTATTGAATCCTACACATGGCCGGCTCGGCCTTGATAAACACCCAGAGGGACTGAGGGATAGCATCGTGTGGAAGGCTGCATGCAGTTTTTTTCTCTCTCAAGTCAAAATTTGCCGTCTTTATGATTGAATTGTGGACTCATCACTGTCCTCGAGCTTTGACAAACTGGCATGCTGACCAGTTGCCGCGTTGCCCATGTCACCTGTAACTTCAGCTTTGTGTAGCATGAAAGCTAACAGGGCACATTCTAACCGGGCATGCGTACTGCTTGGCATTGTCATTCAGAAAGGTCGAAGAAGACAGAAAATGATATTCATGGAGTGATAAGTCCTCGAGTCAACAGCTAAATGAGTACCATAAAAATACAAACACTGTACTCAATCTTGATTGCGAAAGAACACGGACGGAATCTTGACAGAAATATTACTCTACAAGCTAGAACTTGAAATTTAAAGTGATAAAGGAAGAATGCAAGGTGTAGAAAAAGTGTAGAAATCGGCCATGTCAACCTAGCCAGTTCCACAATAAATAAAACTTATATAGTACTCCCTCCGTCCCACAATGTAAGACGTTAACTTGCACAAACGTCTTACATTGTGGGACGGAGGGAGTAGTAGAAATAGCTAAGCATCAATTTGTTCAACGCCAAATATGCTTCGCCATATGTTAATTAAGCTATGCCGGAACGAATGGATCAGAAATTCAGAATCATGACATGAACAAATTATTGAAGCCTATGTGGAAGCTCTGCAGGCAGTTTTCCTTTTCGAGTCAAAATTTGCCGTCTTGGACAAACTCAGCTGCCCTCGAGCTTTGACAAAATTGGCACTTAGACTTCAGTTTTTGTAGCGTGGTGGCTAACAGGGTATATATACCGCCTGTGAGTTGTCATTCAGAAAAGTGAAAAAAAGAGGACATTGTGGAAGAAGAGAATATATATTTTGTGATAAGTCCTCGAGTCAACAGCCAAATGAGTGCCACAAAATCCAAGCACTGCACTGCGCTCCTCAATCGTGATCGCGAAAGAACAAAAGGCTGGACAGAATCTCGAAAGCCAACCCTGGGTACCGTCCAGTCCAGTCCGGTAGTGCATGCATGGCCTCAAATCATTTGCGGCGAACTACCTAGTGGTAGATAAAAAGATGCAAAGCCTTGCGTAGATGATGAGAAAGGCAACTGGTCTTTTGCAAATTGCCACAGCCACTGCCTGTGAATATCATCGTCCCCTTTTGCCTTTTTGTCACCCCCACTGGATTTCACTGTCCCTGAACAGGGACGGTCCTCCATGAGTGGCCTAATTTGGTGTTTTGACCTTTTACAAAAGTTTAGACAGATATGACCTTGGTTTGAAAAAAATTCTGGATTTAACCATTTTCCTACCGCCGGGGGTCGATGACGGTAGGAAAAGGGTCAGATCCCAAAAAAAAATCAAATCAGGGTCAGATCTGGCACAACTTTTGCGAAAATGGTCAAAACACCAAATTTGGCATCCATGCATCTGAAGTGGACTCGATATAGCTACAAGATAGGAATGAGTGCATCGAGCTTGTCTCAACTCAAAACTGAAAAAATGGCGATTTCCCCATTGTCAACCTAGGGCAAGGATTCGAGCTAAGTAAAAGTCAAGCCGGCTCACCTTGATTCTTAGATCTGGTTAGAATAACGAATTATCTTGGCAAGGTTGATCAAATTAACAAGCCGATTTAGACTCTCCTCGACTCATAAAGCCGTTGACATGGCGATTTCGAGTTAATTGCAGAAAACCACCAAATTGAGGCTGGTTTGCAGAAAACCACCACTCTATAATTTTGTGGCAAAAAACACTACGTCTTCAATAATCTTTTTTTCTTCAGAAAACAGTAATTGATGGGTTAAGGCCATTTGATGACTTTTCCTGTAGGTGGGTCTGACAACTCGATGACATGGCATGACGGCTCGGCCTAATGGCGTTAGACATCACTTTGGTCAAAATGAACCCAATGGTGGCAGTGGCCAAGGGCACGAGTTTGGGTGGTGGTGGTGGTGTGTGTTTGTGTTGGGGGGGGGGGGGGGGCTAGTATAGGATCTCACATTATGTGAGATCAATCATGAAAATTCTTATTTAGACATTTCAAAAAAAACTAAAATTAGTTGACAACATATCTGCGGGGTGTGTCTATAACTCCAACAAAAACTAGCTCAGAACTCGATGCACAGTTAGAGATTCAAAAAGACAAATTTGAATGTGAATATTGGCAACTTTGGGTGAATAGAATTTTCAACATGTGTATTTAGACAATGGGTGCATATGCACCTAGGAGCCATTGCCAATTTCCGATGTTCACATCAGATTTTATCATATTAGGTTGAGCCATTGTCAGTTAAGACTTTATCGGGCGCTGAAGGTGAGCTGCGCGCAGGTGGACAGTGTGGAGGACGAATGAGGTGGGGCCGATAGTAGGCTTCCGACGACCAGCGGCGACGACATAATTACTGGGATCAGATCATGAGTAGGAAAGGAGGAGGGGAAGGCGCACGTGGAGGGGATGGATATGAGGCGGTTGCAAGGGGAGGGTAGGCGCCGTCGACGGGTGGGTGGGAGTGCCGGAGGAGGGTGGAGGGAGCTGCTGGTTGGCATGCGGCCGGGTTGAGACTTTTTTTTTAACTTGTTGGGTTGAGACTTGGGGTGGATCACGAATGGAGGAAGAAGTAACGCCGTATGTTCGGTCAGTAGGCCAGATGGAGATTTCGAGCCCCACCTGTCGAAAAAGTGATCAAAAGGACCAAATACGTCGATCAATGGGCGCAATAAGATTGCCGAGGACATGGTGTGTTTATCTCTGAAAAATAGAAGGTGGTGGTCTTCTATAAACCTATACTTCAATGTGACGTGTTTTGTGCAATTAACTCGCGATTTTTCCATGGACTTAGGGTTGGAACTCGAGCCGAAGTCCAAGTCAAGCCGGCTCGATTCGACTTGACTCGTATATCTCGTTGAAATAACAACTTAGCTTGGCGATGTTTGTCATCCTGGTGGTGGACCTCTGTCCTCGGGCTCCGCCGTTGCGACGACGTTTGCTCCAGCGTCAGCGGGAGCTTGGGAGGTAGTCCAGGGGCGGATGCAGATTGTGGTCTGCATCGACGACATCTGGAAGACGAAACATGTGCTGGGTTCGTGGTTCGTGGATGGCAGGTATGGTTTCCTTCGGCGACGTCTTAGTCGCGGTGTGGTGACTGATCTTGAGTTCGATGGCGTGTCCGGGTGTTGCCCGATGCGATTCGTTCAACGGTAAGGGCTTCACTTTTGGTGAGCCACCTTGGAGGTCCGCAAAGCTGCGTATCAGCGATGGAGCCGCGTCGAGCTCGGGTGAGGAGGTGATCCATCATTCTTTTATTCGGTGGCTGCTGTCGTGGTGCCGGATGCAGGTGATGGGCGTTGGTGTCAAGCTTAGAGATGTTCTACTATCTTTTCAGTTTTGTCATGTCGGTCCTTACGTGACTTGTACTTTAATCTTTATGATATGAATGAGACACGTATTAATATGAAAAAAATTAACGAGCTTGGATTTAGACTCGGTTATACCCGTTGGTTTTTTTAAAAAAATTGTGATGGTTGATTTTGTTTGTTTAACAAATGAAACTTGTTTTCGCAAAAAAAAAAGACTTGACTGGCTCACTTGGTTTTTTCTTAATTTTTTGGATTGCTTACACATGTGTCATGTGGTTGGCTAGCTCACTAGTTAATGAGATGGAGGCTTGGAGCCAAGCCACGAGCCACTCATTTATTACTGTAGCTAGCTAGCCCTGGTCGCCGTGCGTGGCGTCGCGGTCGGCGTGCCAAATCCGATCGTTGGTCAAAGAAGCCCGCCCATCTCGCTCCGGCGCGCCCACACGGCGACGTCCGCCCCGGTGGGAACGGCACGGGCGCCATATTCTTCTTCTTCCCCAACGAGGCAACGGACGAACGCCTCCCATGCCAAAACCAGCTCCAGCTCCGAGTCAACTCCCGACCCCGTACTTCGGACTAGTACTAGTTTAGTAGTTCGTCCGACTTGGCCGCCTCTCTACTCTAGTCCACGGCGAGCACAATCCCCGGATATTCCCCGCAAATCATACGACCCGGGCTTAAAAATCTCTAATCTGTTAGGGCTTAGTTAGAGCCTGACAGAGGAGAAAAGATTCTCGCTGTCCATCCTATATTACCCCATCCTCGTTCCTTCCTTTCTTCCTCGGCCTCGCACTGAACGAACCAGAGCCTCCCTCTTCCTCTGCTTCCTCGTCGTCCTCTCTCTGCCTCCGTTTCCACTCTCCCCTCGTCACGCCACAAGAAACAGGGGAGGGCTGGCATGGGGGCTCGCCGGCGCCTGGCGCTCCTCGCGCTCGCCGTGGCCCTCGCCGCGGCGGCGGCCACCACGGGCCACGCCGGCGTGACCAGCGCGTACCGGCGCAAGCTGGAGGCCACCGCCGACATGCCGTTCGACGCCGACGTCTTCCGCGTGCCGCCGGGCTACAATGCCCCCCAGCAGGTCCGTCCGTGCGTCCGCCGTCTCTCTGATTCCCCCCGATCTGTGCGAAACGGCTTCTTGGTCTCTCATCTTGTTTTCCGGCTGGTTCGTTGTACAGGTGCACATCACGTTGGGCGACCAGACGGGCACGGCGATGGCGGTGTCGTGGGTGACGGCGAGCGAGCTGGGCAACGGCACGGTGAGGTACGGCCCGTCGCCGGACAAGATGGACATGTCGGCGCAGGCCACGCACACGCGCTACGACTACTTCAACTACACCTCCGGCTTCATCCACCACTGCGTCCTCAGGAACCTCAAGGTAACCAACCAACCAGCCAACAAGAAACCTTCGCCTCCTCAATGGCGTGTTCGTGCCATTGATCCCGTGGGCGTTGGTGCTTGCAGCACGGCGTGAAGTACTACTACGCGATGGGGTTCGGCCACACGGTGCGCACCTTCTCCTTCACCGCCCCTCCCAAGCCCGGCCCCGACGTGCCCTTCAAGTTCGGCCTCATCGGTATGATAATCACTTCGTTGGTGTACTTTTTTTCCATGCTGGATGAACGCTGGAAAATAAGATCCGTGATGTAAGAGTTGTTAGTTAATTACTGTATTAGTTACTCCATGGATCGGTATAAACAAGATGGTTCGGTAGGATCTACGACAAGATGAGGAAGGCCATCCATCGGTCGTCAGTCATCGTTGTCGTCGCTACACGTTAGCCAGCATCCGATCCATGTCAGAGAGCCATATGCCAGTATGATATTCATAGGTGCGTAGTTCGGCCGCCGTCCTGGCGTGCGAGTAGCTGACACGTCCACTTCCTTGGGGCCTGAATTTCCTGGGATGTATCGATCAACACAAGATGGCCATGTTGACTGCCGCAGGAAACAATGCACACTCCTGTGCACAGCCATGCCTGCTCCAGCCCAGTGAGACAGTGGCCAGTGTCATAGCTGTCTGAAATGAACAAGGAAAGTGAAAATTAACTAGGAGTAATTGGGGAAAAATCCTTAAAACAAAAAAAAAAATACCAAGCTGGGTCGTATCTATTTGGTTGATAACACTAGCTGTTCGGTTTGCTGTATATTTGTTTCATTATTTTATTTCGTTCCGAGGAATAATCAAGCTATATAATTACTGATTTGCAGGAATAGTTACCAAGATGGATCTTTTATTCATGTTTTTAAATACTTTTGTGGGGATCTTTAAATATATTTATTAATTTTGCCGGCAGGTGACCTGGGCCAGACGTTCGACTCCAACAGCACGCTGTCGCACTACGAGGCCAACGGCGGCGACGCGGTGCTCTTCGTCGGCGACCTCTCCTACGCCGATGCCTACCCGCTGCACGACAACCGGCGCTGGGACAGCTGGGCGCGCTTCGTGGAGCGCAGCGTGGCGTACCAGCCCTGGATCTGGACCGCCGGCAACCACGAGCTGGACTACGCGCCGGAGATCGGCGAGACGGTGCCCTTCAAGCCCTTCACCCGCCGCTACCGCACGCCGTACCGCGCCGCCGGCAGCACGGAGCCCCTCTGGTACTCGGTGAAGATCGCCTCCGCCCACATCATCGTGCTCTCCTCCTACTCCTCCTACGGCAAGTACACGCCGCAGTGGACGTGGCTGTCCGACGAGCTGGCCCGCGTCGACCGCAAGGCCACGCCGTGGCTCATCGTGCTCATGCACTCGCCCTGGTACAACAGCAACAACTACCACTACATGGAGGGGGAGACGATGCGGGTGCAGTTCGAGAGCTGGCTGGTGGCCGCCAAGGTCGACCTCGTCCTCGCCGGCCACGTCCACTCCTACGAGCGCAGCCGCCGCTTCTCCAACGTCGCCTACAACATCGTCAACGGCAAGGCCACGCCCGTGCGCGACTTGGACGCGCCCGTCTACGTCACCATCGGCGACGGCGGCAACATCGAGGGCATCGCCAACAAGTACGTACTATATCCATATACGTTGCTTGCTTGCTGAATTCATGATTAACTTAACTTATATGCACCGTGCTCTGCTCCTCCGGCCATGCATCATTGCTGACATGACCAAATGAATGGATGCAGCTTCACGGAGCCGCAGCCGTCCTACTCGGCCTTCAGGGAGGCGAGCTTCGGGCACGCCACGCTGGAGATCAAGAACCGGACGCACGCCTACTACGCGTGGCACCGGAACCACGACGGCGCCAAGGCCACTGCCGACTCCGTCTGGCTCACCAACAGGCACCACCTCCCCACCGACGACTCCAAGTGATCGGACGGATCATCTCCGAAGCAATGTCGCGGGAGGGAGGGGATCCGTTTTAGTTACTGCTGCCCCTTTACTTACTTGAGCAACCTGGGGTTTTTCTTACGTGTTGATCGATCTGGCTGAGACGGAAAACAAGAGATCTTGGGCAGCTGCAAATGGTTGCTATGCGACTGCTTCTTTCATCTCATGTCTCCGACGTTGTGAATCTCTTGAGCTCGAGCCGTAGTTAGCGCAATTAGTCATGTAACCTTAAGGATAAGCTCCTGCAGGTCGTCTCGTTTGAAATAAATTAACACAAGAGATTTGGGAGGTTCTTCTCAAGCACCTGCTCTGCATTCAACTATATACAGATGTGTTAACTGAAACCGTGCATAATCATCAGATCATGTGCAGAGAGCATCCCTTCTTCTGAATATAATATTCAAACGTGCGGCACGCTCCTGATTTCTTTCCTGGCAGGTAATCTGATGGTCAGCGTAAAACAAAGATATGCTAGCGTACTTGGGAACATCAAACTCCACAAAAAATGAAGTGAACTGTGCTGGGGGAAACGTCTCCTTCTAGTAGCGTGCTTTGCAGTTGGAACATGCGGAAGTCCAATTCGGCTCCCCATCCAGGTGCACGTGCTCCTGCGCGCCAAAATAATTTTTGAAATGTCAAAAAAAACCCCAACAAAACTTCTAGTTGTTCATAGTCACATCAAAAACCCCAACAAAAATTCTAGTTGTTCGTGGTCACATGAGGGTTGATCCACCTTGTCAATGCAGTAGAGATCAAGAATGTCAACCAACGGGTAAGCGTCGCCTCGGGCATGGGGACCTCATGGCATGATGTTAGCCATTAGTATGTGCTTTCCTCTCTTGTGCTTTTTATTTTGGGAGTAGTCCGCATGATGTTTCACGGGATGGCTTCTATGGTGTGCCATCTGTGGTGTTCTTGTTGGCTTGTTGAATCTGTGTGTGGGATTTGACCCTTGATGTATCAGTTTTTGTCCAATTTTCCTGTAATTAACCGAGCAACTATCTTCTTCTTAATTAATGAAAAGGCAAAGCTTTTGCCTCCATTTAAAAAAAACATCTAGATGCTGCATGCAAATTTTTAGGCAAAAAGGTTAAGCATTTTGGCATGTGCAAAAAATATTTAAACACAAAATATTACCCCAAAATGTCATCTCAAATTTGTTTTTTTTCGCCTATGAAACACTGCTACTCTTTTTCGCATGAAAATCCTCACGCATGCTTGTGACACTAACACGAACATCTACAAAAAAAATCAGATTTTTTTAAAAACATTTAATATATTTTTTCGGTTTACTGTTCATCCAGGAGCAAATGTTCCCGGGAGCCAAAACGCTTTCCCGTTTCTCTCCTTCTCGCCGTGCAGAACAAGTGGGGTCTTGTAATGGTTGTTGCATCTTCTACTCCCTCCGCCCCACAATGTAAAACCATTTTTGACACTAATGGTCTCATATTTGGCACGAAGAGAGTATAAAACGGTGAAACAACAATACACATTTTGTGTACTCCCGAGAGAGAAAAAGAGTAAAAGTAGTTCAATAACAACCTAAAAGAAAAAAGAAAAGAGTCAATTACACCACTAATGCTTAAACTTGATGAGGAAGTCACTTTAGTGCTAAAACTTGTGGCATACATCGAACTGATGCCACAACTTGGTTCGGGCGTACATGTACGATGGAAATCACGTTTGGATATGACATCGATGCTGACGAGGCGCGCCATCGTGGTGTGGGGCCTGCTGTCAGCCACTAGCCACTGAATGACGGAGTCAAGGTGCGCGAGTCAATATCTCTACTCCTAAAAGGGAAGTTGGTAGCCTCCCCTCCATGTTTTATTTTCGTCTCATCTCCCACCACCCCTTCCGGCTGGATTTTCTTCCTCTCATTAAAAAACCAAACCCCATTAAAAGGCGAGATCTTGTTTCATGCTTGCTTTGGCAGGTGCTCATTTAATTCAATTACGTAAACGATAGGTAATTAAGAATCCAGAAATTACACCTGAGATCACTTTCCTACAAGACAGACATAAGATTTTTCTCGTTAACTTTTCAAAACAAAATCATATATTCCTCAATAACAAATTGCTAATTCCGCGCACTATGTCGTTTCTTATTATCATTATCTTTACTACTAATTGACAATCACAACTTTTCTAATACAACAAAATATCATTTTTTTGTTATGAGCATACGCATCCGTGCGCCCTTGCGGTGTGCGACACCATGTAGGACGCCGTGGCCGGGTCTGATGCCGGCGTAATGCTCAAGAATGCCAGGGCGTGGATCACGGCGTCGACGATGCCCGTGGCGAGAGGTTGGTTGTCGGACCCCACGTACACGCATTTGTTGACGCGATCATATTATATTTCTTGTCAATCGTAGAGAGAGCCAGACATACTACATTCTCAAATCAAGTGTGTTCATTCAAATGTCAAAAATCCATTAAAGAAATGTGTTCTACAATACTCGGTAGTAGTCGTCATCGTCATTCGTATCAATCAATCATGCGGAAATATTTTGGAAATTGAGAGTTTGATCAATTGATAAATCAAACCATCAATAGAATTGATTAGCTGGACATTAATTACGCATGCAATTAATTAGGCCATTTAAATAAGATTTTTTGCATCGAATAAGTATGAAAACTGAATCATTAATGTAATTAATTAATTAGGTGGATAGTTAATTATGCCTACAGATAATAGAAGTAGGAATTTTTCCCAATTAGACAGATAATTTGGCATGCATAGAATTAGATAGGCCATTAATTATTTGTGTAAATAATTAATTATCTCAGCGTCATGGCCGAGCACGGCTTGCCAACAAGGACAACCATAATCTGCATGATGTCCACAAGCTGACGGTTGTTGAAACATTAGCGGGTGAGGTAACACGACATAACATTCGCCAGATGGTAAATGCTATAGTGGAAAGATAGTGTGTTCCAAGAATAAGAAAAAAACAAAAATAACCAAGTGATCCATGATGTTGGAGAAGAAATGAGTGTTCCAAAAAAATAAAGAAAGTGTATTCTAAAAAAATAAGTAGGAACGAGAACTTTGGTGAGGTAAGACGACCAAGGATAAAAAAGAAAATAAAAACGGCCGTTTGCCAAGTGTAGCTTGTGCACCCAAAGAAATGTAAATCGAAGAGAAGAAGAAGATAAGACATCGCTGATGAACATACTAATGTTGATGTGGTGCTGATTGGCGCCAACGGAACGGGTTGATGAAGAGGTTAGGAGTAGAAGATGTAGAGAAGGACGGAGAAGAGAAGAACGACAATTATCCCATCTAGCAACGAATGGTACGTGGGCTGGAGGTGGAGCTTATTGGTGACTACATTCAGGTTGCCACTCGCCTCCTACGTTAGCGTGCATTTGCAAACTTGAATGGACCTTTAAGAATGATCTCTATGGTTATTTGTTGTTTTGTATCAGTAGTATGTGTTAGTTTAACCCACTCTATTTTATTGTAAATATACAAAAATCTTCCCTATTGAAACGCATGGCGAAGGTGAGGTGGTCTTCATTTGGTTTTAAAGTAGGAGGCTCCAGCGAGAAATGAATTACTACGGCGGAAAACCAGGAAGGGGAGGATCCGACAGAAAAAGAGAAAGGTGCATCGTGGGTGGGGTTTTTTGTGTTGAGCCCACGTGTTGAAAATAACACGAGGATATCCCGTAGCAAAGTGCGGGCGTCCTGCTAGTGAATGGTAGTTAGCCGCATGGGTCCACCTGACAACCCAGTGTTAACCATCCAACCCACGAGCATTTCATGTCCTATATATGTCTGATATATATTCTTTGAGTCTTAAGTGGGCTGCAGTCCATGGAGCCCATTTTGCACTATTTTTTCATGAGAGAGAGAGAGAGAGAGAGAGAGAGAGAGAGAGAGAGAGAGAGAGAGAGAGAGAGAGAGAGAGATAACAGTGCAAAATGGGCCCTAGGGATTGCAGCCCCCCTTTAAGACTATTTTTTTCTAAAAAGTCGAGTTCTGTCGGATATGGTCTGACATCGAGTCCGGGAGAACCGGCTTCTGCTGCTCCTGGATTTGATGCGATGCGAAACCCTTGAGGACCAGCTTTTCGCGGGAATGCGCAAAGTACTCCAGGTTGCCGAATCTCACGATTCGACCTGTAGTGTAATTCTTGACCTGGCCGAGGTGGTTAGTCGAGTCGGCGAGGAAAGTGGCAACACCGAAGATGAACATCTGGCCTGACGTGTAAATCGCGCCAGAACCGGTGTGAACTCCCATCGAGCCCCTGAGTCACCAAGCAGGGCCTGCATAGGCCACCATTGTTGGAGCTAAATCTAGTAGATTCCTTGGTAGGGTATCCCAGCTAGGTGATTGGGTTGGATGGTAACATGAGGCAAGGTTTTACACAGGTTTGGGCTCACATGATGGAGATAATACCCCACTCCTACTCATGTATATTATGATAGGGGTGTGTACAAAGTACAATGAATACAAGGGGCTGTATGTTGTCTATCGACAAGCCCGACGACCGTTGGCTTATATAATATACCGCAGGTCCTATAGCTATAGACCCTAGTCGACTACATCGATGGAGGGAGAGTCCTCCACAGCTTTGGTATGGCTTGTACGTCAAGTCTTTTGAAGTCTTTGTATAGCCCATCATAGGCCTCCCGAAGTGTTCTAGGATGGAACGGACCTAGGGGTCCTCAGCCCGGCCCACCAGGCTAGGAAACGACGTGGTGAGAGACCCCTCGGCTGGGACACCGTCACTCTGTAAGCTTGTTTAGTGTTGAAACTATGCATGATCATGTGCCGAGAGCATGAATCCTACTACTCCCTTCATCCCATAATATAAGACGTTATTACATCTAATATGTTGCATATATAGTAATAAATATACTATTGAAAAATGCTCCATGCTCTAAATTTTCCTGACCGAGTAATCAAGTGGTCAGAGTAAAATAGTGATAGTGTAGTTTTGTCATGGAGGTGCTTTCTCATTCTTCTTCCGTTGCATCGACCTCGACTAAAGATCAACATGATATATGTCTCGGGTTTGCTCTCCCAACCTCCATGGGGAGGCTCTTCACCCTTTGCCCTCGGTTTGGCAAGGCATGTGACAAAGATGGTGGCCCCAGCGTCTTCGACAAGGTTCTCGTTTGTACAAGGACCCAATTGCATTATCTGTATTATTCATTTATGTCTTTCTTGTAGTGTTGTATCCTTTTTGCTAAATTCAATGTCAACTTATGGGACCACCGAATTTTTAAAGAACAACAATGCAATGCATTGGTTCATGTAGTTGGATTGATGAAATACTACACCATGGAAGAAGGCCTTCGAGAGAAAAGACAATTATGGTTTGTTAGATAGAGATCCACGCCTAAGTTTCTTCTTGTTTAAAATACCTGAGCGGTTGACAACTCCTAAATTGATATATCGCTTTCTTTCTTCCTTCAAAAAAGTCGACCAGGAAGTGACCAACTCCTCTCTCGCTCTATCGACGAAGCTGTGGCTGATAACCCACAAGTATAGGGGATCACAACAGTTTTCGAGGGTAGAGTATTCAACCCAAATTTATTGATTCGACACAAGGGGAGCCAAAGAATATTCTCAAGTATTAGAAGTTGAGTTGTCAATTCAACCACACCTGGATAACTTAATATTTGCAGCAAAGTATTTAGTAGCAAAGTAGTATGATAGTGACGGTAGTAGTAGCAAAAGTAATATTTTTGGGTTTTGTAATGATTGTAACAGTAGCAATGGAAAAGTAAATAAGTGAAGAACAATATGTCAAAAGCTCGTAGGCATTGGATCGGTGATGGAGAATTATGGCGGATGCGATTATTCATGCAACAATTATAACATAGGGTGACACAGAACTAGCTCCAATTTGTCAATGTAATGTAGGCATGTATTCCGAATATAGTCATACGTGCTTATGGAAAAGAACTTGCATGACATCTTTTGTCCTACCCTCCCGTGGCAGCGGGGTCCTATTGGAAACTAAGGGATATTAAGGCCTCCTTTTAATAGAGTACCTGACCAAAGCATTAACACATAGTGAATACATGAACTCCTCAAACTACGATCATCATCGGGAGTGGTCCAGATTATTTTCACTTCGGGGTTGCCAGATCATAACACATAGTAGGTGATTATAGACTTGCAAGATAGGATCAAGAACTCATATAGATTCATGAAAACATAATAGGTTCAGATCTGAAATCATGGCACTCGGGCCCTAGTGACAAGCATTAAGCATAGCAAAGTCATAGCAACATCAATCTCAGAACATAGTGGATACTAGGGATCAAACCCTAACAAAACCAACTCGATTACATGATAAATCTTGTCCAACCCATCACCGCCCAGCAAGCCTATGATGTAATTACTCACGCATGGCGGTGAGCATCATGAAATTGGTGATGGAGGATGGTTGATGATGATGATGGCGACGGATTCCCCTCTCCGGAGCCCCGAACGGACTCCAGATCAGCCCTCCCGAGAGAGTTTAGGGCTTGGCGGCGTCTCCCTATCGTAAAACGCGATGAATCCTTCTCTCTGATTTTTTTCTCCCTGAACACGAATATATAGAGTTGGAGTTGAGGTCGGTGGAGCTCCAGGGGGCCCACGAGGCAGGGGGCGCGCCCAGGGGGTAGGCGCGCCCCCACCCTCGTGGACAGGGTGTGGGCCCCCTGGTCTTGATTCTTTCGCCAGTATTTTTTTATTATTTCCAAAAAATAATCTCCGTGAAGTTTCAGGTCATTCCGAGAACTTTTGTTTCTGCACAAAAATAACACCATGGCAATTCTGCTGAAAACAGCGTCAGTCCGGGTTAGTTCCATTCAAATCATGCAAGTTAGAGTCCAAAACAAGGGCAAAAGTGTTTGGAAAGGTAGATACGACGGAGACGTATCAACTCCCCCAAGCTTAAACCTTTGCTTGTCCTCAAGCAATTCAGTTGATAAACTAAAAGTGATAAAGAAAAACTTTTACAAACTCTATTTGCTCTTGTTGTTGTAAATATATAAAGCCAACATTCAAGTTTTCAACAAAGATTATGAACTAACCATATTCACAATAACACTTAGGTCTCATGTTTAGTCATGTCAATGTCATAATCAACTAGCGAGCAATAATAGTAAATCTCGGATGACAACACTTTCTCAAAAAAAATCATGATATGATATAACAAGATGGTATCTCGCCAGCCCTTTCTGAGACCGCAAAACATAAATGCAGAGCACCTTTAAAGATCAAGGACTGACTAAACATTGCAATTCATGGTAAAAGAGATCTAGTCATAGTCATACCCAATATAAATTAATAGTAATGGATGCAAATGACAGCGGTGCTCTCCAGCTGGTGCTTTTGAATAAGAGGATGATGACTCAACATAAAAGTAAATAGATAGGCCCTTCGCAGAGGGAAGAAGGCATAAGTAGAGGTGAAAGAGCTTGATTTTGAAATAGAGATAAATAATATTTTGAGCGGCATACTTTCATTGTCAACATAACAACCGAGAGATGGCGATATCTTCCATGCTACACACATTATAGGCGGTTCCCAAACAGAATGGTAAAGTTTATATTCCCCCTCCACCAACAATCATCAATCCATGTCTTGCTCGAAACAACGAGTGTCTCCAACTAAAAAGAGTCCCGGGGGAGTTTCGTTTGCAATTATTTCGATTTGATTTGCATAAAGCATGGGACTGGGCATCCCGGTGACCAGCCATTTTCTCGTGAGTGAGGAGCGGAGTCCAATCCTCTTGAGAATAACCCGCCTAGCATGGAAGATACAGACAGCCCTAGTTGATACATGAGCTATTCGAGTATGCAAAACAGAATTTCATTTGAAGGTTTAGAGTTTGGCACATACAAATTTACTTGGAATGACAGGTAGATACCGTATATAGGAAGGTATAGTGGACTCATATGGAATAACTTTGGGGTTTAAGGGATTGGATGCACAAGCAGTATTCCCGCTTATTACAAGTGAAGGCTAGCAAAAGACTGGTGTGACGCCCCCGATTTAATCGTACACTAATCATACACGCAAACATGTACGATCAAGATCAGGGACTCACGGGAAGATATCACAACACAACTCTAAAAATAAAATAAGTCATACAAGCATCATAATACAAGCCAGGGGCCTCGAGGGCTCGAATACAAGTGCTCGATCATAGACGAGTCAGCGGAAGCAACAATATCTGAGTACTGACATAAGTTAAACAAGTCTGCCTTTAAGAAGGCTAGCACAAATCGGGATACAGATCGAAAGAGGCGCAGGCCTCCTGCAGGATCCTCCTAAACTACTCACAGTCGTCGTCGTGGGCTGCACGTAGTAGTAGGCGCCTCCAATGTAGTAGTCGCCATCGACGGTGGTGTCACGCTCCTGGGCTCCATCGTGCAGTTGTAGCAATCGAGTAGAGATAGGGGAAAAGGGGAACAAAGCAACCGTGAGTACTCATCCAAAGTACTAAGCAAGGAGCTACACTACATATGCATGGATATATGTGTAAAGGGCCATATCGGTGGACCGAATCTGCAGAATGCCAGAATAAGAGGGGGAATAGCTAGTCTTATCGAAGACTTCGCTTCTGGTCACCTTCGTCTTGCAACAAGTAGCAGAGGGTAGATTGAAGTCCTCCAAGTAACATCACATAGCAATAATCCTACCGGCGATCCCCTCCTCATTGCCACGAGAGAGAGCGACCACCGTTGTATCCGCACTTGGAAGGGTGTGTTTTATTTAGTATCCGGTTCTAGTTGTCATAAGGTCAAGGTACAACTCCAAGTCGTCCTGTTACCGAAGATCACGGCTATTCAATAGATTAACTTCCCTGCAGGGTGCACCAACTTACCCAACACGTTTGATCCCATTTGGCGGACACACTTTCTGGGTCATGCCCGGCGCGGAAGACCAACACGCCGCAGCAGCCCCACCTAGGCACAACAGAGAGGCCAAGACGCCGGTCTAAACCTAAGCGCCAGGGTCCGGGCCCATCGCCCAATGCACACACCTGTGTTGCGTCTGTGGTGAAAGCAGAACTAGCCCCCTTAATACCAGAGCAGGCTTACGTTCCAATCCGGCGTGCGCCGCTCAGTCGCTGGCGTCACGAAGTGCTTCGGCTGATACCATGACGCAGGGATACCCATAACTACTCCCACGTAGATGGTTAGTGCGTATAGGCTCGTAGCCAACTCAGATCAAATACCAAGATCTCGTTAAGCGTGTTAAGTATCCGCGAACGCCGAATAGGGCCAGGCCCACCTCTCTCCTAGGCGGTCTCAACCTGCCCTATCGCTCCGCCACAAAGATCCACTCGCGGGTGCTCCACCATCCGTCCCGACTTTTTAGTCTCCACATGTATCATGTATAAGTATATAGTATATACCCGTGATCACCTCCCGAGTGATCACGGCCCGATAGTATAGCACAGCAAACGGACAAGAATGTAGGGCCACAGATGAATATACTAGCATCCTATACTAAGCATATAGGATTGCAGGTAAAGGTAACAATAGTAGTAACAAGGACATGCTATGCATCAGGATGGTATAACGGAAAGCAGTAACATGCTACACTACTCTAATGCAAGCAGTATAGAGTAGAATAGGCGATATCTGGTGATCAAGGGGGGGGGGGCTTGCCTGGTTGCTCTGGCAAGAGAGAGGGGTCGTCAACTCCGTAGTCGAACTGGGCAGCAGCAGCGTCGGTCTCGTGGTCTACCGGAGAGAAGAGGGGGAAGAAACAATGAATACCATGTAATCATATGCATATTGATGCATGAAAAGACAAGTAACGATGCTAGGCGTGCCCTAACGTGGTATGAGGTGGTACCGGTTAAGGGGGGAAACATCCGGGAAAGTATTCCCGGTGTTTCGCGAGCGAAGGAGCGGAGGGGAAAGTTGCGGGTTCGATAGGTTAGGGGTGTGTGGCGGACGAGCGAATTTGCGTATCCGGATTCGCCTTGTCGCTCGAGCAACTTTCATGTTGAAAATATTTTAATCCGAAGTTACGGATTAAAAGATATGATTTTCTAAAGATTTTATTAATTTCTGGAATTTAATTAATTATTTAATTAATTCAAAAATGGATTTATGACATCAGCATGATGTCATGCTGACGTCAGCAGTCAACGTTGACCGTTGACCTGGTCAACCTGACATGTGGGTCCGATGGGACCCACCGTCATTCTCTGTCTAGGTTAATTACAGATTAGTTAATCTAATTAGTGATTAGGTTAATCTAATCAGGATTAATTAACTTAATTAATTACTTAATTAACTAATTAATATTTTAATTATTTTAATTATTATTTATTTATTTATTTAATATTTTTTAATTCCTTTTTTTTTAAAACGTTATGGGGCTGGGGCCCCTTTGTCAGTGGGCCAAGGCCTATGCAGGCGTGCGGGCGCCCCTGGTGCGGTTCGGGCACACCCGCGCGGGGCCGAGCCCGACCGGGAAGGCGAGGGAAGGCGAGGCCACCGGGGAGCAGCGGCGCACCCGATGCCGGTGAGGTAGAGGGGAGGACCGGCCAGCTACGGCGAGCGGCGGGGCCGGCCGGCGAGTGCCCTCACTAGTAGAAAAAGGGGCTATCGTTGAGGCCTGTTTTGCCCATTAGTCCCGGTTCAATCCAGAACCGGGACTAATGCGAGCATTTATCCCGGTTCGTGAGCCCAGGGGGCCGGCCGCCACGTGGGCCATTGGTCCCGGTTCGTCCGGACCTTTTGGTCCCGGTTGGTGGGACGAACCGACCAATGGTCCTGCTCTGGCCCACCACTATTGGTCCCGGTTGGTGGCATGTACCCGGGCCAAAGGCTTCCTTTAGTCCCGGCTCATGCCACCAACCGGGCTAATGGTGCTGCCTATATATAGCCCCTCACAAGAGCAGAGCACACCGCCTGCTTTTTTCTGGCCGAGGGAGGGGGCTTGGTGGTGCTCTAGCTCACCTCCTATGCACACAAGGTGTTCATGGAATGCCCGAGCCACACTACTTAAGCTTTCTCCTCTCCAAGCTCGACCTCTAACCTCCATTTTCCTCAATATTTGTCTAGGTTTAGCGGTCCGTCACGCCTGGCCCCGTCATTCACCGCCCGTCGATCACCCGGCGATCTCATCGCCAAGACCACCGTGGTGAGCCTCTTGTTCTTATCTTCTTTCTGAAAGGAAAAATATTCTTACTTGTATTATTTTCTTACTTTTATTATTGCATCTTATATAGTGCGATGGTTTTGGTATCCGCCGGCCCTCGTCACATCTATGATTCGGATGTGGTATATATTATCTTTTCATAACTATTGGTTCATTTATTGTTTATGAAAATTAAGCCGACCAACGTGACATAGATTTTATTTATCTAGGAGGTTGTTGAACCGAAATTCCAACCGACCCTATTGTCGAGAGAGGTTAAATTTAGTTGAAGAAGAAAACAATTTCTTGAAGGAAAAAATAAAAAACTTGAGGAGGAGAAGATGATATTGGAGTTGCATGTTGCGGATGTAAATGCGATGATCACAAGATCAAGATGGATGCAATGCGCTTGAAGATGAGAAAGATTAGAAAATATGCCATTCATACCGAGGCTTGGTATCATTATGCCGTTGGATCAGTTGTTACCTTGGTTGCGATTATGATCGTATTTGTTTTCACATTGAAATGTTTTACATAGTTTCAATGTATGGTTTAATTAATTTAGATGCTCTGCAGAGCTTTATGTTGTTAGATGAGAACTATGTATGTACTTTGGTTTTTATGTGATGATGAACTTCTATTAATTTGGTCATTTAATTATCTATTCATGATGTTACGTAATGATTTTTGACACACTTAATTATATATAATGCACGCAGATGAACCGGCAATGGATGTACGGTGATGCATACACCTCCGAGTACATTAAGGGCGTGCATGCTTTTCTCGAAGTGGCTGAGGCAAACAAGCGAGAATGGTTTTATGTGTTGTCCATGCCCTATATGTGGGAATCTGAAGTCTTACTCGACCGGAAAATCCTTCACACCCACCGCTTTACAAGGGTTTCATGCCACACTATAATGTTTGGACGAGGTACGGAGAAATAGGGGTTATGATGGAAGACGACGAGGAAGAAGAGTACGATGACAACTATGTGCCCCCGAATACGGTGATGCTATGAACATCAAGTTGCAGACGATGTGCACGATGGTGCCGCAACGGTAAGCTTGAAGATCAAGATGAACCAGACGATGTGCCCCATGATGATGATCTCCGCCGGTCATTGTCGATGCAAGGACACAATGCGAAAGTCAAAAGGAGAAGCTGAAGTTCGATCGCATGTTAGAGGATCACAAAAAAGGGTTGTACCCCAATTGCGAAGATGGCAACACAAAGCTCGCATCCGCACTCGAATTGCTGCGGTGGAAGGCGAGAGAATGTCAGGCTCGATAAAGGATTTGAGAAGCTCTGAAAATAATGAAGAAGAAGCTTCCAAAGGATAACGAATTGCCCGACAAAGACATACGCAGCAAAGAAGGTGGTATGCCCTCTAGGATTGGAGGTGGAGAAGATACATGCATGCCCTAATGACTGCATCCTCTACCGTGGTGCCTACAAGGATCTGAACGCATGCCCGGTATGCGGTGCATTGCGGTATAAGATCGAGACGAGATGACCACAGTGATGTTGATTTGGCGAGCCTCCCAGAAGAGGGTTCTGCGAAGGTGATGTGGTATGCTCCTATAATACCACGGTTGAAACGTATGTTCGGAAACGGAGAGCATGCCAAGTTGATGCGATGGCACAGTGAGGACCGTAAGAAAGACGGGAAGTTGAGAGCACCCGCTGACGGGTCGCAGTGGAGAAAAATCGAGAGAAAGTACTGGGATGAGTTTGCAAAGGACCCAAGGAACGTATGAGCTCACAAACTTGTGATTCACACAAATTTCAAAGAATTCAAATTTTATAAAACTAATGGCACAAACAGAAAGTTTATAATTGTTCTAAAACAAATGGCACTAACAGAAAGTTTATAATTTTGCTGACCTAAAAGCAAAAAAGAATTAAAAAATAAAGCAAAAACCAAAAGAAAATAAATAATGCAGGAAACAAAACAAAAAAACTTGAAAAAATAATAATAATAGCAACAATAAGCATTTTGTTGTAAGTAGAAACAAAATAAAATAAATAAAGCAAAAAAGAAAACAAAAAAGTGTTTTTGAATTTTAAAACTAATGGCACAAACAGAAAGTTTATATTTTTTCAAAAACTAAAAGCACTAACAGAAAGTTTATAATTTTGCTGACCTAAAAGCAAAAAAGAATTAAAAATAAAGCAAAAAACCAAAAGAAAATAAATAATGCAGAAAACAAAACAAAAAACTTGAAAAAATAAAAATAGCAACAATAAGTATTTTGTTGTAAGTAGAAACAAAATAAAATAAATAAAGCAACAAAGAAAACAAAAAAGTGTTTTCAAATTTTAAAACTAATGGCACTAATAGAAAGTTTATATTTTTTCTAAAACTAAAAGCAAAAAGAAATAAAATATAAAGCAAAAAAACTACCACCTACTAGGCCCCCACGGCCCTGAATACGACTAGAAACCCTACATGGGCCAGATTCAGCCCGTAGAGGCCCAATAGGCCCACAGCAAGAGCATGATTAGGCCCGAAAGCCTGCATTTGAGAGGAGCTCGAAAGGGGCGACACCAGTAGCTTATAAACCAAAGGCCGGGCGCCCTTCAACTAGCGAGGTGGGACTAAACATTTGGCTGAGGCAGCACAGGCCTTTGGTCCCGGTTGGTGGCACCAACCGAGACTAAAGGTGGGTTTAGTCCCGGTTCGTGGCACCAACCGGGACCAAATGCCGCCGCTACACGCCCTTTGGGCTGCTGAACTTTGGCCTTTGGTCCCGGTTGGTGGCAACAACCGGGACTAGCATTAGTCCCGGTCGTGCCACGAACCGGGACCAATGCTCTTCTATATAAGCAAGACTTGTGAAATTTTCACATCTCCCTCGCCTCCCTAGCCGGTTGCCCCGCCGCCAGCTGCCCAAATCACCGCTCGTCGCTGCCGCTGCCGCCGCCGCCATCCCCTGCCTCCCCCTGCTGCCCCGCCTCGAGCCCACGCCGGCCGCCTGCGTTCTCGCTTGCCCGTCCCGAAAGCACGCACGGCCCTGCCCCCACGCCGCCGCCCGCCTGCCCCTGCCCGTCCACGAGCACGCACGGCCGCGCCTGCGCTTCACGCCGCCGCCGCCTCGTGCCCTCGCGCCTGCCCGCCTCACCCCACCTGCCGCCAGCCTCGCCCCCGCCTGCCTCGCCTCGACGCCTCCTCCCTGCTCGTCCGGCTCCGCGACCCCCTTTCCTCCTGTCCCTCGTCCTCTTCATAAAAAAAAATTCATATAATTTTTAGGCAGATTTATGTTCATGTATATATGTTCATTATATGAACATAATATGGATGATGTATGCATGCTTTTTATATGTTCATTATATATGTTCATTATATGGATGGATGGATGGATGGATAATTTTAGGTAGATTTTAGATTTTTTAGGCAGATTTTTAGAATTTTTTGTGTATGTATGTTATGTTTATATGTATGTATGTATGTTCATATGTATGTATGTTTATATGCAAAGCATATGCAAAGAAAATGTATGAATGGTCATATGCAAAGAAAAATGTATGTATGGTCATATGCAAAGAAAATGTATGTATGTATGTTCATATGAAAGAAAAATGTATGTATGTATGTTCATATGCATATGCAAAGAAAATGTATGTTCATATATATGATGATATGTTCATATAAAAAGGAAAAGAAGAAGAGGAAGAAAGGAGAAGAAGAGGAGAGGAAGAAGAGGAGAAATAAATAAGATGAGGAAAAAGAAAGAAAAGAAGAGGAGAAGAAGAAAGGAATAGAAGAGAAGAAGAAAAATAGAAAAAATTCTATTTTTTCTTCTTTCTTCTATTCCTTTCTTCTTCTCTTCTATTCCTTTCTTCTTCTCCTCTTCTCTTCTATTCCTTTCTTCTATTTTCTTCTTTTTTTTCTTCTTCTTCTTCCTTCTTCCTATAGTGTCAAAGTATTGAAGAAATCCATCGCTTCATCATTAGCCGAAAGTAACCATCGCATGATGGTACGAATGTTGGAAATATGCCCTAGAGGCAATAATAAAAGCATTATTATTATATTTCCTTGTTCATGATAATTGTCTTTTATTCATGCTATAACTGTATTATCCGGAAATCGTAATACACGTGTGAATACATAGACCACAATACGCCCCTAGTGAGCCTCTAGTTGACTAGCTTGTTGGTCGACGAGATAGTCATGGTTTCCTGACTATGGACATCGATGTCATTGACAACGGGATCACGCCATTAGGAGAATGACGTGATGGACAAGACCCAATCCTAAGCATAGCACAAAGATCGTGTAGTTCGCTTTGCTAGAGCTTTTCCAATGTCAAGTATCTCTTCCTTAGACCGTGAGATCGTGTAACTCCCGGATACCGTAGGAATGCTTTGGGTGTACCAAACGTCACAACGTAACTGGGTGACTATAAAGGTGCATTACAGGTATTTCCGAAAGTGTCTGTTGGGTTGACACGGATCGAGACATGGATTTGTCACTCCGTATGACGGAGAGGTATCACAGGGCCCACTCGGTAATGCATCATCATAATGAGCTCAAAGTGATCAAGTGTCTGGTCACGGGATCATGCATTACGGTACGAGTAAATTGACTTGCCGGTAACGAGACTAAACGAGGTATTGGGATACCGACGATCGAGTCTCGGGCAAGTAACATACCGTCTGACAAAGGGAATAGCATACGGGGTAGCTTGTACCCTCGACATCGTGGTTCATCCGATGACAACATCGAGGAGCATGTGGGAACCAACATGGGTATCCAGATCCCGCTGTTGGTTATTGACCGGAGAGCGTCTCGGTCATGTCTGCATGTCTCCCGAACCCGTAGGGTCTACACACTTAAGGTTCGGTGACGCTAGGGTTAATAGGAAGACAAGTATGTGATTACCGAATGTTGTTCGAAGTCCCGGATGAGATCCCGGACGTCACGAGGAGTTCCGGAATGGTCCGGAGGTAAAGATTTATATATGGAAAGTGGTTAAACGGACTCCGGAAAGTTTCGGGGGTATACCGGTAATGTACCGGGGCCATCGGGATAGTTCCGGAGGTCCACCGGGAGGGGCCACCCCTCCCGGGGGGCCACATGGGCTAAGTGGGAGAGGGAGCCAGCCCTTGGTGGGCTGGGCGCGCCTCCCCACCTAGGCCCATGCGGCTAGGGCTTGGGGAGGGGAAACCCCAAAGGGCGCCCCACTTGGGGGCAAGCCCCCCCTTTCCTCCTCCCCGTGGCCGCCGCCCCTCTAGATGCCATCTAGAGGGGGCCGGCCCCCTCTCCCTTCCTCCTATAAATAGAGGGGTGGGGGGGGAGGGCTGCACACACCATTGAAGGCGCAGCCCCTCCCCTCCCCAACACCGCACTTTCTCCACGCGAGCTTGGCGAAGCCCTGCCGGAGAACTGCCGTACCAACAGCACCACGCCGTCGGGCTGCCAATGGAGTTGTCTTCCTCAACCTCTCCTTCATCCTTGCTGGATCAAGACGGAGGAGACACCATCGTCTCCGCACGTGTGTTGAACGCGGAGGTGCTGTCCATTCAGCACTTGGTCATCGGTGATCGGAATCACGTTGGGAACGCCTTCATCATCACCACTCCCTCGAACGCTTCCTGCATCGATCTACAAGTGGTATGTAGATGCAAACTCTCTCCCTTGACTCGTTGCTTAGTAGAACTCATAGATGGATCTTGGTGAAACCGTAGGAAAATTTTAATTTTCTGCAACGTTCCCCAACAGTGGCATCATGAGCTAGGTCTATGCATAGTTCTCTATTGCACGAGTAGAACACAATTTAGTTGTGGGCGTGGATCTTGTCAATTTACTTGCCGCTACTAGTCTTATCTTGCTTCCGCAGTATTGTGGGATGAAGCGGCCCTGACCAACCTTACACGTACGCTTACGTGAGACCGGTTCCACCGACTAACATGCACTAGATGCATAAGGTGGCTGGCGGGTGTCTGTCTCTCCTACTTTAGTTGGAGCGGATTCGATGAAAAGGGTCCTTATGAAGGGTAAATAGAAGTTAACAAGATCACGTTGTGGTTATTTGTAGGTAAGAAAACGTTCTTGCTAGAACCCAATTGCAGCCACGTAAAAGATGCAACAACAATTAGAGGACGTCTAACTTGTTTTTGCAGCAATTGACATGTGATGTGATATGGCCAAGTTGTGATGAATGATGAATGACATATTGTGATGTATGAGATCATGTTCTTGTAATAGGAATCACGACTTGCATGTCGATGAGTATGACAACCGGCTGGAGCCATAGGAGTTGTCTTTATTTTTGTATGACCTGCGTGTCATTGAAGAACGCCATGTAACTTACTTTACTTTATTGCTAAACGCGTTAGCCATAGAAGTAGAAGTAGACGATAGCGTTACAACTTCATGTAGGCACAATCATGGAGATCATGAAGATGGAGATCATGGTGTCATGCCGGTGACACGATGATCGTGGAGCCCCAAGATGGAGATCAATGGAGCTTTATGATATTGGCCATATCATGTCACTACTATATAATTGCATGTGATGTTTATTATGTTTATACATCTTGTTTACTTAGAACGACGGTAGTAAATAAGATGATCCCTTACAACAATTTCAAGAAGTGTTTCCCCTAACTGCACCGCTGCCAAAGTTCGTCGTTTCTAAGCACCACGTGATGATCGGGTGTGATGGATTCTTACGTTCACATACAACGGGTGTAAGACAGATTTACACACGCGAAAACACTTAGGGTTTACTTGACGAGCCTAGCATGTACAGACATGGCCTCGGAACACAGAGACCGAAAGGTTGAACACGAGTCGTATGGAAGATACGATCAACATGAGAATGTTCACCGACGAGACTGGTCCGTCTCACGTGATGATCGGACACGGCCTAGTCGACTCGGATCGTGTAACACTTAGATGACTAGAGGGATGTCTAATCTAAGTGGGAGTTCATTTAAATTTGATTAGATGAACTTAATTATCATGAACTTAGTCTAAAACTTTTAAATGATATGTCTTGTAGATCAAATGGCCAACGCCATGTCAACTTGAACTTCAACGCGTTCCTAGAGAAAACCAAGCTGAAAGATGACGGCAGCAACTATACGGACTGGGTCCGAACTTGAGGATCATCCTCATAGCTGCCAGAAACAATATGTCCTAGAAGGACCGCTTAGGTGACGCTCCGTCTCTGCAGAACCAAGACATTATGAATGCTTGGCAGTCTCGTCTTGATGATTACTCCCTCGTTCGGTGCGGCATGCTTTACAGCTTAGAACCGGGCTCCAAAAGCGTTTTGAGCATCACGGAGCATATGAGATGTTCGAGGAGCTGAAACTTGTTTTCCAAGCTCACGCCTCGGTCGAGAGATATGACATCTCCGACAAGTTCTATAGTTGTAAGATGGAGGAAAACAGTTCACAAGGAGCATATTCTCAAGATGTCCAGGTTGCACAACCATATGACCCAAATGAATATTAACCTGCCTCGATGAGGCGGTCATTGACAGAATCCTCCGATCGCTCCCACCAAGCTACAAGAGCTTTGTGATGAACTACAACATGCAGGGATGGTAAAGACCATTCCTGAAGTGTTCTCTATGCGTGAAGTCACCGAGGTTGAAATCAAGAAAGAACATCAAGTGTTGATGGTCAATAAGACCACTAAGTTCAAGAAGGGCAAGGGTAAGAAGAACTTCAAGAAGGACGGCAAGGAGGTTGCCGCGCCCGTAAGCAAGTTGCCGAAGAAGTCAAGGAATGAACCCAAACCCGAGACTGAGTGCTTTTATTGCAAGGAGGGGTCATCGAAGCGGAACTGCCCCAAATACTTAGCGGACAAGAAGGCCGGCAACACCAAAGGTATATTTGATATACATGTAATTGATGTGTACTTTGCCAAGACTCGTAGTAACTCCCGGTATTTGATACCGTGACGCGTTGCTCATATTTGTAATTCACAGCAGGAGCTGCGGAATAAGCGGAATCGGCAAAGGACGAGGTGACGATGCGCGTCGGAATGGTTCCAGTCGATGTGATCGCCGTCAAGACGCTACCTCTTCATTTACCTACGGGATTAGTTATGAACCTTAATAATTGTTATTTGGTGCCAAGTTTGAGCATGAATATTGTATCCGGATCTTGTTTAATGCGTAGATGGCTACTCATTTAAATCCGAGAATAATGGTTGTTCTATTTATATGAGAGATATGTATTATGGTCATGCTCCGATGGTCAATGGTTTATTCTTAATGAATCTCGAGCGTAGTATTACACATGTTTATAGTATGAATACCAAAAGATGTAAAGTTGATAACGATAGTCCCACATACTTGTGGCACTGCCGCCTTGGTCACATTGGTGTCAAGCGCATGAAAAAGCTCCACGCCGATGGACTTTTGGAGTCTCTAGATTATGAATCATTTGACACATGCGAACCATGCCTTATGGGCAAGATGACCAAGACTCCATTCTCTGGAACAATGGAGCGAGCAACCAACTTATTGGAAATCATACATACCGATGTGTGCGGTCCAATGAGTGTTGAGGCTCGCGGAGGGTATCGTTATGTTCTCACTCTCACAGATGACTTGAGTAGATATGGGTATGTCTACTTGATGAAACACAAGTCTGAGACCTTTGAAAAGTTCAAGGAATTTCAGAATGAAGTAGAGAATCAACGTGACCGAAAGATAAAATTCTTACGATCAGATCGTGGAGGAGAATATTTAAGTCACGAATTTGGTACACACTTAAGAAAATGTGGAATCGTTTCACAACTCACGCTACCGAACACCTCAGCGTAACGGTGTGTCCGAACGTCAGAATCGCACTCTATTGGATATGGTGCGATCTATGATGTCTCTTACCGATTTACCGCTATCATTTTGGGGATACGCTCTAGAGACAGCTACATTCACTTTAAATAGGGCACCGTCTAAATCCGTTGAGACGACACCGTATGAATTATGGTTTGGGAAGAAACCTAAGTCGTCGTTTCTAAAAGTTTGGGGATGCGATGCTTATGTCAAGAAACTTCAACCTGAAAAGCTCGAACCCAAGTCGGAAAATGCGTCTTCATAGGATACCCTAAAGAAACCATTGGGTATACCTTCTACTTAAGATCCGAGGGCAAGATCTTTGTTGCCAAGAACAGATCCTTTCTGGAAAAAGAGTTTCTCTCGAAAGAAGTAAGTGGGAGGAAAGTAGAACTCGATGAAGTACTACCTCTTGAACAGGATAGTAGTGCTACTCAGGAAAATGTTCCTGTGATGCCTACACCAACATAAGAGGAAATTAATGATGATGATCAAGGTACTTCGGATCAAGTTGCTACTGAACTTCGTAGGTCCTCAAGGACACGTTCCGCACCAGAGTGGTACGGCAACCCTGTCCTGGAAATCATGTTGTTAGACAACGGTGAACCTTCGAACTATGAAGAAGCGATGGCGGGCCCAGATTCCAATAAATGGCTAGAAGCCATGAAATCCGAGATAGAATCCATGTATGAAAACAAAGTGTGGACTTTGACTGACTTGCCCGATGATCGGCGAGCGATAGAAAACAAATGGATTTTTAAGAAGAAGACGGACGCGGATGGTAATGTCACCATCTATAAAGCTCGACTTGTCGCTAAGGGTTATCGACAAGTTCAAGGGATTGACTACGATGAGACTTTCTCCCCGTAGCGTAAGCTTAAGTCCGTCCGAATCATGTTAGCAATTGCCGCATACTATGATTATGAGATATGGCAGATGGATCGCCAAAACAAAGCATTCCTTAACGGTTATCTTAAGGAAGAGCTGTATATGATGCAGCCGGAAGGTTTTGTCGATCCTAAGAATGTCGACAAAGTATGCAAGCTCCAGCGATCCATTTATGGGCTGGTGCAAGCATCTCGGAGTTGGAACATTCGCTTTGATGAGATGATCAAAGCGTTTGGGTTTTATGCAGACTTATGGAGAAGCCTCAAGCTTACAAGAAAGTGAGTGGGAGCTCAGAGCATTTCTCGTATTATATGTAGATGACAAACTTTTGATGGGAAATGATATAGAATTCTTGGACAGCATTAAGGCCTACTTGAATAAGTGTTTTTCAATGAAGGACCTTGGAGAAGCTGCTTATATATTAGGCATCAAGATCTATAGAGATAGATCGAGACGCCTCATAGGTCTTTCACAAAGCACATACCTTGATAAGATTTTGAAGAAGTTCAAAATGGATCAGTCCAAGAAGGGGTTCTTGCCTGTATTGCAAGGTGTGAGATTGAGCTCAGCTCAATGCCCGACCACGGCAAAAGATAAAGAAGAGATGAGTGTCATCCCCTATGCCTCAGCTATAGGATCTATTATGTATGCCATGCTGTGTACTGCACTGATGTAAACCTTGCCGTAAGTTTGGTAGGAAGGTACCAAAGTAATCCCGCAAGGAACACCGGACAGCGGTCAAGAATATCCTGAAGTACCGAAAAGGACAAAGGACATGTTTCTCGTTTATGGAGGTGACGAAGAGCCTCGTCAGAAGGTTACGTCGATGCTAGCTTCGACACGCATCTGGATGACTCTAAGTCACAAACCGGATACGTGTATATGTTGAATGGTGGAGCGAAGCTGGTGCAATGCAAGCAGAGTGTCGTGGCGGGATCTACATGTGAAGCGGAGTACATGGCAGCCTCGGAGGCAGCACATGAAGCAATTTGGGTGAAGGAGTTCATCACCGACCTAGGAGTCATACCCAATGCGTCGGGGCCGATCAAACTCTTCCGTGACAACACCGAGCTATTGCACTAGCCAAGGAGCCTGTGTTTCACAAGAAGACCAGGCACATCAAGCGTCGCTTCAACTCCATCCGTGAAAATGTTCAGATGGAGACATAGAAATTTGTAAAGTGCATACGGATCTGAATGTCGCAGATCCGCTGACTAAACCTCTTCCGGGCAAAACATGATCAACACTAGAAATCTATGGGTGTTCGATTCATCACAATGTAACTAGATTATTGACTCTAGTGCAAGTGGGAGACTGTTGGAAATATGCCCTAGAGGCAATAATAAAAGCATTATTATTATATTTCCTTGTTCATGATAATTGTCTTTTATTCATGCTATAACTGTATTATCCGGAAATCGTAATACACGTGTGAATACATAGACCACAATACGTCCCTAGTGAGCCTCTAGTTGACTAGCTTGTTGGTCGACAGATAGTCATGGTTTCCTGACTATGGACATCAGATGTCATTGACAACAGGATCACGTCATTAGGAGAATGACGTGATGGACAAGACCCAATCCTAAGCATAGCACAAAGATCGTGTAGTTCGTTTTGCTAGAGCTTTTCCAATGTCAAGTATCTCTTCCTTAGACCGTGAAATCGTGTAACTCCCGGATACCGTAGGAATACTTTGGGTGTACCAAACGTCACAACGTAACTGGGTGACTATAAAGGTGCATTACAGGTATCTCCGAAAGTGTCATTGGGTTGACACGGATCGAGACAGGATTTGTCACTCCGTATGACGGAGAGGTATCATCGCCCACTCGGTAATGCATCATCATAATGAGCTCAAAGTGATCAAGTGTCCGTCACGGGATCATGCATTACGGTACGAGTAAAGTGACTTGCCGTAACGAGACTAAACGAGGTATTGGGATACCGACGATCGAAGTCTCGCAAGTAACATACCGTCGACAAAGGGAATAGCATACGGGGTAGCTTGAACCCTCGACATCGTGGTTCATCCGATGACAACATCGAGGAGCGTGGGGAACCAACATGGGTATCCAGATCCCGCTGTTGGTTATTGACCGGAGAGCGCCTCGGTCATGTTCATGTCTCCCGAACCCGTAGGGTCTACACACTTAAGGTTCTTGACGCTTAGGGTTAATAGGAAGACAAGTATGTGATTACCGAATGTTGTTCGGAGTCCGGATGAGATCCCGGACGTCACGAGGAGTTTCGGAATGGTCCAGAGGTAAAGATTTATATATGGAAAGTGGTTAAACGGACTCGGAAAGTTTCGGGGTATACTGTAATGTACCGGGGCCACTGGATAGTACCGGAGGTCCACTGGAGGGGCCACCCCTCGGGGGCCACATGGGCTAAGTGGAGAGGGAGCCAGCCCCTGGTGGGCTGGGCGCCTCCCACCTAGGCCCATGCGGCTAGGGCTTGGGGAGGAAACCCCAAAGGGCGCCGGCTTGGGGGCAAGCCACCCCTTTCCTCCTCCCTTGGCCGCCGCCCCTCTAGATGCCATCTAGAGGGGCCGGCCCCCTCTCCCTTCCTCCTATAAATAGAGGGGTGGGGGGGAGGGCTACACACACTATTGAAGGCGCATCCCCTCCCCTCCCCAACACCTCCCTTTCTCCACGCGAGCTTGGCGAAGCCCTGCCGGAGAACTGCCGTACCAACTGCACCACGCCGTCGTGCTGCTATTGGAGTTGCCTTCCTCAACCTCTCCTTCATCCTTGCTGGATCAAGACGGAGGAGACGCCATCGTCCCGTACGTGTGTTGAACGCGGAGGTGCTGTCCGTTCAGCACTTGGTCATCGGTGATTGGAATCACGTTGGGAACGTCTTCATCATCACCACTCCCTCGAACGCTTCCGTACTCGATCTACAAGTGGTATGTAGATGCAAACTCTCTCCCTTGACTCGTTGCTTAGTAGAACTCATAGATGGATCTTGGTGAAACCGTAGGAAAATTTTAATTTTCTGCAACGTTCCCCAATAACGAAGTCCTCCAAAGTTGTTCTGGAATGGAGTCCCGGATAGGATAATTTTCCTTTTTGCTGAACTTTGTACCAAAAAGCGAATTATCCTATCTGGGACTCCGTTCCAAAACAACTTTGGAGAGCTTCGTACCATCATGCACCTATTACTTTCGCCTAATGATGAAGACATGGTTTTGTTGAATCCTTTGACACTAGGCAACCTCCCGACCCCTCGGCGATCTTCGACCCCTTGACCCTCGACCGCTCGGCGATCCACGACCCTCTACCCTACTTGTGGGACATAGATGTACTGTTCAACGCCGACCCCTCCCGATAGCTTCAACACGTGGGGTCGATACGCACTCCCTCCTAGCTTGAAGCGTTCTCGAGGCCACCCCTAACCCTTGAAGCGTTGTCGAGGCCACCCCAAACCCTAGAGAAGCAGCGTCGAGGCCACTAATATGATTCCTTATTGTGATTAGCTAGCTAGTTCTACGTTGGCACTAATATATCCATATCTGTCATGTTTGAATAATAATTGCCATGTTGTAAATATTTGTAGAAACTATGGACACCCCTCGAGACGAAGCACAAGAAGCGTTGTTGAGGGACATAATCGCATTACCGGAAGTGATGCCGCCTCCTTGATGATGTTTCTCAACGCCGATAACGATGGTCCGGAAGGAGAGGGTGAAGAAGCAGCTGGCTATGATTTACATGGCTCTGATGACCCAATGCCGGTGCAAGAAGTAGACCGTGAGGACGGATCCGGTGATCACCAAACCGAGTCCCGCCAGGTATATATATTAGTTAAGCCTGTCTTGACTAGCTCTCGCCTTTGTTTTGGTATATATATATGTACACATATTAATTAACTCTCGTCTTTGTTCTTTTTCTAGCCCTCCGGATCGAAAGCACAACTTCGTAAAGAGACGAGGCCCAAGAAAAAGTTGAGCTCGGATGAAAAGTTTGAGATCATACAAATCGCTGCATTTACGACCAACCGATTGAACCCTACCGACAAAGAAGGCATTTGTTGCTCAAAGGGTTCTCGTTAGGGACAAGATCCCGATCAGCATCCACCAATGGTATAAGCCTAAGAACGAAGACCCCGAGGTGTCTTATGTCAATGATATGCGTAAAATGATCTTTGGACCGAGGTGAAGTCAAATTTTACCCTACCGCCAGAGGATGATCCGGAGAAGCCGATAATAGAGCCATTAATCAAGTCTTTTGCTCTTAAGAAGATGGCAGAACTATTCAGGAATTGGAAGAAAGACCTCAATACGTATGTCGAAAAAAATGAGACACCAGAATTCACGGGCAAATATGAGAAGATCAGAGATGACTGGCCCGCATTTGTGGCCTATAAACATTGGAAAAGAGTAAAAAGATGTCAGCGACAAACAAGAGAAATGCTGCGAAGAAGAAGCTTCATCATCGCACGGGTCGTGGCTACCTCATAGCCCGCCTAAGTGGTCCAAGGCTGAGAATGATCTGCTTGATAAAGGGATCGAACCCGAGACAATGAACTGGCCGCATCGTTGCGGACTTGGTTCTTCGGGCGGCGGATCCTTGGACCCTATAACGGGAAGTGCATTTGGACGGACGAACAATTGGACATACCAGTCAAGAGGCTTAAGCATTATATCGAAGCAGCGCAGCAAGGGAAGTTCGTTCGAGAAAGGGAGAAGGACGAGCTCACAATGGCCCTCGGAATCCTGAGCACCACGGACGGACACGAGGCACGCCAGCTCCCTTTCGTGGAAGGCTGGATTTCCGACGCAGGGGTTACAAAACCCATGAGAGGAGGAAGAAACTGGAGCAGAGCCTAATGCAGCGCTGCACGAAAGGGTAATGGGGCTAGAGGAACGAGAAGAGGAACGAGAAGCAGCCGATCACAACAAACGACCTGCCAAGCTTCCCCGAAGTTACCCCGCCATCTCAGCGGAGAAGCAGCGTGGCTTCCACCGAGCTGCTTCAGCCGCAGCAAGATGCCTTGACGGCTCCCGCCAGCTATCCCGTGGATGCTATCATGGATGCTGAAAGTTGCCACCTTATGGCGCAATGGAGCAATTTAAAGGTCAAGGCGGCTGTTGGCTCTGCTTATCCCACTAAACCCGACTCAACTTTTCACCGCCGCCGATTCCGTAGGATATGCTAAGGTGATGGTCGATGAAATAACGGAGGGATTTGAGGAGCTCCGGCTTGACCACCCTACCGGTGAAGGGAGTATCGGCTGGGTTACGCTCAAGACTCCATGCCTATGGCGTATGATCTCATCAACCTTCCGAACTGGATGCCTCCGCCTCCTCCTCCTCCTCCCGAAGTCGTGGCACTCCGCCTCCTCCACCGCCTCCTCCTCCTCCTCCCGTGAGTCAGGGCACTCCGCCTCCTCCACCGCCTCCTCTTCCGGCGAGTGACGATCAGGCACTCGGCCGACTCCTTCTCCGGCGCATGGCGGCACTGCCTCCTTCTCCGCCGCACCGGGCGCGTCCGGCAGCCAGCCTCCTCCTTCTCCGCCTCGTCGGCAAAGGGCGGAAGAGACCCCGCCGCTCCGGCTGCTCCGGCGCTGTCGTAGTCCTTCTCCTCCGCCTCGTAAGCAAGGAAAGAAGACATCCGCTCCGTCTGCTCTGCCGCGTTTAGCAAGATCGCCAAAGGCGGGAGGAGATATAGATTCGGTCCTTCTCTCAAGACTCCGGAGAAGTTACCGTCTGAGAGGAGCGAGGAGGAAAACGCGAAGATTGGCGCAGACCAAGTGGATGACTGGTTTCAAGGGTTGAAAGCAAAGAGACATCCACCTCCGGAGGAGAAGGTAGATCCGTCAAAGCGAAGCGCATTTCGCTGCCCCGACAAAACCACCCAAGTCTCCGCCAAAAGGCAACTATGAGCGCATTATTGGAAAGGCATTTGCCGAGGCGGAGAGATCGGGAAGTACTGTCGCTGATCAAAGGATGAAAGAACGACGAGCTGGGAAACAAATTGCCCAGCTCGGCGAACAAGCGGGCGAATCGTGCCCCCGCTCAAGGTGCACCTTAGCGACATCGTCAATCCGAGGATGGTGCCCGGTTATGGCAATCCTAAAGATTACTTGCCCGACGATGTACAATTTGATTTCTTGGAGGTGCAGATACAAAGATACGAGTACGGGAAGCCTCTCGTCAAAGATGAAAGCTCTCTAACAACGATGATGCGAAGATTGCATGATTGGTACATGAAAACCTGCAAAGAGTCTCGACGGGAGGAATACTTTGTATTTGAGAGTTAAAAGGAGCATGACCTCCTTGGAATTGAACTGCTGCCTATTCCATTTGAGGAGTTCTATCAGTTTTCAATCAATTGGCCATCGATAAAGCAACGGTCACCTGCTACATCGTCTGTAAGTAGTACTACTTCATCATTAAGTATCTCTATATAACTCAGCTCTTTCATTGCATGTATTTATAAATATCCTCACTATATTATGCAGATTGAAGATCGCAGAAATGAAGAAAAAACAAGTGGGTGATATTGGGTTCATTAACACATATCTCATCGATGCAAATGAGGTTAAATATCGTGCCAAGGAAACCGAGGCCAACTTGCTACGATCGTTGGAAATAAATGAACACAAAATACAATACTCTTTCCTTACAACTACACGTGAGTGTTACTGTCTTGTGGCATATTCGGTTTCCCTTATTTAGTCCAGGTTATAGAAATGTAATATTGATGAGTTATGCATGCGTGCGCAGGTTCCACTATATTCTCCTAGAGATTAAGCTTGAGCAGGAGGTAGTAACTGTCTTAGACTCGAGACGAAAAGATCCCAAGGAGTATGCGGAAATGACCTGAAATGCTCGAGAAGTAAGTTAAATCGATCATTATCCACCATATCAGCAACTTTGTTCATTTCTGATATCAAGTAATTGTTTTCTTTGTATGGCAGGGCTTGGGGAAAATTCACCAAAAAAGCTCCGAACTACCGAAGAAGCTGCAATTTAGACACCGAAAGTAAGTACTATATAGTAGCATATTCCACGCCAAGATCTCCTAGTGATTCAAGCGCTAGTTTCATCAATACCATTTAGCATGTGCTTGCTATATATAATTATCAGTTTGATTGACCTCTGCTTCTTGTAAAGTGGTTGTGGCAGGAACAAGGGAATGATTTACTGTGGATACTACGCTTATGCGAGTCCATCCGCCACACGACCTGTGAGAGGGGCTACTCCGACAAACAATTTGAAGTGCGTAAATAAATATATTCACACTTTTATTTTATTACAATAATTTGTGTTTAGTTTCTTTCTTTCATTCATATATATATATATATATATATATATATATATATATATATATGTATTGACCCCTTTCTTAAAATTAGATGTTTCGGCAATGGATGAACTCCTAGCACCAGATCGCATGCAGCAATTCAAGAGGAATTGGCGGCATTCTTTCTTGACTATGTGATCGCTGAAGACGGGAATACCATGTGGACCACGCGTCCGTATTTTAAAAGATAATTATTGTATATATGTAGCCGTGGCGTCGGATAGATATACGAGAACTTGTTGTTCGACCAATCTCTCGGAGAAGGAGAGGTGGTCGATATCACTTCTCTGTATGCATATATATGTTCATGACGATCTTCTGCTTGCTTAATTACTAGCTAGCTAGCATGTCTAGTTAGTCCTCTCTATACGTATGTATAGTACGTAGCGTCGACTCAAGCACGGACAAAAGAAAGGACACTTTTCTCTATTAATTAGCTAGCTATAGCACAATATATGAAACACCTAAATTAACCCCCAAAACCCCCAAACCCCCCTCTTTTGAAAAAAAACAAAAACCAGAGCCAAAGAAATGCTGACGCTGTGGATGTTTATTGGTCCCGGTTGGTGCCACCAACCGGGACCAAAGGCCTCCCCCGCTGGGCTCAGCGGACAGGCCACGTGGAGGCCCATCTGTCCCGGTTCTGTATAGAACCGGGACTAAAGGGTGAGGGTATTAGTACGACCCTTTAGTCCCGGTTCACGAACCGGGACTAAAGGCCCTTATGAACCGGGACTATAGGCCCTTTTTCTACTAGTGCCTGCGGGCTCAAGGCTGCACACGAGCGGGGGAAGAGGCCCCGGGCGCGGCCAGGGCGTCTCGGGGAGGCCGGCGATGGTGATGCGGGGCCGACGCGGGCGGACGCAAGGGAGGGCACGGGGCGAAGGGCGCCGACCGGAGCCGGAGCGGCGACGGGATGGGCGCTGGGCGGACCGAGCGACGGCGGTGGCCGGGCGCGCGGGCCTAAGCGACCAGGCGGGAAGGGCGCGTCATGGCAGGGGAGCCGCACGGGATGCGGGAGGGACTGGGCGGACGGCTCAAGGCTGTTGGTGCCGCTGCGTGTTTAGGGCGCGCCGACGCTGCGGGTCCACGGCGGGCGGCAACGGCGTAACGGGGATACGGCGCCGGTGACGGAGAAGGGAGAGGAGGGAGCTCACAGGGGGAGGCGCGTAGGGTCTAGGCAGTGGGCTCGGGGACGGTCGGGGAAGACCGGCGAGGAGGAGGGCGAGGACGACGGTGGCGTGGAGGAGGCAGTCCGGTGGGGGAGCGGCCGGCGACGGGCGGCGGACGAAAGCGGCGTGGCGTAGTCCCGGCGAGTGGAGGACGGGACGGCGAGGTCTCGCGATGGCAGCGGGACGGGCGCGCGCCCACGACGTTCAGCGAGGAGGGGGGTGAGGACGAGCGGCGGTGGTCGGGTCGACGGATCGGGCCGATCCCGATCCAGATCGGCGGGGGAGAGAAGGGATCGTGGGGCGACGGGGAGTGGGAACGTGGGCTAGGGTTCGGTGGGGAGTGGGGGAGGGGTTAAGGGAGTGAGGGGGCCGGATGGGCCAGTGGGCTGGCCGGCTGGGCCGTTTGGCCCAGTTGGCCAGGGTCCAGCAGGGGGGGCTTCTCCCCCCTTTTGTTTTGTTTTTTTTGTATTTTCTTTCTTTTATTTATTTTCTTTTCTGTTTTAATTCATTTAAACATATTTAGGCATTTTATAAAAATGGGTTTGTTGCACCATAATTAACTTTGTAATATTTGACAACCAATTTAACTTTTTAGTTTTAAATTTTTGAAAACTTTTATTGCTATCATAATTTTAAATCTGAATTTCGAAACAGTTTGAATTAACCCGTGGTTAACTACACTGACAAAGGTGGCGTGGCACCATCAACGTGAGATTACTGTAGCATGATTATCCGGGCGTTACAAATCTCCTCCACTACAAGAAATCTCGCCCCGAGATTTAGGAGGTAGAAGGAAAGAGTGCGGGGTATTCATCACGCACGCGATCCTCGCGTTCCTGTGTGGCTTCGTCATCAGAGTGATTCGACCACTGGACCTTGAGGAACTTGATCGCCTTCTGACGTGTGCGGTGTTCAGCTTGGTCGAGAATGCGGACCGGATGCTCTTTATAGGAGAGGTCCTGTTGCAATTCGAGCACTTCATGGTCCACTGCTCGGATTGGGTCCTTGAAGCAGCGTCGGAGTTGTGACACGTGAAACACATCGTGAACCTGAGAAAGGTTCGACGGAAGCTCCAGTTGATATGCCACTTTTCCACGCCTTTCCGTATAGTGAATGGGCCAATATAGCGAGGAGCTAGCTTGCCCTTGATCCCGGCGGTGAGCACCCTTCATTGGTGTAACGCGAAGATATGCCTTTTCGCCAAAGTTGATAGACCATGTCTTTACGATGACGGTCATAATTACTCTTTTGACGTGACTGAGCAGTCTTGAGATTCTCGCAAATAATGCGGACTTGTTCTTCGGCATGTTGGATAATATCCGGACCGAAGAGTGGACGTTCCTAGTTTCCGACCAGTTCAGAGGGGTTCGGCACTTTCATCCATATAACACTTCAAGGGGCCATCTTCGGACTAGCTTGATAGCTATTATTATAAGAGAACTCAGCATACGGGAGAGATTCCTCCCATTTCTTGCCGAAGGAAATAACACAAGCTCGAAGCATGTCTTCGAGAACTTGGTTGACACGTTCAACTTGCCCTTGTGACTGCGGATGAAACGCAGTACTGAAAGATAAGTGAGTACCCATAGCTTCTTGAAAACTTGCCCAGAATCTTGAAGTGAATAAGCTGCCACGGTCCGAACTGATAACCAGTGGAATACCGTGAAGTGAAACAATTCTGGACATATAGAGAGTTGCAAGCTGACTAGCAGTGATCGTTTCTTTGACTGCCAGAAAATGTGCAACTTTAGAAAGCCGGTCAATGACGACAAGAATAGCATCATTACCTTTCTGCGACTTGGGAAATCCGGTGACGAAGTCCATCTCAACATGGTCCCATTTCCATTCGTGAATAGCGATAGGTTGCAGAGTCCCAAAGAGGCCTTTGATGTTCTGCTTGATCTGACGGCAAACGTCACATTCAGCAACATAACGAGCAATGTCTTGCTTCATATTAGACCACCAGAATCTCTGACGAATGTCTTGGTACATCTTTGTACTACCAGGATGGATACATAGAGGCGTATCATGAGCTTCTTTCATAACCTTCTGAGTCATATTCAGGTTTTCCTTCTTACACGCCACCACTAGGGCGGCCTTTGAAGTACAAGGCGCCATCATCAGAATAGTGAAGAATGAGGGCTTTCCTTCTTTGAGGTCTCGCTTAATCTTGTAGACTTCAGAGTCATATCCCTCGCATTGTCTTGATGGAGCTCACGAGATCGGGTTCGACAGCCAGGGTATAGAGGGAACCCTGGGAAACAACACGGAGATTCATCTTGCGGAACTCCGGAGGAGGGGGAGCGAGTGCACCCGGAGGAACAATATGGAGGTTCAGCTTTCTGAACTCTTCAACAAGTGAGGGCTGAACCTTGTGAATCTGGAGGTGGTTGCAGAAGACTTGCGGCTTAAAGCATCAGCCATTACATTAGCCTTGCTCGGGTATAGGAAATACCCAAATCAAAGTCTGCAGTCTCCATCCATCTCTGCTGACGGAGGCTCAGGTCTGGCTGAGTAAACAGATACTTCAGACTTTGGTGGTCGGTGAAGATCTCGCAACGATTAAAGAAGGTAATGTCGCCACTGCTTCAGGCATGAATGACAGCAGCAAGCTCGAGGTCGTGAACTGAGTAGTTCTCTTCGTGAGGGCGCAATTGCCGAGAGGCATAAGCAACCACTTTGGCGCTCTTGCATTAGGACACAGCCTAATCCTTGACGGAAGCGTCGCGATAAATGACGTAAGTCCTTCTTAGTATCGTGGAGGAGCTAGTAATCGGGCAGAAGTCAACTTGTCTTTGAGTGCCTGGAAACTTTCCGACACTTATCATCGTCCATTGGAACTTGACGCCCTTATGCAGCGGAGTTAGTCGAGGCCGAGCAATCTTGGAGAAGTTCTCACGAATCGACGGCAATAGTCTGGCGAGACCGAGAAAACTTCTGACTTGCTTGACATTCTTCGGAGGAGTCCAATCAAGAATAGCCTGAACTCGTTCAGGGTTGACGGCAATACCATCCTTAGAGATGACATGCCCGAGATAGGTCACTTCGGGAAGCCAGAATTCACACTTGGAGAACTTGGCATATAGCTGATGTTCTCGTAGCTTTTCCAGCACAAGACGAAGATGTTCAGCATGTTCTTCTTCATTCTTGGAAAATATCAGGATATCATCCAGATAAACCACGACGAACTTGTCGAGGTAATCCATGAATATATAGTTCATCAAAGCGAGAGAAGGTGGCTGGAGCATTGGTTAAGCCGAAGACATGACGGTGTACTCGTATGAACCATAACGAGTCACGAATGCGGTCTTTGGGATATCCTCTTCGCGAACACGGATCTGGTGGTAACCCAACCTCAAGTCGAGTTTAGAGAACACTGATGAACCAGCCAGTTGATCATACAGATCATTGATCCGAGGAAGAGGATACTTATTCTGGATTGTAGCTTGGTTTAAAGGACGGTAGTCTTGGACCAATCGGTTTGTACCATCCTTCTTCTTGACAAAGAGAGAAGGTGCTCCCCAAGGAGAGCAACTTGGGCGAATGAAACCACTTCGAAGAGATTTGTCGATTTCCTCCTTGAGCTCAAGGAGTTCATGCGGCGGCATCTTGTAGGGGCGCTTGGCTATAGGAGTGGTGCCTGGTTTCAAGTCGATGACGAATTCGACAGCTCTAGCAGGGGGAATCCCTGGAAGTTCTTCAGAAAGACGTCTGGAAATCGCGAATCTACAGGAATGTTTTCAATGCCCTCGAGGGTGCGGCGTTCAATGCATTCAATGCATAGAGCCTTGCGCCGCATCCTGAACCGCATTTGAGCATTGTAGCTTATTATTTCATCAGAAGGGTGTAGCAGATGGACGGTCTTAGTGGCGCAAATGATTGAAGCAGTACGCGCTTTCAACCAATCCATCCCCAAAATGAGGTCGATGTTAGACGTCTTCAGGATAATGGGTGAGGCATAGAATTCCAGCCCTTCGATTTCCACGGGGACGTCAACGCCAACCATGGAGGTTTGACATTGTCCCAAGGGGGTTTTTACCACTACCGAAGAGTTCATCTCCTCACACTTAACGTCGTGCTTGTATGCAAAATCTTCTGACATGAATGAATGCGATGCTCCTGAATCGAATAAACAGATGCGGTGTACTGAATTTACGAGGAGTGTACCCATCACGATGGCAGGCTGGTCTTGAGCTTCGTTCGGATCAACGTGGTTGGCATGAACTCGACCATAAGGCTTGGCATTGTTGTTGCGGGGCTGGTTGCTTCCACGGCCGATTCTATGGAAGTGCCGATTGATTCGATTCGATTGCAATCCCTAGCACGGTGACCTGGTTGACCACATTTGTAGCACGCACCATTATTGGGAGTGGGAACAGAGCTTGGGGTGGTGGAGTCGAAGCCTTGGCTGCCTAGTTGGAGTAGGCGACGAGGTGCAGCATAGCTCTGCCTTTGGGCAGGTGCATTCGGCTGGTACATGCTGTTGGGAATCCATATCTTGCGCTTCATGAGGACGGGCCCAAGATGAGCCCGTGTCACGGTTGCGCTGTTAGAGCTCTGGTATTCCCTGAGACCAGTTTCGACATTGATAGCCTTGTTCACCAAGGTGGCGAAATCAGCAAAGTCGTGCACTAGAAGTGCGAGCTTGATGTCGCCTTGAAGGCCGCCACGGAACTTCTCTTGTCTGCGTGCATCGGTTGCAATATCCTCTTCAAAGATAGCGAGACAAGTCCAGAACTCTCACGATAAGCTTCAACAGTCTTGTTGCCTTGGGTGAGGTTATGAACTCACGCTTCTTCCGTCCATGACTCCTTGAGGGATGAAACAGTACGGAAAGCAGCACGGAAGTCCGCCAGTGATGATTGTTCGAATCGCAGAGTACGCCTGTGGTTGTCCCACCATTGAGCTGCGGGTCCCTTCAGGAAGAAGGAAGCAAAAGTGACATAGCTGGCAGGGGCTACATCAGCAGACTCCATCTCATAAGTGATGTCACGGAGCCAGTCATCAGCATCTAGGGGCTGGGTTGAGCTGCAGTACACACTTGGGTTGAGGCGCATGAAATCCTGCAGAGTTACTATGTTTGGCTGCTGGTTCATATTGGGGCGAGAAAACTGAGCCATCATGTTCTCCATGAACTGGCGATTCATCTCAAGCTATTGGATCATACCAGCCATGTACTCAGGCGGTGGTGGGAAGTTGCCACCACGACCACGACCAGCTGGTCTAACCATCCTGCTAATATATAACAGGGGTAGTTCAGCACGTGAGAAATCATGCAAAGGACAAGAATCATTCATGATGAAACATGCATAATGAAAGCAGCACGATAGAAACTACATAGTAGTCGGCATATCTTACAAAAGGGATCATGCATAGAGTTCGGTACACAGAGTTCAGTACATAGACTAAGACATCATAGGCGGCACGCAGGCTCGCGGCGAATGCATCTAACACTAACAAGCAAGCCTACATCAGTCCCACGCGGTACTGCGGAGGTAGCTGTAGCCTGAAAGCTGGTAGTGTGGCAGCGGATAGTCCTCCACGCCGCTGACACTGGGGCCTGGATACTCAGTGCGGAACCCGACGACCAAGTGGCAGGAGAGGACCAAGTGCGGGAGAGTAGCCTCCCACCTCTGGCCAACCTACACCCTGGGGCATCACGGTCCTGGCTGGGTAGATCGCAGAACGCGGCAGCTCTCTGGATCGGACAAAGGGGTGCAGTAGCGTCAGAGCACGGTAAAGGTGCTGACGGGTGATGTACAACTCGTGGCGAAGAGCTCGGTTAGCTCGATCCAGCCCATCAGCGATGCGTAACAAAGTTCGATGGTAGAAGGGCTCTCTGGTGACAAAGTGGAGTAGGCAGCAGTAGTAACCCTCCTCACCAACATCGACGCGATAGCAATGTGCCCGAAGGGGAGGTGTCCAACTCCGATACTCTCCACGAAGACGTGTCGAGCAGCATAGGCAGCATCGTGGATCGCCATATCGATAGTCACCCCAACACCATGTGCGGTGTGCAGACAAGAGTGGAGTCATACTCCGAGAGTAGAGGTGGACGATGGCTCGGTCATCGCTCCTGGTTAAAGTCCTGGTACTCCTCAAAGACGGTGTACTCAGGGTGCCAGCGATAACCCAGATAGGTCATCATCTCTGCTAGCACCGCATGTGATCCCGAGGCACCAATGGCCGTCGTGTGGCGCACGACCTGCCTCGTGGGTTCCATCTGAAAACAAAGATGTTTCAAAGGAGTCAAATGACAGTGTGGAAATTGATCAAAATACAATTCCAAGGAATAACTATGGCTTTATCCAACTTTGGGGTGAATGTGGTCACGGGATCCTAGTGTTAGTTAGTAAATTCGTTTAACCCGAGTAGAAGAGAGTTCAGAGTCCCGAGTAAAGGTCGAGGAGTAAAAGATCCTAGTACCACCCGATGGCGACGTGGGCCCGTAAGGCACACAGCCAAGTTAGTAAAAGTTTTTGCAATGTCTAGACTCGACTTCGGCCAAGGAGTGTGGAAGGGGGATTCCTATAGGCAGTCGGCTCTGATACCAACTTGTGACGCCCCCGATTTAATCGTACACTAATCATACACGCAAACATGTACGATCAAGATCAGGGACTCACGGGAAGATATCACAAAACATCTCTAAAAATAAAATAAGTCATACAAGCATCATAATACAAGCCAAGGGCCTCGAGGGCTCGAATACAAGTGCTCGATCATAGACGAGTCAGCGGAAGCAACAATATCTGAGTACAGACATAAGTTAAACAAGTCTGCCTTAAGAAGGCTAGCACAAACCGGGATCTGGATCGAAAGAGGCGCAGGCCTCCCGCTCGGGATCCTCCTAAACTACTCCCGGTCGTCGCTGGGCTGCACGTAGTAGTAGGCGCCTCCGGTGTAGTAGTCGCCATCGGCGGTGGTGTCTCGCTCTGGGCTCCATCGTCTGCAGTTGCAGCAATCGAGTAGAGATAGGGGAAAAGGGGAACAAAGCAACCGTGAGTACTCATCCAAAGTACTGCAAGCAAGGAGCTACACTACATATGCATGGATATATGTGTAAAGGGCCATATCGATTGGACTGAACTGCAGAATGCCGTAATAAGAGGGGCATAGCTAGTCTTATCGAAGACTACGCTCGTCACCTTCGCCTTGCAACAAGTAGCGTAGGGTAGATTGAAGTCCTCCAAGTAACATCACATAGCAATAATCCTACCGGCGATCCCTCCTCATTGCCACGAGAGAGCGACCACCGGTTGTATCGGCACTTGGAAGGGTGTGTTTTATTTAGTATCCGGTTCTAGTTGTCATAAGGTCAAGGTACAACTTCAAGTCGCCCTGTTATCAAGATCACGGCTATTCGAATAGATTAGCTTCCACTGCAGGGTGCACCAACTTACCCAACACGTTTGATCCCATTTGGCCGGACACACTTTCACGGGTCATGCCCGCCGCGAAGACCAACACGCCACAGCCCCACCTAGGCACAACAGAGAGGCCAAAGACGCCGGTCTAAACCTAAGCGCAAGACAGGGTCTGGGCTCATCGCCCAATGCACACCTGCACGCTATGTGACGCGCCGAAAGCAGAACTAGCCCCTTAATACAAGAGCAGGCTTACGTTCCAATCCGCGCGCCACTCGGGCCGGCGCCACGAAGTGCCGGCTGATACCACGACGCCGGATACCCATAACTACTCCCACGTAGATGGTTAGTGCGTGATAGGCTCAGAGCCAACTCAGATCAAATACCAAGATCTCGTTAAGCGTGTTAAGTATCCGCGAACGCCGAACAGGGCCAGGCCCACCTCTCTCCTAGGCGGTCTCAACCTGCCCTGTCGCTCCGCCACAAAGATCCACTTGGGGGTGCTCCACCAGCCGTCCCGACTTTTTAGTCTCCACATGTATCATGTATAAGTATATAGTATATACCCGTGATCACCTCCCGAGTGATCACGGCCCGATAGTATAGCACAGCAGACGGACAAGAATGTAGGGCCACAGATGAATATACTAGCATCCTATACTAAGCATATAGGATTTCAGGTAAAGGTAACAACAAGAGTAACAAGGACAAAGCTATGCATCGTGATGGTATAACGGAAAGCGGTAACATGCTACACTACTCTAATGCAAGCGGATAGAGTAGAATAGGCGATATCTGGTGATCAAGGGGGGGGCTTGCCTGGTTGCTCCGGGCAAGAGAGAGGGGTCGTCAACTCCGTAGTCGAATCCGGGCAAGAACAGAATACGGTCTCGTGGTCTACCGGAGAGAAGAGGGGGAAGAAACAATGAATACCATGCAATCATATGCATATCGATGCATGAAAAGACAAGTGACGATGCTAGGCGTGCCCTAACGTGGTATGAGGTGGTACCGGTTAAGGGGGGAAACATCCGGGAAAGTATTCCCGGTGTTTCGCTTTTTAAGCGAGAAGGAGCCGGAGGAAAGTTGCGGGTTCGATAGGTTAGGGGTGTGTGGCGATTTAACGATCATGCGTATCCGGATTTGTCTTGTCGTTCTGAGCAACTTTCATGTTGAAAATATTTTAATCCGAGTTACGGTTTAAAAGATATGATTTTCTAAAGATTTTATTAATTTCTGGAATTTAATTAATTATTTAATTAATTCAAAAAATGGATTTATGACGTCAGCATGATGTCATGCTGACGTCAGCAGTCAACGTTGACCGTTGACCTGGTCAACCTGACATGTGGGTCCAGTGGGACCCACCTGTCATTCTCTGTCTAGGTTAATTACAGATTAGTTAATCTAATTAGTGATTAGGTTAATCTAATCAGGATTAATTAACTTAATTAATTACTTAATTAACTAATTAATATTTTAATTATTATTTATTTATTTATTTAATATTTTTTATTCCTTAAAAAAAACGTTATGGGGCTGGGGCCCCTTTGTCAGTGGGCCAAGGCCTATGCGGGCGTGCGGGCGCCCCTGGTGCGGTTCGGGCGCACCCGCGCGGGGCCGAGCCCGACCGGGAAGGCGAGGCAAGGCGAGGCCACCGGGGAGCAGCGGCGCACCAGAGGCCGGTGAGGTAGAGGGGAGGGCCGGCCAGCTACGGCGAAGGGCGGGCCGGCGGCGAGTGCTCATGGGCTCAAGGTCGCACGCGAAGGGAAGAGGCCCGGGCGCGCGTATGCCTCGGGGAGGCCGGCGATGGCGATGCGGGGCCGACGCGGGCGGACGCAAGGGAGGGCACGGGGCGAAGGGCGCCGACCGGAGCCGGAGCGGGCGACGGCAGGGATGGGCGCCGGGCGGACCAGCGACGGCGGTGGCCGGGTGCGTGGCCTAGGCGACCAGGCGGGAAGGGCGCGTCCATGGCAGGGGAGCCGCACGGGATGCGGGAGGGACTGGCGGACGGCCGGCAGCGGTTGGTGCCACAAGTGCCAGTGGCCCGGGCGCGTCGGGTCCACGGCGGGCAAAGCAACGGCGTAACGGGGGGGATACGGCGCCGGTGACGGAGAAGGGAGAGGAGGGAGCTCACGGGGGGAGGCGCGTAGGGTCTCAGGGCAAGGCTCGGGGACGGTCGGGAAGACCGGGCGAGGAGGAGGGCGAGGACGGTGGCGTGGAGGAGGCAGTCCGGTGGGGGAGCCAGCGACGGGCGGCGGGACGAGCGGTGTGGCGGCGTAGTCCCGGCGAGGTGGAGGATGGGGACGGCGAGGTCTAGAGATGGCAGCGGCGGGACGGCACGCGTCCACGGCGTCCGGCGAGGAGGGGGGGTGAGGACGAGCGGCGGTGGTCTTGGTCGACGGGATCGGGGCCGATCCCGATCCAAATCGGCGGGGGGGAGGAGAAGGGATCGTGGGGGCGAAGGGGGAGTGGGAACGTGGGCTAGCGTTGATTCGGGAGTGGGGAGGGGTTAAGGGAGTGAGGGGGCCGGATGGGCCAGTGGGCTGGCCGGCTGGGCCGTTTGGCCCAGTTGGCCAGGGTCCAGCAGGGGGGGCTTCTCCCCCCTTTTGTTTTGTTTTTTTTTGTATTTTCTTTCTTTTATTTATTTTCTTTTCTGTTTTAATTCATTTAAACATATTTAGGCATTTTATAAAAATGGGTTTGTTGCACCATAATTAACTTTGTAATATTTGACAACCACCGAACTTTTTAGTTTTAAATTTTTGAAAACTTTTATTGCTATCATAATTTTAAATCTGAATTTCGAAACAGTTTGAATTAACCCGTGGTTAACTACACTGACAAAGGTGACGTGGCACCATCAACGTGAGATTACTGTAGCATGATTATCCAGGCGTTACAACTGGGAAGCGACCAACTAGAGAGCGACAACAGTCATGAACATGCATTAAAATTAATAAACCTTGGGTGCAAGCATGAGTAGGATATAATCCACCATGAACATAAATATCGTGAAGGCTATGTTGATTTTGTTTCAACCACATGCGTGAACATGTGCCAAGTACAGTCACTTGAATCATTCAAAGGAGGATACCAACCTATCATACCACATCACAACCATTTTAATAGCATGTTGGCACGCAAGGTAAACCATTATAAACTCCTAGCTAATTAAGCATGGCATAAGCAAATATAATCTCTAATTGTCATTGCAAACATGTCTATTCATAATAGGTTGAATCAGGAACGATGAATTAATCATATTTACAAAAACAAGAGAGGTCGAGTTCATACCAGCTTCTCTCATCTCAATCAGTCCATCATATATCGTCATATTTGCCTTTCCTTTGCACGACCGAACTATGTGAATAATAATAATAATAGTGCACGTGTATTGGACTAAGCTGGAATCTGCAAGCATTCACTAAACAGGAGAAGACAAGGCAATATGGGCTCTTGGTTAAATCAACAATAATGCATATAAGAGCCACTTAAGCATTTTTATCATGGTCTTCTCCTATAGACCCCCAAAGAAAAGAAAAGAAAAGAAATAAAACTATTTACACGGGAAAGCTCCCAACAAGCAAAAGAAGCACGGGAAATCTTTTTGGGTTTTCTTTTAATTATTACTACTACAAACAAGAAAAGTAAACTAGCTAAAAGCTACAACTAATTTTTTTTGTTTTTCTTAAGGTTTATCAAACACACAAGAAGAAAGCATAAAAAGGAAAATAAACTAGCATGGATATTACAGTGAAAAGTATGAGCACCGACAACTAGCATGAGTGTGTGGACATAAATATAATGTCAGTGAGAAATACATACTCCCCAAGCTTAGGCTTTTGGTCTAAGTTGGTCTATGGCCACGGCTGGCCTGGCGGATATCCAAAGTTGTAGTTGGGGTCGTACTGAGATGAATCCTCGGGTTGCCACTGGTTGGCAACCTCCTCTGGATCCCACTGGTAAATAGACTGGCGTGGAGGAACAAACTGTGGTTCCGGATCTGGCTCTGTAGCTGAGGTGGGGTTCCAGTAGGCGTGAATGGCCTCCAACGGAACAAGGTACTCACATGCAGTTAAATCAAACAAGTAAGGAGCAAGCAAGGTAATAGTCTCAGGGTGATTTTTATCAAATAACAATCTATAGTTAAGCTCCTTTTTGAAAGTGAGTTATATCGACTAGAGGGGGGGGGGGGGGGGGTTAATAGGCGATTTTTATGAATTCCTCACTGAGGAATTTGCAGGTGAAGAAATTCCTTAGTGAAGAACTACTTGCAGCGGAATAAGTACTCAAAAGTAAAATAGCAGAACACAAGCATGATCATCATGATGAAATGAAGACAGAGTACAGAAAGCGTAGTCACAAGATAACATAGGATGAAGACAAACCGACTGAAGAAATTGAACTGAGAAAATTGAGAAAGTCTTCAGTAAAAGTCTTCAAACACAGATATGAACAAGCGCACAATACAGTTATGAGGAAATGAAAGAGTTGAGGAAATAGAACCACTAGGCTTGGTGAAGACAATGATTTGGTAGACCAGTTCCAACTGCTGTCTCAGTTGTACATCTGGTTGGAGCGGCTAGGTATTTAAACCTGAGGACACACAGTCCCGGACACCCAGTCCTGAACACACAGTCCAGGACACTTAGTCCTCACCGTATTCTCCTTGAACTAAGGTAACACAGACCTCGTCCAATCACTCATGGTAAGTCTTCAGGTGACTTCTGGACCTTCACAAACTCGGTCACTCGGCGATCCACAATTCCTCTTGGATGCTCTAGACCATGACGCCTAACCGTCTGGAAGAAGCACAGTCTTCAAAGGTAACAAGCGTCAGATCCACGCAGGATCAATCTCTTCAGTGATGCTCAATCACTTTGGGTTTGTAGGTGTTTGGGTTTGGGTTTTCCTCACTTGATGATTTTCGCTCAAAGTCTTCGGAGGATGGGATGCTCTCAAATGGCAAGTGTCAGTTTCTCTCGGAGCAGCTAACCAACTAGTGGTTGTAGGGGGCGGCTATTTATAGCCTAGGGAGCAGCCCGACATGATAACACATAAATGACCATTAGGTGGGTAGATATTTTGGGACAGCTGGCGCATAGCACGGCAACGATCGGAAATTTGAGTATCAAATTCCTCAGGGCTATCATGTTCCTCACTGTGTAGGCAATCCGCACTGGCAAATTCCTAACTCCTCAGTTAGAACAAATTCCTCAGAGACCAGAAGAACTTCGTCTCTGTCACTGAAGAATATGAATGAACTGCATGAGATTTCCAATGGCTTCACTCGAAGGGGTTGGTAGGTGTAGGATTTTGAGTTGAGCATCACATGGAAATTTTTCCTTAGTATTTCCTCGACCCCCTTTAACAAAGATGCGGTGTTTCCTATGACTCAAGAAAGAGAAAATGGAACTACGAAAACAAAAGTCTTCACGCTTCATGTTCCTCGAATGAATACCAAGTCTTCAAGGTTACACCAATTTCTTCACTTTCAAAGTCTTTAAAGTCTTGAATTCCAAAGTCTTGATCGAAGAACTTCATTTTTAGGGTCGACTTTCTGTAAATATCAAACTCCTCATAGACTTATAGACCATGTACACTCAAAAACGCATCAGTCCTTAACCTATAAGTCTTCAATACACCAAAATCACTAAGGGCACTAGATGCACTTACAATCTCCCCTTTTGGTGATTGATGACAATATAGGGTAAGTTTTCAACGGGGATAAACATACGAAGTGTAAATACTGATATTGAGGAATTTGATTGCAAGATATAGAAGAACTCCCCCTGAAGATGTGCACAGTGAGGAATTTGCTTTTGAAGCAATGCACACTTGAAGAGTAGAATCATGGAGAACTCCCCCTATATCTTGTAATTCATACACGCATTTGACATATAATATGAAGAATTTGAAATGCATGATGAAATATGGTGACTGATGTAATTCAGCATGCGTGCATTAACATTAGCGAGGAATAAGCATGCAGAAAATCACAGCAAAAGTATCAGGCCACCATAGAGTTTAAGTTTACAACTCGATCCAGCAAAGTCATCAGAAGAGAGAGTTGTAACTTAAGAAAAATGCCCATATAAGATAGACCCGCTTGAAGACTAACTCAAATTTCTCCCCCTTTGTCATCGAATGACCAAAAGGATCGAAAATGAGGACTAACGCCCCTGAAGAATATCAAGTTGATGAAGGAGCGCCAGCGTTGTTGGGGTCGTGTGTTGATGTAGGGCCTGCCGCAGTGTCGTCCAAGTCTTCATGCTCATCGGTGTCGCGCGATGAAGAATATGAGCTGTCCACCAAGGAAGGAACCTTGACCTTCTTGTATTTCTTCGGTGGAGGTGCAGACCAGTCAAAATCTTCCTTGAGACCCATGTTCTTCAGTTCTTCTTCACCATATACATGCGATAGAATGGCCCAGGTGCGACCGAAGACTTCATGGAGGTAGTAATGGTTTTTCTTCACTGCATTATGTGTAGCAGTCATGTTGTGAAGAATTGAACCAAACTGACGCTTAACCCATTTATGGTTTCGATCCACCTTCCGGTGAAGACTAAGTAGAAGCTCACGGTTAGTCATCACACGAGGAGCAGTGGCTTGAGGATTTGGCTTGGATGCATGGGCAGCAGAATCATGAGTGGCAGAGTCATCATTGGTGGAATAAGATGCAGCTTTGCGAAACTGACCATCCAATTGATGAATACCTTCATCAATAACAGCTGGTGCCTTGCCCTTCTCATCAGCTGAGGAATAGGTCCGCTTGAGGACTTCAATCGGGGGCAAGTAGCTGAGGTGATTCTGAAAATCAGCCTTGTAGTTGAGTGAAGACCTTGTCCTGACGAATCTCATAATCCAAGGTGCATAAGGCTTCAGCTCAAGCGGAGAAAGTGCAACATTTGCCGAGTCCTCATGAAGAAATCATGATAGTTGACGGGTATGCCATGAATGACGTTGAATACCAGATTCTTCATGATGCCAACAATTTCCTCATCAGATGAGTCGTGGCCTTTGATTGGACTCATAGTCTTCGTCAGAATGCGATAGACTGTTCTTGGTACATACTGCAATTCCTTCATGAGGAATTTTGTCCTTGAGGCTTGACCAGGTTTCAATGGCTTCATTAGCACTTGCAGATAGTGATCTGTAAGCTCAGGCTCTTGGTACATGCAACGAGCTCCTTCAGGCAGGGCGTGAAGTAATTCAGAGGCCGGTGCTTTGTAGTGAGTGTTTTCGGTCATCCAGTCCAAAACCCAGGAGTTCCCATCGTCAGCATCTCCTGTGATGTGCAGTGTTGCGTAGAATTGAAGAATGAGCTCTTCATTCCAATCAACTATGTCTGTGCAAAAGTTGAGGAGGCTGTGTCATGAAGCACTGCGAGGGCAGTGTGAAGCATGGTAGTGATTCCATGTCCACATGAGGAATATGCTCGTGGTCGAAGACTTTTTCCTTGTTGAAGAGCACTGAGGAATAGAAGTTTGCCTGGCTGGCGGTCCAGAAGCACTTCCTTCTAAGACGAGCAGAATCGTAGGGATTGTAGTCAGTGAAGAACACGTGCTTTCATGAAGAAATCACCAGCCTTGAATTTCTGCTTCTTTGAGAATGGATCCTTTGGCTTGGGCTGAGGAGTGTCAGTCAATTGCATTATCACCTCAGGAATCGCAATCTCCAGTTCTCCAGGCTGAGGAATTTCAGCTTCTTCTGCAGTGACAGCCTGGGTCTTCAATTCTTCATTTACATTTTCTTCAGCACTAGTGGCTGGAATTTCTTCATGGACATACGATGTGGCATGAGGTTCATCAGATCCCATTTGAACTGTAGTTACTGGTGACTAAGGTATTTGTTGCAATGGTATGAAGAGTGGAGAGTTGGGGTGCTGACTTTCCCAAAAGTCATCATTTAGCACGGGTGTGGTACAGCCAATGTCCACATCTTCATCTTCCATTTCTTCAACGCCGGCCTCTTCAGCAGTAAACTGAGGCATAGGCGAGGAGACAACTGGTGTTGAAGGGATTTCATCCACTTCAATTTCTTCATCCATCTGCTCTGACGAAGCAAAGAAGGATTTTCTTCATCAGATCCGCTAGGGATCACATATTCTTCATCAAAAGGGATGATTTCCTTTGATGGCATGCTGGAAACAGGAACATCATCAATTGGATTTTCAAATGAGCTGGTCAATTTCTTCATCTTCTTCGGAGCTGAAGAATCTGATGAAGCTGATGCTTTCCTTTTCCTCACTGCTGCACGCTCTGCAGCCTTAGTCTTCTTCACATCTGAAGCAGATGGAAGGATCGGAGTTGGGGTAGGCGCAGGAGGAGCAGAGGAATGTGGTTGATTTTCTTTAGGCACAACTGATGCAGTTGCCCTGACCTCTTCATTTTCTTCAGGTGCACCACTAGTGGATGCCACAGCAACTTCATCGTGGCTGGAATGCGATCATCAGCCACAGAACTCACATTTTCTTCAAGCGTGAATGTCATCAGCGGTCTTTGGCATGTTCTTCAGTCGGCTGAGCAGATGCTTCAGCCTGAGGAATTTCTTGTTGCGACGGGGCTGCAACATTTGACGTGAACTTTTCTGTCAACTTCAAAAAATGGACTTTGGCTCCAAGCCAGTCAGCGTGGTATACATAAAATTCATCACTGAGTTTCTTGATCTCAGATTGAATGTTGACAAGTTCTTCAGTTGTCATAGAGACAACGTGTTTCTTCAGAAAACGCTCCTTCTTGTACTACGCTTTCTTGATCTGCCTGGCCTGTTCAAATTTCCATTTTTCTTCTTGTATGAAGGCAGTCAGCATATGACTATGGCCAGGAGTCAACTTGAAATTAGGCAAAGGAGTGTTTGGGTCCTTGTGCCAGAGGTCAATGTAGTCGAGGATCAACTTTGGATCCAAAAGCAGTGGCACATTTGTGCCCTTGGAGCAGCCCTGACTTGCCTATCTCTGATGATTTCGGCAAGTTCCTCATCATCAGCTTCATTTTCATCAGACGACACTTGGAAGGCGACCTGCTTCTTGTGAGGACTTGGGCGAGAACCTCGTCCAGCAGTGGCCTTTGTCTTCAGTAGAGAGGGTCCCATTGAAGAATTTGGTGTAGCTGAGGAACTAGCAGAAGCTCCTGAGGCAATAGAGATGCCTGTCATCCTTTAGCACGTGGCAAGATGCACAGGTGCAGAGGATTTGGTCGGAGCAGCCGAGGACTTGAGCGGAGGAGCTGAGGACTTTGGAGGAGCAGGAGCAGCATGAGGAATTGGCCGTGAGGGCATAGCTGAGGAACTCGGTCATGAGGGCATTGAAGAAGAAGCACTTGGCTTGTGAGCAGGCTTCTTTGACATAGCCTTCTTAGGCTTGACAGAGGCCTCAGCAGCAGCAGCAGCAGAGTCTTCGTTGAACTTCCTCACTGCTTCTTTTGCCTATTTGGCCAACTTGGCCTGGCACTTGGCCCATTCTTCAGGATAGTCCTCACCGCGCTTGAGGCTGGTGGGATCTGCTATTTGGCCAGGTGCCAATGGAGGTCTTGAGCATGGAGGGGTAACATCGAATTTCTTCATGTATTTTGGAGTAACATATCTGTACTCCCTCCACTCCCTTGCCCATCTCCTCTCTATCTTCTGAATGCGCACCTTGCGCTGATTTTTGTCTTCCTCAGGGGGTGTGCAGTACCCAGCATAGATGTCCTCAGGGATTTCAAACGCAAAGGTTTGACCTCAGGCCTCTTTCCTCCTTTCTGTGGCTTCTTACCATCAGCCATTTTCTTCAGTTGAGGAATTTGAACAATTGAATTCTCTGAACAAGTATGCAACTTTTCTTTGAGAAACGCTGCAAATGAGTTAAGTTGATGAGAACCTAGTGATTCAGTAGCGGACATGAGTACCTGTGAACAGAGTATAGTTGCGAGGAATTTGGAGATGTCATACGCGTTCTCAGAAGGTTTTTCAAAAATAACAAGTTTGAGGAATTTGACCAGATGAGTCTAGAAGAATTTCACTAAGCTTTCTTTGTCTTAGGTTCCATAGTTGAATAGATCGAAGATCCACACAAATGAGGAATCTTGAAGAAAAACGTAGCTTAGAGAAATGTATCAAGAACAGATGACATGTGAGGTGTTTAGTGTGTGAAGATTTGAAGAAAAACACCTTTGAAGATTTTGTAGAAATCATTTGAATCAAAGAGGGCAGTAAAAGTACCTTCTAATTACCCTGAACGAAGAACACGACGAACTGGGATGTGGAGATGTGAAGTTCGTCTGTGCAGATCTTCCACGCCCTAACTTGGCGGAGGAAGACAGCTATGGCAGCGACGGAGTGAAGAAATCCGCAGCCGGCGCGAGTACGACGGAGACGAGGTCGAGGCAGTGAAGCTCTTCCCCACCGGCGATGATGAGGTTGAAGGAAATATGCCCTAGAGGCAATAATAAAGTTATTATTTATTTCTTTATATCATGATAAATGTTTATTATTCATGCTAGGATTGTATTAACCGGAAACATAATACATGTGTGAATACATAGACAAACAGATTGTCACTAGTATGCCTCTACTTGACTAGCTCGTTGATCAAAGATGGTTATGTTTCCTAACCATAGACATGAGTTGTCATTTGATTAAACGGGATCACATCATTAGGAGAATGATGTGATTGACTTGACCCATTCCGTTAGCTTAGCACTCGATCGTTTAGTATGTTGCTATTGCTTTCTTCATGACTTATACATGTTCCTATGACTGTGAGATTATGCAACTCCCATTTACCGGAGGAACACTTTGTGTGCTACCAAACGTCACAACGTAATTGGGTGATTATAAAGGTGCTCTACAGGTGTCTCCGAAGGAACATGTTTGGTTGGCGTATTTCGATATTAGGATTTGTCACTCCGATTGTCGGAGAGGTATCTCTGGGCCCTCTCGGTAATACACATCACTTAAGCCTTGCAAGCATTGCAACTAATGAGTTAGTTGTGGGATGATGTATTACGGAACGAGTAAAGAGACTTGCCGGTAACGAGATTGAACTAGGTATTGTGATACCGACGATCGAATCTCGGGCAAGTAACATACCGATGACAAGGGAACAACATATCTTGTTATGCGGACTGACCGATAAAGATCTTTGTAGAATATGTGGGAGCCAATATGAGCATCCAGATTCCGCTATTGGTTATTGACCAGAGACATGTCTCGGTCATGTCTACATAGTTCTCGAACCCGTAGGGTCCGCACGCTTAACGTTACGATGACGGTTATATTATGAGTTTATATGTTTTGATGTACTGAAGGTTGTTCGGAGTCCCGGATGTGATCACGGACATGAAGAGGAGTCTCGAAATGGTTGAGACATGAAGATTGATATATTGGAAGCCTATGTTTGGATATCGAAAGTGTTCCGGGTGAAATCGGGATTTTACCGGAGTACCAGGAGGTTACCGGAACCCCCCGGGAACATAATGGGCCTTAATGGGCCTAGGTGGAAGAGAGGAGATGCGGCTAGGGCTGGGCCGCGCGCCCCTCCTCCCCAGTCCGAATAGGACAAGGAGAGGGGGGCGGCGCCCCCCTTCCTTCTTCTCTTCCACCCCTTCCCCCTCCCAAGTCCTAATCCAACTAGGAAAGGGGGGGGGGGGGGAGTCCTACTCCCGGTGGGAGTAGGGCTCCTCCCGGCGTGCTCTCTCCCTTGGCCGGCCGCACCCCCTGAGGGAGTCCTGGACTAGGGGGTGTCCGGATAGCCGAACTATCATCTTTGGCTGGACTCCTGGACTATGAAGATACAAGATTGAAGACTTCGTCCCTTGTCCGGATAGGACTTTCCTTGGCGTGTAAGGCAAGCTTGGCGATACGGATATTTAGATTTCCTACCATTGTAACCGACTCTGTGTAACCCTAACCCTATTCGGTGTCTATATAAACCGAAGGATTATAGTCCGTAGGACAAACAACAATCATACCATAGGCTAGCTTCTAGGGTTTAGCCTCTCTGATCTCGTGGTAGATCTACTCTTGTACTACCCATATCATCAATATTAATCAAGCGGTGAGTAGGGTATTACCTCCATCGAGAGGGCCCGAACACAGGTAAAAACATCGTGTCCCTTGTCTCCTGTTACCATCCGCCTAGACGCACAGTTCGGGACCCCTACCCGAGATCCGCGGTTTTGACACCGACACCCCTTGCTCCTTTATATCACGGGGCAGGGGCACCCCATAGACACAACATTGATCGGTTGATATTTTAGCCGTGTCGGTTCCCCTCCACCATAGTCCACCTCGATATCAGAAGCGGTGCTTAGGGGAAGCCCTGCGTCGGTAGAACATCAACATCGTCACCACGCCGTCGTGCTGACGAAACTCTCCCTTAACACTCGGCTGGATCGGAGTTCGAGGGACGTCATCGGGCTGAACGTGTGCTGAACTCAGAGGTGCCGTCCTTTCGGTACTTGATCGGTCGGATTGTGAAGACGTACGACTACATCAACCGCGTTGTGCTAACGCTTCCGCTTTTCGGTCTCACGAGTGCGTGGACAACACTCTCCCCTCTCGTTACTATGCATCACCATGATCTTGCGTGTGCGTAGGAATTTTTTTGAAATTACTACGTTCCCCAACAGTGGCATCCGAGCCTGGTTTTATGCTTGTCATATGCACGAGTAAAACACAAGTGAGTTGTGGGCGATATAAGTCATACTGCTTACCAGCATGTCATACTTTGGTTGTATTGTGAGATGAAGCGGCCTGGACCGACATTACGCGTACGCTTACGCGAGACTAGTTTCACTGTTGCGAGCACTCGTTGCTTACGCGTACTCTCACTTTAGTTGAACCGAGTGTGGCTACGCCCGGTCCTTGCGAAGGTTAAAACAGCACCAACTTGATAAACTATCCTTGTGGTTTTGATGCGTAGGTAAGAATGGTTCTTGCTAAGCCCGTAGCAGCCACGTAAAACTTGCAACAACAAACTAGAGGACGTCTAACTTGTTTTTGCAGGGCATGTTGTGATGTGATATGGTCAAGACATGATGCTAAATTTTATTGTATGAGATGATCATGTTTTGTAACCGAAGTTATCGGCAACTGGCAGGAGCCATATGGTTGTCGCTTTATTGTATGCAATGCAATCGCCCTGTAATGCTTTACTTTATCACTAAGCGGTAGCGATAGTCGTAGAAGCATAAGATTGGCGACACGACAACGATGCTACGATGGAGATCAAGGTGTCACGCTGGTGACGATGGTGATCATGACGGTGCTTCGGAGATGGAGATCACAAGCACAAGATGATGATGGCCATATCATATCACTTATATTGATTGCATGTGATGTTTATCTTTTATGCATCTTATCTTGCTTTGATTGACGGTAGCATTATAAGATGATCCCTCACTAAATTATCAAAGTATAAGTGTTCTCCCGAGTATGCACCGCTATGAAAGTTCTTCGTCTTTGAGACACCACGTTATGATCGGGTGTGATAGGCTCTATGTTCAAATACAACGGGTGCAAAACAATTGCACACGCGGAATACTCAGGTTAAACTTGACGAGCCTAGCATATAACAGATATGTCCTTGGAACACGAAGACCGAAAGGTCGAGCGTGAATCATATAGTAGATATGATCAACATAGTGATGTTCACCATTGAAACTACTCCATCTCACGTGATGATCGGACATGGTTTAGTTGATTTGGATCACGTGATCACTTAGAGGATTAGAGGGATGTCTATCTAAGTGGGAGTTCTTAAGTAATATGATTAATTGAACTTAAATTTATCATGAACTTAGTTCCTGATAGTGTCTTGCTTGTCTATGTTGATTGTAGATAGATGGCCCGTGCTGTTGTTCCGTTGAATTTTAATTCGTTCCTTGAGAAAGCAAAGTTGAAAGATGATGTTAGCAATTACACGGACTGGGTCCGTAACTTGAGGATTATCCTCATTGTTGCATAGAAGAATTACGTCCTGGAAGCACCGCTGGGTGCCAGGCCTGCTGCAGGAGCAACACCAGATGTTATGAATGTCTGGCAAAGCAAAGCTGATGACTACTCGATAGTTCAGTGTGCCATGCTTTATGGCTTAGAACCGGGACTTCAATGACGTTTTGAACGTCTTGGAGCATATGAGATGTTCCAGGAGTTGAAGTTAATATTTCAAGCAAATGCCCGGATTGAGAGATATGAAGTCTCCAATAAGTTCTATAGCTGCAAGATGGAGGAGAATAGTTCTGTCAGTGAGCATATACTCAAGATGTCTGGGTATAAAGATCACTTGATTCAACTGGGAGTTAATCTTCCAGATGATAGCGTCATTGACAAAATTCTCCAATCACTGCCACCAAGCTGCAAGAGCTTCGTGATGAACTATAACATGCAAGGGATGGATAAGACGATTCCCAAGCTCTTCGCATTGCTGAAGGTTGTGGAGGTAGAAATCAAGAAGGAGCATCAAGTGTTGATGGTCAATAAGACCACCAGTTTCAAGAAAAAGGGCAAAGGGAAGAAGAAGGGGAACTTCAAGAAGAACAGCAAGCAAGTTGCTGCTTAGGAGAAGAAACCCAAGTCTGGACCTAAGCCTGAGACCGAGTGCTTCTACTGCAAGCGGTAGTCCTTTGGAAGCGGAACTGCCCCAAGTATTTTGCGGATAAGAAGGATGGCAAGGTGAACAAAGGTATATGTGATATACATGTTATTGATGTGTACCTTATTAATGCTCGCAGTAGCACCTGGGTATTTGATACCGGTTCTGTTGCTAATATTTGCAACTCGAAACAGGGGCTACAGATTAAGCGAAGATTGGCTAAGGACGAGGTGACGATGCACGTGGGAAGTGGTTCCAAAGTCGATGTGATCGCGGTCGGCACGCTACCTCTACATCTACCTTCGGGATTAGTATTAGACCTAAATAATTGTTATTTGGTGCCAGCTTTGAGCATGAACATTATATCTGGATCTTGTTTGATGCAAGACAGTTATTCATTTAAATCAGAGAATAATGGTTGTTCTATTTATATGAGTAATATCTTTTATGGTCATGCACCCTTGAAGAGTGGTCTATTTCTATTGAATCTCGATAGTAGTGATACACATATTCATAATGTTGAAGCCAAAAGATGCAGAGTCGATAATGATAGTGCAACTTATTTGTGGCACTGCCGTTTAGGTCATATCGGTGTAAAGCACATGAAGAAACTCCATACTGATGGACTTTTGGAACCACTTGATTATGAATCACTTGGTACTTGAGAACCGTGCCTCATGGGCAAGATGACTAAAACGCCGTTCTCCGGAACTATGGAGAGAGCAACAAATTTGTTGGAAATCATACATACAGATGTATGTGGTCCGATGAATGTTGAGGCTCGTGGTGGATATCGTTATTTTCTCACTTTCACAGATGATTTAAGCAGATATGGGTATATCTACTTAATGAAACATAAGTCTGAAACTTTTGAAAAGTTCAAAGAATTTCAGAGTGAAGTTGAAAATCATCGTAACAAGAAAATAAAGTTTCTATGATCTGATCGTGGAGGAGAACATTTGAGTTACGAGTTTGGTCTACATTTGAAACAATGCAGAATAGTTTCAAGAATCACGCCACCCGGAACACCACAAACAGAATGGTGTGTCCGAACGTTGTAATCATACTTTACTTGATATGGTGCGATCTATGGTGTCTCTTACTGATTTAACGCTATCGTTTTGGGGTTATGCTTTAGAGACGGCTGCATTCACGTTAAATAGGACACCATCAAAATCCGTTGAGACGACGCCTTATGAACTATGGTTTGGCAAGAAACCAAAGTTGTCGTTTCTTAAAGTTTGGGGCTGCGATGCTTATGTGAAAAAACTTCAACCTGATAAGCTCGAACCCAAATCAGAGAAATGTGTCTTCATAGGATACCCAAAGGAGACTGTTGGGTACACCTTCTATCACAAATCCGAAGTCAAGACTTTTGTTGCTGAATTCGGAGTTTTTCTAGAGAAGGAGTTTCTCTCGAAAGAAGTGAGTGGGAGGAAAGTAGAACGTGATGAGGTAACTGTACCTACTCCCTTATTGGAAAGTAGTTCATCACAGAAACCAGTTCGTGACACCTACACCAATTAGTGAGGAAGTTAATGATGATGATCATGAAACTTCAGATCAAGTTGTTACCGAACCTCGTGAGGTCAACCAGAGTAAGATCCGCACTGTAGTGGTATGGTAATCATGTTCGGAAGTTATGTTACTAGACCATGACGAAGCTACGAACTATGAAGAAGCGATGGTGAGCCCAGATTCCATAAAATGGCTTGAGGCCATGAAATCTGAGATGGGATCCATGTATGAGAACAAAGTGTGGACTTTGGTTGACTTGCCCAATGATCGGCAAGCAATTGAGAATAAATGGATCTTCAAGAAGAAGACTGACGCTTACGGTAATGTTACTGTCTACAAAGCTCGACTTGTTGCGAAAGGTTTTCGACAAGTTCAAGGGATTGACTATGATGAGACCTTATCACCCGTAGAGATGCTTAAGTCTGTCCGAATCATGTTAGCAATTGCCGCATTTTATGATTATGAAATTTGGCAAATGGATGTCAAAACTGCATTCTGAATGGATTTGGAAGAAGAGTTGTATATGATGCAACCAGTAAGGTTTTGTCCATCCAAAGGGAGCTAACAAAGTGTGCAAGCTCCAACGATCCATTTATGGACTGGTGCAAGCCTCTCGGAGTTGGAATAAACGCTTTGATAGTGTGATCAAAGCATTTGGTTTTGTACAGACTTTTGGAGAAGCCTGTATTTACAAGAAAGTGAGTGGGAGCTCTATAGCATTCCTGATATTATATGTGGATGGCATATTGCTGATTGGAAATGATATAGAATTTCTGGATAGGATAAAGGGATACTTGAATAAGAGTTTTTCAATGAAATACCTCGGTGAAGCTGCTTACATATCGGGCATCAAGATCTATAGAGATAGATCAAGACGCTTAATTGGACTTTCACAAAGCACATACCTGGACAAAGTTTTGAAGAAGTTCAAAATGGATCAAGCAAAGAAAGGGTTCTTGCCTGTGTTACAAGGTGTGAAGTTGAGTAAGACTCAAAGCCCGACCACTGCAGAAGATAGAGACAAGATGAAAGATGTTCCCTATGCTTCAGCCATAGGCTCTATCATGTATGCAATGCTGTGTACCAAACCTGATGTGTGCCTTGCTATAAGTCTAGCAGGGAGGTACCAAAGTAATCCAGGAGTGGATCAATGGACAACGGTCAAGAACATCCTGAAATACCTGAAAAGGACTAAGGATATATTTCTCGTTTATGGAGGTGACAAAGAGCTCATCGTAAATGGTTACGTTGATGCAAGCTTTGACACTGATCCGGACGATTCTAAATCGCAAACCGGATACATGTTTACATTGAACGGTGGAGCTGTCAGTTGGTGCAGTTCTAAACAAAGCGTCGTGACGGGATCTACATGTGAAGCGGAGTACATAGCTGCTTCGGAAGCAACAAATGAAGGAGTCTGGATGAAGGAGTTCATATCCGATCTAGGTGTCATACCTAGTGCATCGGGTCCAATGAAAGTCTTTTGTGACAATCTTTGGTGCAATTGCCTTGGCGAAGGAATCCAGATTTCACAAGAGAACCAAGCACATCAAGAGACGCTTCAATTCCATCCAGGATCTAGTCCAGGTGGGAGACATAGAAATTTGCAAGATACATATGGATCTTAATGTTGCAGACCCGTTGACTAAGCCTCTTCCACGAGCAAAACATGATCAGCACCAAGGCTCCATGGGTGTTAGAATCATTACTGTATAGTCTAGATTATTGACTCTAGTGCAAGTGGGAGACTGAAAAAAATATGCCCTAGAGGCAATAATAAAGTTATTATTTATTTCCTTATATCATGAGAAATGTTTATTATTCATGCTAGAATTGTATTAACCGGAAACATAATACATGTGTGAATACATAGACAAACAGATTGTCACTAGTATGCCTCTACTTGACTAGCTCGTTGATCAAAGATGGTTATGTTTCCTAACAATAGACATGAGTTGTCATTTGATTAAACGGGATCACATCATTAGGAGAATGATGTGATTGACTTGACCCATTCCGTTAGCTTAGCACTCAATCGTTTAGTATGTTGCTATTGCTTTCTTCATGACTTATACATGTTCCTATGACTATGAGATTATGCAACTCCCATTTACCAGAGGAACACTTTGTGTGCTACCAAACGTCGCAATGTAACTGGGTGATTATAAAGGTGCTCTACAGGTGTCTCCGAAGGTATATGTTGGGTTGGCGTATTTCGAGATTAGGATTTTTCACTCCGATTGTCGGAGAGGTATCTCTGGGCCCTCTCGGTAATACACATCACTTAAAACTTGCAAGAATTGCAACTAATGAGTTAGTTGCGAGATGATGTATTACGGAATGAGTAAAGAGACTTGCCGATAACGAGATTGAACTAGGTATTGAGATACCGATGATCGAATCTCGGGCAAGTAACATAGCGATGACAAAGGGAACAACGTATGTTGTTATGCGGTCTGACCGATAAAGATCTTCGTAGAATATGTGGGAGCCAATATGAGCATCCAGGTTCCGCTATTGGTTATTGACCGGAGACATGTCTCGGTCATGTCTACATAGTTCTCAAACCTGTAGGGTCCGCACGCTTAACGTTACGATGATAGTTATATTATGAGTTTATATGTTTTGATGTACCGAAGGTTGTTCGGAGTCCCGGATGTGATCAGGACATGACGAGGAGTCTCGAAATGGCCGAGACATGAAGATTGATATATTGGAAGCCTATGTTTGGATATCGGAAGTGTTCCGGGTGAAATCGGGATTTTACCGGAGTACCGGGAGGTTACCAGAACCCCCCGGGAACATAATGGGCCTTAATGGGCCTAGGTGGACGAGAGGAGAGGCGGCTAGGGCTGGGCCACGCGCCCCTCCCCCCCAGTCCGATCATGAAGACGTACTAGGAAAGGGGGGGAGTCCTACTCCCGGTGGGAGTAGGACTCCTCCCGGCGCGCCCTCTCCCTTGGCCGGCCGCACCCCCCTTGCTCCTTTATATACGGGGGCAGGGGGGCACCCCATAGACCCAACATTGATCAGTTGATCTTTTAGCCGTGTGCGGTGCCCCTCCACCATAGTCCACCTCGATAATCAGAAGCGGTGCTTAGGCGAAGCCTGCGTCGATAGAACATCAACATCATCACCACGCCGTCATGCTGACGAAACTCTCCCTTAACACTCGGCTGGATCGGAGTACGAGGGACGTCGGGCTGAACGTGTGCTGAACTCGGAGGTGCCGTCCGTTCGGTACTTGATCGGTCGGATCATGAAGACGTACGACTACATCAACCGCATTGTGCTAACGCTTCCGCTTTCGGTCTACGAGGGTACGTGGACAACACTCTCCCCTCTCGTTGCTATGCATCCAATGTTCTTGCATGTGCGTAGGAATTTTTTTGAAATTACTATGTTCCCCAATAGAAGTAGCGGCGGCGCTAGGGTTTGAGAAGCTCGAGCGGGAGAGAGGTCGAGCAGAGTAAAGGAAGTGAGGAAGGGGAGGGGGTATTTATAGCCATGGTGAAAAACTATTCGCCCGAAGAATTTGGATGAACATGCCCCTGACCCTTCTCATTCGCTTGACATGTGTCACCCACGTACTGAGAAGTGGAGATCGTGTGAGATTGTGGGTGAATAGATAAGTATTTCATGGGATGCGGAACGGTTTGAGCGGCAAAGCCGAAAATTTGGATAAGATAAGTTTTAAAGTTCCGTTCACAAATTCTTCAGCTGACAAGGACACAGTGAAGATTTTGAACGAGTTTCAAATAGATAGCACCTGAAGAATTTGTGAATAGATTGGGTTGAGTATAGCATAGAGGGGGAAGGGTCCGATCACATTCACTTAGCAGAGAAAACGACTTGAAGAAATAGCAATAAGTGAATGTCAGAGAGGACATAAACTCATATATATATATATATATATATATATATATATATATATATATATATATATAACCAATGAAGAAAAACGACGGAAACAGTGAAGATTTTGCAAAGTTGAAGAAAATGAACAACTGAGGAATTTCAAAACTGAGGAAAAACTCAAATTGAAGATTTTCAACTTTTGGTGGTGGTGTGACCCACCGTATAAGAATGATGATTTCAAACACCGCGGACAATTGTTGTAGGGTTATGAGAATCAAATACTTCGTTAATTTCTTCACACCTAGAGTGTTATTCTTCATTGATTGAAGAAAAACGTTTCTTCATGTGTTGCACATCTAAGTCATCAATTTTGCATAAGTGTTAGGATGAGTGTCCTTTTCAAAGAACATTCGAAGATTCTAAGATATTTAGCTCACACCACAACTTGCTAAATCTCTTCTCATCCAAGGGCTTTGTGAAGATATCGGCTAGCTGTTCTTCAGTCTTCACATGCTCAATAGAAATGCCGCCCTTCAACATATGATCACGAAGAAAATGATGATGAATCTGAATGTGCTTTGTCTTCGAGTGCTGAACTGGGTTGTGAGCAATCTTGATGCTACTCTCATTGTCACAGAAGAGAGGCACATTCTTCAGCTGACGCCGTAGTCCTTGACAGTTTGCTTCATCCATAGCAATTGAGCACAGCAAGAACCAGCAGCAATGTACTCAGCTTCAGCAGTAGACAGTGGTACGCAGTTCTGTTTCTTCGAGGACCAACATACCAAAGATCGTCCGAGGAAATGACTTGTACTTGATGTTGACTTCCGGTCCACACGATCACCAGCATAGTCAGAGTCAGAATATCTAATGAGATCAAAAGTCGAGCCCTTGGGGTACCATAATCCAAGTGTTGGTGTGTGAGCTAGATATCGAAGAATATGCTTCACAGCCTTATGGTGTGATTCCTTCGGTGTAGCTTGAAATCGGGCACACATGCAAACACTAATCATAATATCTTGCCTAGATGCACATAAGTACAATAAAGAATCAATCATGGAGCGATATACCTTATGATCGAAGTCAATACCATTTTCATCAGTGCACAGATGGCCATTTGTGGGCATAGGATTTTTGACGCCTTTGCAATCTTGCATGCCGAATTTCCTCATCACATCCTTGAGGTATTTCTCCTGAGATATGAATATGCCATTGCGTTGTTGATGAATTTGAAGACCTAAGAAGAATTTCAATTCCCCCATCATAGACATTTGATATTCTTCACTCATCATATAGGCAAATTCATCACTATAACGTTGGTCAGTACAGCCAAAGACAATATCATCAAGATATATTTGGCACACAAACAGTTCACCATCATAAGATTTAGTGAAAAGAGTAGGGTCGAGTGAACCGGGTTTGAAGCCTTTCTTCATGAGGAATTCCTTCAAAGTATCATACCACGCCCGAGGGGCCTACTTGAGGCCATAGAGAGCCTTATTGAGTCTGAAGACTTTGTCAGGATTCTTTGGATCTTCAAAACCTGGGGGTTGAGCAACATATACTTCTTCCTCAAGCTTAGCATTGAGGAATGCACTTTTCACATCCATTTGATATAAAGTGATATCATGATGGTTAGCATAAGCAAGTAATATGTGAACTGCCTCAAGTCTAGCAATAGTTGCAAAAGTTTCATCGAAATCAATTCCTTCAACCTATGTGTAGCCTTGAGCTACTAGCCGTGCTTTATTCCTCACCACAAGGCCATTTTCATCTTGCTTGTTGCGGTAGATCCACTTTGTGCCAATGATATTGTGCTTGCGAGGATCTAGACGTTTGACCAGTTCCCATACGTTGTTGAGCTCGAATTGATGTAATTCTTCTTGCATGGCCTGGATCCACTCAGGCTCCATAAATGCTTCATCTACCTTAGTGGGCTCTGTGGTAGAGAAAAAAACATAGTGCCCACAAAAGTTAGATAAATGTGAAGCTCTTGAGCGTGTGAGAGGACCTGGTGCTTCAATGTCATCGATGATCTTTTCAACTTGCACTTCTTTTGCAACGCGAGGATGAGCTGGTTGTCGTTGAGGAATTTGATCAACATTTTATTCAGCACCATTTTCTTCAGAATTTTCTTTAGGTGCATTATCTCGACGTTCTTCACGTTCTGGAATGAATTCTTCAGCAGATTCTTCGGTAGGGATGACATCCTCAGTAGCCTTGAACTTGATAGTTTCCTCAGGTGCTGGTTCATCTATCACAGAAGGTAGGTGCTCTCTTTGCGAGCCATTAGTTTCATCGAACCGCACATCTACAGTTTCAACAACCTTGTGAAGAACGTTGTTGAAGACTCTGTAGGTGTGCGAGTCCTTTTCGTAACCAAGCATAAAACCTTCATGTGCTTTCGGTGAAAATTTTGAGTTGTGATGAGGATCTCTAATCCAGCATTTAGCATCGAAGACTTTGAAATAACTCACATTGGGTTTCTTGTCAGTGAGGAGTTCATAGGTAGTCTTCTTGAAGAATTTGTGAAGATATATTCTATTGATGATGTGGCACACTCTATCAATTGCATCAATCCAGAAACGACGAGGCGTTTTGTATTCATCAAGCATAGTGCGAGCCATCTCAGCAAGGGTCCTGTTCTTGCGCTCCACGACGCCATTCTGCTGAGGAGTATAAGGAGCAGATAACTCATGAGTGATACCAAGTTCATCAAGATAGTCATCAAGACCAGAATTCTTGAACTCAGTTCCATTGTCACTTCTGATGTGCTTGATCTTCACACCAAAGTTGGTTGAAGCCCTCGAGGAAAATCGTTTGAAGACTTCCTGCACTTCATGTTAGTAAGTGACAATGTGTACCCATGTGTATCGAGAGTAATCATCAACAATAACAAAGCAATTCAAATGGTCGAGTGGTGGTCATGATAGTCTTCGCTGGATGCTTAGCCTTTGTCATCTTCCCAGCTTCACAGGCTCCGCATAAGTGATCCTTGAGGAATTTGACATTCTCAATGCCAATGACATGCTTCTTCTTTGCAAGCGTGTGCAAATTCCTCATGCCTGCATGACCAAGTCATCGATGCCAGAGCCAGCCTTCCAAGCTTTTTGCAAGTAGGCACACGGCTGGTTGCGGTCTGTAGAGAAATCAACAATATACAAGTCTCCTCTCCTAAAGCCTTCGAAGACTTTGGAATTGTCAGCTTCCATAACCACAACACAACAATACTTGCCAAAGACAACAACCATATCAAGATCACAAAGCATTGATACAGAGATGAGGTTGTATCCTAAGGACTCGACAAGCATGACTTTGTCCATGTGTCGATCCTTTGTGATCGCAACCTTACTAGACCCAATACCTGACTTTTGCCTTTGTCAGCAAAGATGATATGCTTCAGATACGATGGGGATAAGGGAGCATCCATCAATAGATTCTTGTCACCAGTCATGTGATTTGTACATCCACTATCGAGGACCCACTCAGTGGCTTTGGGTTGATCATCCTGCAGATGAATTAGTGCAGCTTACGAACTCATATACTTCATCAATGAAGAATATGACATCAATTCATCAGATCAATTTCATCAAGTAATAGAATAGGTAAAGCAGTATGAGGACGTGAGAAATGAAAGTTCATTTCTTCATGATTAGCCTGCGTCCTTTCAGGCAATTTTTCAGGTCTCCAGCAAATTCTTCAGACGTTCATGCACGTCTGGAGACTTGACCCTGCAGAAGAGATTAGTTCTTTTTCTTCACCACCCACATCTGAAGGGGTGGCAAAGAGTTCATCACTCTGTGAGTTCCATACGAGAAAGGTGGCATAGAAGCCAATCCATTTCATTTCGCATAAGAGGAGTTAGAGTAAGCATATGAATAAGCAGAGAAATTCTTCGAGGACTTATGAACATAATTATTAGAAGAATAATGCTCATATTCATAGCCCTTAGTTCTTCCCTGCGAAACAGAGTTGTTAGCACGATGATATTCATATGAGGACTTTGATCCTTTTGAGGAATATGATCCACGTGAGGAATTTGGTCCATATGAGGACTTGGATCCATATGAAGAATTTTGTCCATATGAAGAATTTGATCTGGGGTTCCTATTCTTCACAGGTGGTGTCATGAGGACATTCACCTGAAGACTTTCAAGACAATTTTTGGGAACCCAGATTTTCTTCATAGGAGAACCATTCCTGCAGTTAGTGCCAACATACTAGCAAATACTTCACCATCATTATTTTTAAATAGTTTATAGTTTGAGTCAAATGACTCATCAGAAGAACGAGAAGATTCACATGTAAAGCCAGATAAATTGGATGGATCAACTGAAGGTCCCTTTGCAGCAACCCATGAGGTTTTGGGGTACTGCTCAGGCTTCCAATATGTACCATAAGCATTGAGTTTCCTCTCAAAGGCAATACCCTCTTTCCTAGGGTTCCTGTTGAGGATCTGTTTTTAAGCACATCACAAAGAGTCTGATGCCCTTTGAGGCTTTTGTACATGCCTGTCATGTACAATTCCTTCAGCCCTGCATCATCAGTGATACTAGCAATGTCCTCAGATGAGGAATTAGTGATAGCAGAGGCAGGTGAAGAATTTGTAACATTAGAAGTATTTGAACATTCAAGTGAAGAATTAGAAGATTCACGTTCAATGCACTTGCACTTCAAACATGGAGGGACAAATTCTTCCTGAGAAGCGCTGATTTGTTGAGCAAGTAATGAATCGCGCTCCTTCTGAAGATCTTCATAACTCACTCTTAGCTTCTCAAGATCTTGCTTTCTTTGAAGAAATTCATAAGAAAGCTTCTCATGATCAGATAAGAGAGTGTTATGATGATCTTGAAGGGTGTCATACTTAGTATGAAGTCTCTGAAGACTTTCAGCTAAGGCTTTTGACTGAACCATTTCTTCACCCAACATATCATCGCTCTTATTTAGCATGTATTGAACTTTTTCCAAAGCTCTTTGTTGTTTAGTGGCAAGGGAAGCAAGTTTGACATAGCTGGGTCCAAATTCATCACAAGATTCATCATCACTAGACTCGGATAGGTAGCATTCAGTTACCTCAGCACTTTTTGCCATAAGGCATGATGAATTGGATGATGATTCTGGTTCGAATGTCATCGCTTTGAGAGATTCCTTGAAGTCCTCAAACCAAGGATCATGACGTGTTCGATGACCTTCATAGACCTCAGAGAGACGGTCCCAGATAAGCTTCGCGTGATCGAGATGCATGATGTTCCTGAACTGATTTTGAGACAGACAGGAGCAGATGATGTCCTTCGCCGTGAGGTTGAGAAGAGTGTACTTGTGAATGTCATCAGCTTCCGCCATCTTGCACAGATCGGTAAGACCAATCTCAGTGACGGTCCACAGTTCGCTGTTCATCGCCATGAGGCGCTTCTTCATCATGGCCTTCCACTTGGGATACTCGTGACCGTCAAAGATGGGGCATGACACAGTCTTCATTCCTGTGGTCGACATAACTAAAACTCCAGGCGGTTAAACCAAAATCACACAGAACAAGGGAGTACCTTGCTCTGATACCAATTGAAAGTGCGTTATATCAACTAGAGGGGGGGTGAATAGGCGATTTTTATGAATTCTTCACTAAGGAATTTGCAGGTGAAGAAATTCCTTAGTGAAGAACTACTTGCAGCGGAATAAGTAATCAAAAGTAAACATAGTAGAACACAAGCATGGTCATCATGATGAAATGAAGACAAGCACAGAGTACAGAAAGCGTAGTCACAGGATAACACATGATGAAGACAAACAGACTGAAGAAATTGAACTGAGGAAATTGAGAAAGTCTTCAGTCAAAGTATTCAAAGACAGATATGAACAAGCACACAATACAGTTATGAGGAAATGAAAGAGTTGAGGAAATAGAACCAGTAGGCTTGATGAAGACAATGATTTGGTAGATCAGTTCCAACTGCTGTCTCAGTTGTACATCTAGTTGGAGCGGGTAGGTATTTAAACCTGAGGACACACAGTCCCGGACACCCAGTCCTGAACACACAGTCCAGGACACTTAGTCCTCACCGTATTCTCCTTGAACTAAGGTCACACAGACCTTGTCCAATCACTCGTGGTAAGTCTTCAAGTGACTTCCGAACCTTCACAAACTCGGTCACTCGGCGATCCACAATTTCTCTTGGATGCTCTAGACCATGACGCCTAACCATATAGAAGAAGCATAGTCTTCAAAGGTAACAAGCGTCGGATCCACGCAGGAGCAATCTCTTCAGTGATGCTCAATCACTTTGGGTTTGTAGGTGTTTGGGTTTGGGTTTTCCTCACTTGATGATTTTTGCTCACAATCCTCGGAGGATGGGATGCTCTCAAATGACAAGTGCCAGTTTCTCTCAGAACATCCAACCAACTAGTGGTTGTAGGGGGCGGCTATTTATAGCCTAGGGAGTAGCCCGACATGATAAGACATAAATGCCCTTCAATGATATGACCGTTAGGTGGGTAGATATTTTGGGACAGGTGGCAGAGTAATCAAGAACGGTCGGAAATTTGAGTATCAAATTCATCGGGCTATCATGTTCCTCATCGTAGGCAATCCAAGACCTTTGGCGAATTCCTAACTCATCAGTCAGAAAAAATTCCTCAAAGACCAGAAGAACTTCGTCTCTGTCACTGAAGAATATGACTGAACTGCATGAGATTTCCAATGGCTTCACTAGAAGGGATTGGTAGGTGTAGGATTTTGAGTTGAGCATCACATGGAAATTTTTCCTTAGTATTTCCTCGACCCCCTTTAACAGTACGGTGTTTCCTATGACTCAAGAAAGAGAAAATGTAACTACGAATACAAAAGTCTTCACGCTTCATGTTCCTCGAATGAATACCAAGTCTTCAAGGTTACACCAATTTCTTCACTTTCAAAGTCTTCAGAAATCCAAAGTCTTCAGTCGAAGAACTTCATTTTTAGGGGTCGACTTTCTTTGTAAATATCAAACTCCTCATAGACTTATAGACTTGTGTACACTCACAAATGCATCATTCCCTTAACCTATAAGTCTTCAATACACCAAAATCACTAAGGGGCACTAGATGCAATTACACTTTTTCCTGTTCTTAACAATGAAATCATGTGCAATCATACTCTTGTAATCTAAAAGAACAGTAGGCAACAATTTTTCTTCCTTTTCATAATGCCTAATAGGTATGTTGAAGTATGCAGCGAGGCGTGAGGCAAAGATGCCTCCCAAGATGGGGCCCTTAGTACGGTTAAGACTTAACCGCTTTGCAACAATAGCGCCCATACTGAATGAGTAATCACAAAACAGAGCATGTCACAAAATAACAATATCAGGGGCACTTAGGTTGCCACAGTTTCCGCGACCAATTAAGCATCTACTAGCAAATAATGCAAAGTAACGTAAAACAGGAAAATGTATGGTAGTGATTCTTGCATCGGAAACTTTTCTAGTTTCCCCTACAACATATGTATCAATAAACCCCTCCACATCAACACGATGTGGTTCCTCTACGCTGACTGTAAAAGGCAACTTGCAAACCTCACAAAATTCATGAAGGTTCATCTCCTTATACTCATCATATAAATAAAAATCCACCAAAGGTGGTGACCTCCTAGAATGGAAATGAAAATTTTGCACAAAGATATTAGTGAGTAAGAGGTACTGTTCGCGTTTGTCACGGAGGAAGTCGGTGAGGCCTGCATTCTCAGCCAATTCATAAAAATCATCATAAATCCCGGCTGCGCTCAAGAAATCATCACAAGGCAATCCACACGACCGAACTTCCGTGATGCGAGGGAGATTATACTTGGGCCTATCTTCTTCTTCACTTTGCTTATTCTTCGAGCTTCGGCTCGAAGAGCCCCTCAAAAATCTCTTCATTATTTTCTGAAAATTTCTGAAATTTTTAGTAACTTCAAATAAAAGTGAACCAAACTCAATAATATTGATAACAACTACTCCTACAAGTGCCTAGAGACTGTATCATGCATTAGAACTACTTGGGACCATATAAATTTGACATGCAAGCTCAAGAACAGGGTCACCTAGACAGAAAAGATTTGCAATGAATAAAGCACTAGAACAAAAACTAATTGGACCATTGGAGGAGCCACATACCAAGGAACAATCCCACAAAACAGTTTTGTGAGAGGTGCTTTGAGCAACGGGATCGAAAATCGCAGCAAAATGAGCTAGAACACGTGCTTGAGCTGGTTGGTGATTTTTTTGGGAGGAAGAAGGAGTGTGTGGTGGCTGGAATAAGTGGAGGGGGCCCACCATGGGCCCACGAGGCAGGGGGCGCGCTTAGGGGGGTGGGCGCGCCCTCCACCCTCGTGGCCAGGTGCTTGCTCCCCCTGCTGTGTTCTTAGTGCCAGATATTCTCAAATATTCTAGAAAAAAAAATTATATTTCATTTTCGGGGGCATTTGGAGAACTTTTATTTTCGGGGTATTTTTTTATTGCACGGATAATTCAGAAAGCTAACAAAAAAATACTATTTTTGCTTTATTTATTCTAAATTACAGAAAGTAAAAAGAAGGAACAGAAGGTCGTGCTTTCTAACTTCATCCATCTCATGCTCATCAAAAGGAATCCACTAACAAGGTTGATCAAGTCTTGTTAAGAAACCCATTCCGAATCACATGAAACCAGAGAATTTTCGAATAGCACTGAGTTACCTCAACAGGGATATGCACGTCCACAATAATAAGAATATAATATTTCTTCTTGACAGTAGGTAAAGGAAATTCAAAACCTCCAAAAATAATTGATGGAATTTTTCCAATAGAGTTTATACACTAAAAAAATACACTGTGATGATACGTGTTTGTCACAGTAGGTCGCGTTTTTTGTCATGCATGTACATCCATGACAAATTTATGACAGAATCAAGATAGTCATACTGTCTTTGTCGTAGAAGTGTTCCATGACATTACCAAAATTATCATCACGAAGTGTCCACTTCCATGACGATAAATCGCAGCGTCCTGAAGTGCTTTCGTCAAGGGTGACCGACACGTGGCATCCACCATAACGGAACGCCGTTTAGCTATCGGGTCGAGTTTTGGATCCGATAACCCGTTAACAGCCCTGACCAATGGGGATTTTCCACGTGTAAAATCATCATTGGCTGGAGGAAACACGTGTCGGCTCACCGTTGGGACAGATGTCATCCACTCATTGGACAGAAGGCGCCTATGATACGTCGACACGTGGCACGGCCCAATAGAGGCCCATTACTGTGACAAGGCCGGCCCATTTGAGTTGGTCAAAAGGTGGCGGGCCGGCCCATGTAAAGCCTGTTAACGACATGTTCACATATAGCCCATTTACAACCCGCTAACCCAAGGCCCGTTACGCCCTATCCGAATTAGGCCCAGTAGCGTCATCTGGGCCACCCAATATGATTCCAGCCCGTTTTCACTTATGGCCCATGTATGGCCCATGACGTCTTTCGGCCCATATGAGTCATTATGTAACTCTTGGCCTATTAACGGCCCATGGTGAAACTGGCCCGTAATGAATAGTGTATTACCTTACACCCATTAACGGCCCGTGGTGAAACTCGCCCGTAATGAATAGTGTATCACTTTATACCCATTAAGGGCCCGTTATTCCGTTGGGCCATTTCCATCCCATGTTATCTTTCGGCCTTCTCAGAGCCCATTTATTCTTGGGCTCATTTCCAGATTCGTTTACTTACGACCCATCGCTATTTTCTCGCTTATGGGCCAAATTTAGCCCGTGGTTACAGCCGGCCCGTGTGTGGTCCGTTAACACATTGGGTCGTTTTCATAGCGTCATGAAATACGGCCTATTAACGATGGCCCGTTATGGTCGTCCCATGAACGGAGGATTCCAACTCTAGCCCGTTTACGGCCATAATGCGGTTATTGGCCCATGTTTGTCCAATCGATCATACTGCCCGTATAAGGCCCATTGATGATACGGCCCGTAGAAGGCCCATTGTCTCTACGGCCCGTAGAAGTCCCATTGTTTCTACGGCCCGTAGAAGGCCCACTGTTTCTACGGCCCGTAGAAGGCCCATTGTTTCTACGGCCCGTAGAAGGCCCATCGCTTTCACGGCCCGTAGGGAGGCCCAAAGGTCACTACAAGAAATATTAGCCCATGGTTATTGTGGCCTAGTTTTAAAAATAGGTTATTGCAGCCACTAGCAAACCGCAGAAAAAGAACTGCAATGACTACAAGCAAACAAATAAACAAGACAACAAGGAAATAAATAAGCAAGCAACTTACGTTAGGCTATCACGGCTATCACACATATTACATCCACTGGGCATCAAAGTTCGCCACCAAAGTGCAAATAAACGCTACCGACAAAAGAATATACAAAACCGAGAGCACTTCGTAAGGCTCTAGGCCTGGCCAGTCGGGCCCCCAAACAGTGAAGAAGTCGAGTAGACCTCGCCAGTGTCAACGATAGATGCATCAATACTAGATTTTAGGCATGATGGTGCGCACGGCAGTCCTCTGACATCTTCATTGCATCTTTGATTTCAAGTCGGAGCTGAGCTGAAGCAAGCCTTTCCGCTTTAAGTTGAGACTGAAGAAGTCGAACTTATTGAGGCAGCGACTGCATAGAGGTTGTCTCACACCTGCTGGTGAGTAGCTTCAACTCACTATCTTCATCAAGACAGGACCTTGGGGTCATCTCGCTGTCCTCAAGATGGTTTGGCTCACTATCTTCCCTAAAGTTCTGCCTGACGTAAGAGATACGACTCTGAAAGAGAAACAAGGAGACATGTAACAGGTTTCACAATTATATAAGCAAATAAATGGATCTGTTCTGAATAAGGAACGTGTTTTTACAACTACAATTTGAAACTGGTAGTTGTTGCAAACATCCAATCAGATGTAAACAGCAAAGCAAGCAGTAGTGGAGGTAATGATGCCTATCCAAATCTATACTAGAACAAAGTTTGAAGGCTTGAGAAGGATGAACTTACATTACATGTTAACACGGGCTGGACAAAGCCCTTTTCTATGTTGATGGAAGGATAATTCAATAAATTCCCCAAAGAAAATTCTTTATAAGCGTTGCCATTGTTCTACATTTTGCAAAGAGTAAATATAGATCAAATAATATTGGAAGAAACAGAGGATAATGAAGCTCAAAAGTGCATCGATGATACATAATCAAATAGCAATTAATTAAGTACAACGTTACAAGGCAAAAGGGAGAGAGGTACTGACAAGAGCAATGCAGAGCCCATTATTGTTTTGAGATCGTATGATACTTTGAGCAAGGAGATTCATGTGAAATTAGTTTTCATACAAGAGAGAAGGTAAGGCACAAGTAGAAATTTAGGAGTTCAAATTTTGAATTGATATCATAGACAGTACCTGACGCTGGGCTCCCATCAGTTCTAATAGGGGTTTGGCCACTGGAGTAGGGGTAAAGTGTTGTACAGTTGGGCCTGTGTTTTCTGTGGCTGCTGATCTATCCGATTTAACAGGTACCACTACCTTTTCCAAATACCTAGTTTGTACTCCTTGAGGATCTGCACTCACCCTCTTCCTTTTGGACATCTATCACGAAAGAACAACATTTGACTGGAAAAACATAGTGTGACGACACATGGAATAGGTACAGAAAATGGATAGTTATGGCATATACTCATATATGATGCTTAAACTAAGCAGATGGTGTAACAAAGTAGAAGAAATGCAAGAGTTCATATGCAAAATATGTGCGACCAATACAACTTTGCAAAGTTAGAGCAAGCACCTTGATGGGTGAATAAGATAGGCCATCCTCCACCATGCCAAGTTTGTTAGCCAAAGGATCGCTCCGCAATATTCCTCTCGTATGCGCCCATTCTCATATTCATTTTGATAATGTTCAATATCCGACATGCATGAAAACATAAAAACAAGTGAGATTTTCTTTGTAATGCGTAGTGATTCTAATCCAATATCGCCTCCCCAGTAAACCCCTTTGTGCTATCTCTGCAATTCTTTTAAAAGATGCCATGCATGCTGTAATTTGTTGTGTGCATTAATATAATGTGTCCTACTCCTCAAAATATGAGAGCTCCAGAAGTGATGACACTTCACAGATGATAGCTTCAACATATAGTAAAGAAGAACAAGTCGACCTGACCTGACAAATTCAAAATATACTAAGGGAGAACAACTCGACCTGACCAGTCGACCGCAAGAGAAGAGTATCATCTTAAAGAAGAGTAGAAGAGCAAGCAGATTGAAGATATTACAAGTGTTTCAATACAATGTCGGTTGGCCACCCACGATGAACCAGAGCGCACAGAGAAATACTATTCTTTCCGGTCTCTCCATATGTGGCTCACATGCATTTCGAAACTAAAGTAGGAACATTTAGCTAACCAATTAAACATCTCTCAGTTTTACTAATATCAGCAATAATATCGTATATGAATTTGTACAACTAAGCTTGTTTAGCTCGATGGGTGGAGCAGTGCTATTACGACACTAACCACGTAGGCTGATAGTGGTCATCATAAAAAGGGGAAAACATAAGCATGATCGACAAAGGTTGACCGTGGCAGTGGGATGGCAGATCTGAAGCTGCAAACCGCGCAAAGGGTAGTTAGCAACCGATGTTTGCTTTGAAATAACAACTAAGATTTGGCATGGACAAGAAAGTACGGTCAACAAGTATGCTGTCTCTCTATATGTCGCGACATGCATTTGGAAACTCAAGTGGGACCTTTAGCTAACCAATTAAATGTGTCGGTTAACTAATATCAGTATCATATCACAATCATATTTGAACAACTAAGCTTTCGAATTCTAAGTGTTGTGTTGTTTAGCTTCAAGGGTGGAGTAATGCTAGTACGACAGAAAGCACCTACGCAGATCATAGTAGAGTAGATAAAAGGGGAAAACCCTAAGCATCAAGAGAAAAATTAGGAAAGTGGAACTAGCTGGACCAAAGGTGGCGCACATGCTTTTCGAAACGAATATAGGAACATTAGGTGACCAATTAAACGTTCTCTGTTTTAGTGATATGAGCATCATATCAGATTCGTATTTGAACACGTAAGCTTTGGGTTGAGGTCCTGAGGAGCAGTGCTAGCACGACACGAAGCACCTACAATGATGGTAGTGAATATAAGGGGGGGGAAACCATAAGCTTTAAGAGTATAGTGCCCATGCCATGGGGGATCTGAAAGTGCAAACCGGACAAAGCTACTTCGCAATCAATGTTTGCTTTCAACTAGCCACTACGATTTGGTACGGACAAGAAAAGTATAGTAAACAAATTACGATCTATTTTCCAGGTGAGATCAATAACTTAAGCACATATGGAAGAGTACCACATCTCTTGCGACGCCGTGTAGGCCTATGCTGATACGTTGAGGGTGCTGCGGGTGCGATGGTTGTCGGCGGCGGGGAAGAAGACTTTAGATGGCAGACGGCCGGGTCGGGGGATATATCCTGTTGCCGTGGATGAGGCGGTCGTAGGAGCAGCAACGGCAAGGTGGACGACGACGCCGATGAAGCGAGAGGAGGCGATGAAAGGATCCTGGTCCAGCACCGTGGATGAGAGACGTCCATCTCTTGAAGTGGACGACGGGGTAGGCGTAGCGGCTCCGGCAAGGTGGAGGATGGGGTGGCGGACGGAGGAGGCTGGCCGTAGTGCGGAGGTTGTCGTGCTGCCGACGGCGTATGAATGGGGAAATGGAGGGGAGGGGGGGCGATCTCAAACTTTGGGACGCGCTTCTCTGAAATGGGGGAAAGTTACGAACTTATCCCCCATTTAAAATTTCAGACATCGTGTCGGTTGGGGATAGGATGGTAATCTCGCATCTCCCAAAAATTTGCCGGTAACTATTTTGGGCGAGGAGAGGGTGTTTTGTCATACGGTTGGCGCCCACGGTGTATGAACGGGTCGACAGGTAGGGCGGTTGTGTCACGTCTGATGGAAGTTACACATCTGCCCCTATTTAAAATATTAGCCTACATCGATTTCGGACAAGGAGAGTTTGTTTTGCCGCCCACCGTGTATGAATGGGGAAATGGAGGAAAAGACACATGTCTTTCGGACGAGCTTGAATCAAATGTGTTTTGCCACCCACGTTTGGCGCCCACCGTGTCTCAATGGGCTCAGAGCCCGTCGTGTCACGTCTGATTGAAGTTACTAGTCTACCCCTATCGACAACAGTGTAAATCCGGTCGATAAGGATGTCAAGTGTCAGGTGTAGACAGTAATTTCCATCTCGCAAACACTTGCTTCGGGCAGCCCACAAATTATAGTGGGTGTTTAACTGCTTCGTTCAAAACTTGGGAGAATTAGCATTCACGTTTGCCACAGGACACCGCAAACTAAATTCAAATCCAGTTTGTATTCGATTACGAATATCAACAGATAATTATACATTTTGTTATTTATTTCTTCAAAACCACAACAAAGATTTATTCCACCTTTATATATGATTATGATTTAGAAATGCCGTGATCTTTGAATTCATTAGGTTGGATACACTCTGATTCAAACAGTTATTTCATCCAATACAATATGCTCACACGAAAAATAGTTCACCTTATGTCAATCATACAAGTACTGAGGATTACCTCGCCTAAAAAATTAGGATCATTACAAGACATGGACAACATGGAATTCCGGACAACATAGGGGGTCTTGCAACATAATCCATTTAGAGACATGACACAACATGCAAGTACAATAATCTAATGACAATTTCAACTGGTATCTAAAGAAGAACCGGATTACCTTGGGCTTCGGAGCAGCGTAAACAGCAGGACCTCCCCCGTCTTGAAATGCAACATTCTTACTTCCTCCAATTCTTGGGCTGCTTGCATAATGCGTGCCGCTAATTCCGTAATTTCCAGCCTCAAGATAAAGATTACCTCATTCATGGCAGCCACACCATCTCTTTACGCCTCTAGTAGAGCCTCAAGCACTATAATATCTGTGCTCGCATCGCTTCTCCGGTGGTGTTGCCTCTAAACTGCTACCATCTGGTAACATGGATGGCGCACTGTTTCCATAAATAGATTCTGGGGTTGTACATTGTGTCCTAGTGTGAACGGCATCCTGAAAGGTTTCCGCTGGACATAAGTAAGAGATAGTTATCGTATGATCCAGGCAGTAAGCTTACATGGTAAACGACGGACAAATTATTGCTGAGTATGGCAAACTATATTTAAATGGTTCGAAGCAGCATTAGCCGAAAAGAAATTAAAATGGTAAGATGAAAGTTGAAAGGGAGTGTACAACCACTATATTTAAGTTGCCAAGGCATCTAAGCAGTTGAAATAATCTGAGAAAGCACTTAACAGTGTGGCCTCATATAAACTACGAAGACAGTCTTGTGATGAAGTTGAGAGGAAAAGTTAAGGACTTAAATGAAATAGGCATGCATTTCTTTACGATAGTACAGCAGGCACCGCTGACATATTGGCCAATTCTGGTATAACATAACAACAAACAAGCATTCGAATCAAGCAATACAGCAAAGCAGACAACTGAACTATTTGTAATTCAGTAGGATTACACGTTGAGGGCACAAGCCAAGAAAGTAGCCCACTCGCATTACATTTAACATGTACTAAAACACACTAGCTTACCATATGTTGCTGTGAATCCTAGCTGCTGTTGCAATGTTCTTTGAGGATATCGTCAGCATCCCGTGGTTGCAAATCTAATTTTTGTAGTTTATTCTGCACCATCTATTTAGGTAAAATTAATTTTAATCGCATGCACTGGTCCGAATTGATCATCAATGGTTCATCTAAACTAATGAAAGAAGGGTGTGTGCATACACGACAATATATCTGCTTCCCTCTATTTTATGCTTGTTCGATGTGCCAGCACCAAAAGAACAAATATTTTGCTTGATGGGGTTGGCAGCTCCATAATTAATAGAAGCATCAAATTAGTCATGCAACTTGGGAAGATCAAGAACACACAAAGAAGTAATGAAAGAGGCTCGGAGCAGTGATGTAATAGCTAGCATCAGAAAATGTAGGGTAAATGAACAAAAAGCAGCGGAACCACATGCTAGTTTGCTAATGTGTAATTAAGCATAGAGAACATTAAGCAGTCTGATGGAACCAACAGGTGGCATCAGAACAAAACTAAACCATATTAACTATATGTGCAATGGTATGTAATTTAACACATGTAACATGTTCACTGCCAGAAGTATGGCCCTACAGGTGCAAGCAGAATAACGTGTCTCATGAAAAACTGAATGACGCCCTGAAGAAATTCAAAGGTGAGGTGCTTATGCTAGGAAAGTGAACGTAGGCACCGGCCGTTGGATAATAGTACCTGATTCTCGGCGGCGTATGGGTATCATTGTCATACTTGATAGCTAAGGATCGTCGATGGTGCTCGTGTTACGGTTGAGTTTGGGCTGGCTGTCGCCATCGCTGAAGCTGCTCCGGTGCTACGGTTGCGGCGCCTGTCGACATACAAGAAAGCTCATCTGTGGTAAGTGAACAGTTGCACGAGAAAGAGAAAAACCGAAGGAGTACAAATCGAAATAACCTGATGAGGCTGCGGCGTCGGTAAAGCAAGGCCGGTGGAGTTGAATATGGCGTTCGTGGAGCGGGTCCGGTGCAGTGGACGAAGGCTTCGGCGGGCGCGTTGTATAGTGCTTTCGGTGAGGCGGATCTGTTGCGTCGGCCGAGGGCTTGTATGAAGGGCCAGCAAAGGGGCGGACGAGGGAGTCAGTGAAGGGCCTACGCTGTGGTGGAGGGCGCCGGTTAAGCAGATCCGGTGCGGTGGACCATGATGGCGGTCAAGGAGATCTGGAGCGGTGGACAAGCCAGTCGCTGAAACGGCTCCGGTGAAGTGGTGAGTTGGCAGTTGGGGGTTCCAAGGTGCGGAAGGTAGATCCGGCGGGGTGTGAGGTCCATCGCTTTGGTGGCTTGCTGTGGTTGGGGGGGGGGGTCGGGGAAGGGAAGGGGAGGGGCTCTGGGGAAGAATGTTGGGGGCAAAGAGGGGAAAACAATGGAGTTACCAAAACAGCCCTTTTCCGTTCATGTGGCAGGCGTAAAATAGGAATATCGCAGGGCTAAACTTTCGGGCGCGTGATATTTCGATGTGAGCGGGAAGTTTGAAAGCTTTTGGCGCCTAAAATTATAAGTATTCTGCTCTCGTACGGCCGACTATGATATCATGGCCGACAATTTGTTTGTTTTGCACGCAAAAAATGTGCAAGTTTTGAAAATCAATGTCTCCAACTCGAAACTTAGATTATCCATTCAATTCAAATATGGATCATTGAGCTACTACAAGCAAATACCATCATACGGTCCAATTCAAATGAAATTCCAAATGTGTTTATCCTGAATATGATGACAAAAGTAAAAATGTATATGTGTATGAATAAAGTGGATGATTATAAAGTTTGAACATGCCCGTATGTGTATATCTCTAGGTTTGATATATGAATTTGAAATCACGAAATCCCGGCTTAAAAAGTGTACCTCCGTTTAAATGAATTACAAAAGCTAATGATGGAGTCGGATTCCAAAATTCCAATCTTAGGTTTGTAATTCTGGTACATCAAGGTATATCACGCATGTTCAAAAGTATCGTTATCTCATAGTACAAACTGTGAAACAAATGGATCAACCATGAGTGCACAATATCTCAATTACGCTAAAGTCCCTCAAATATAGACACCTCACTCTTTATCCAAGTCAACCCCCCCACCACACACACACACACACGTGAGAAGTCGTTCTCTCCCCAAACAGCAACACACGAGCACATTAACACCCCTCTCTCTTGTAAAGTCCGGACCCCAACATAGGTCTCTATCACTTTGTCTCTCGGGCATGCACACATCTCTTCCCTCACTCTCTAGGTCTCCGCTATCTCTCTTACCCAAGCACACGCACTATGTAGAGTGTATATTTCCCATACACACAAAACGTCGCCCCCAAACGTCTAGCTCCCTAGTTATGTGGTTCTCGCGCACTCACCTCACACACCACCCCCACTGCAAACAAGCACACTTTGTCTCCTTGTGCACCACTCTCCTCTTTCTATGTCTCCCACAGGAGGACCTGCCCCAGCTCCTTCCCTGCATACATATATGTCATGACTCTTTGCATAGCTCCCTAATGTATAATCGTTCTCGATTTCGCACATTGTTCTCTACACTATCTATTCTAGATCTCTCATGAAGTCCCTATCACACACACGATGACTCGCTTCCCTTGCGTCTCCATTCATAGGCCAATTTCGGACAACATCAACATTGTCTCCCTATCTATACGCCATTTATGGACACAAACGAACCCTCTCGCCCCCTCTCTTCCTCTCTCTCTCTCTCCATCGCTAGCTCTCTCTTTCTCTCGCTCTCACACCCATCTCCCACACACACAGTCGATGTCTCTTCCAAATAGTCTGCTCCCCCAGCCCGCACCCGTGCTATCCCGCTACTACACATGTCACACCATTCCCCTTCCCTTATACTAGGTTTACATCATCAGTGGTCTCTCTACTCCATGTACACTCTCTCCTCTCACACACAAACGCGTGCACAAACACACACAAACACGCACAAACACCCATTTATCTGGATCCTCATCTCTCCCCATGTCCGCATGTGTATCTCACACACTCACTCTCTAATTATGTATATGTGTCTCATGTTACACAACAAAAAGCCCATGTACATGTCTCTCTCTATCCTCCACACACATAGACACAAAGATTCTGTTATCATTGCCTCAGTCTCTAACATACCACACACGCACACTGTCTCTCTCTCTCTCTCGCAAACACGCTCAACAAGGGTTTCCCTGTGAATAACTTATCGTCTATTCATCAACAGTCGTGGCAGTATGGCGAACACGAGACGTGAAAAGAATAAATCTACACGTGCTTAGACCACCTAGTATGACTACTAGGACTAGAGCAAGCCAAAAAGCACGCTGCCGTCACCCGCTCCTTGTCGGCGACGGGAAAATCTTTGTTTTACACAAATGAGAAGTCATTGTGCTAAGGCCCCACATGCCGAGGCGTTGAATAGAATGTAGATGCTAGTTTACGGAAGCAAGTATCGATAATACCTTTGTATCTCCATACTTATATGTCTTCTCTTATAAAAAACCGAGGTGGTGATGATGGTACGTGTGCCATCTTGCAATATAGACCGTCCGATCTATATCTGACGGATGGAAATTAAACTAAAAGATACCCGCACCCCTCTCCACATTTGCAGACAAGGCCTTCCCTCGTTCATCCCTATCTCCAACAAACCTCATTGTTGAGCAATTAAGAAAGGAAGCCTCTGGAACAAACTGGCCTTGTGGCCGGCCAAGCGTCGTTAATCCCCATGCCTCCGCCAATCCGACCACCAACCACCACCACACCCCACTCCTCTTCACCTTATCTCATATTTCTCGAGATATCATTAGTTTTTACACATGGGATTACTCCCGCAAGGGTCAATCACAACAAGTGTTTTAGAAAAAAAATGCATCTTGATGTTCCGTGCAATGCACATATGTTGCTAGTACTCCTACACAAGACTAAGTTGGTGATGCTGGTGTGTCTGCCATCCGTCGTTTCTGACCATTAGATCTACATCTAACGATTGTGAGGTAAGTTGTTGCCTTTTCTCACCAACATCCCACTTGTCTACCAATTTGCAGAAAAACCCATAATTAGTATCTTAAAACCAACCACATGCCTCCCTGACCTCACCAAAAAAGCCCAAGGAATATATTCTAATTGAAACATATGTATATCAAAATTAGAGTGTTTTGTACCAAGTTTGTGAATAAGTATTATTCTAATTATGATTCTTTGCAACGGACATGAACATTGCTAGTATTCCCAACCATGCATTTTTTTCCTAGTATTCCATAGTTTCGAGTTTTCCATCAAGATATTAGTCACTCATGGTTGATATTTACTTTCAATCATGTACACATATGCACTATGTAACTAGCCTTGCTTATTGGCTTCCAAAGCTTAACTTTCACTCCTACTTACAATATGTAGAATATTTAACAAAAAACTACCACTTTCAACCAGCCCTAGGAAGAATCTATTGTACAAAAAATAGCAAAAACATACCCAAAATTTCTTAATCCCCGCCAAAAACTACTACCTAGTACTCCTACCGACAGGGTTGGCCCACACATCCATGCTGACGAGGCAGCTTAAACCAACACATTTTTTTTGACCGTTGACACGAGGGAGCCACATCTGACCTTCTATCCTGTTATTCCCCCTCAAATCATTATTTTTCCTGAACATTACTTCAAACAGTACTGGTGCGTGTTCATCGGTGGCGCCGGTGATGAGCGAGTTGGCCACCGCTCCGTCGGACGGGCCAGACACTGCGCTGGCCTCCGCACGGGTTGGCAGGCTGGCCCGAGCGTGACTCACGAGCGAGCAAGCCGCCGCGCTGGCCTTCGATCGAGCTAGATGGCTGGCCTGAGCGCGACGCACGCGAGCAAGCCGCCGCGCTGCCGTGCCAATCTAGCTAGCAAACCTTGCAGACAAGCAGCTGGACGGAGCTATCTTGGCAAGCTAGCGGCCGCGAAAAGCCTTGATGTAGCCGGGCATCCGGGCTGCCGCAACATGGGCTCCGCACCGCCAGTGGTTTTGACCTCGCCTTCTGCCGGCGGCGGTAGCTGCGTCCCATGGCCGAGGATGACTAGGTGGACGGGCCGGAGGTAGCAGGTCACTCGAGGATTTTTGTTGGTAAGAGCATGTACAATGGTTGATAATTTAGTCTTATCTTAAGTCTGCCACGTATGCAAGTGGTAGTAGTTTCTTGGCATTTTAGTGGTTTCTTGCATTATTAGGGGTTTCTTGTAAGGAACAATGTACATACTAATAGCGACAAAAGGCGATTCTAGGTTGTGTACTCCAACGATTACTACTAGTGGTCGTGGGAGTGTATACCTCGTTTTGTGGGTTCGATCCCGGCCGAACGCACGGCGGCCTTTTTCAAAAAATAGTACTACTACACTTTGTTGCGAGCCATATTTTACACGGGTAGTTTGAGTTTTGAAGTCGAACGGACGTGCGGCCCCACAATCTAGGTGCACTGGACAGCCTAGCCACGTGAACGAGTTTTCCTTCCCAGCATCCCGTGGCTCGCCCTAGCCGCACCTCGCTTGCAGCTTCCTCATCAGCTAGTAGCATATTTAAACTAGCGCCTCCCAATTAAGCCCGAGGAGCCGGAAAAGTTGGCAAGGGGCATTGGGAACTGTGCAATATGGCACCGTACGTAAAGTGCTCTACTACTACTCTGTAGCTTGTGGCGTTGCACGCATGGACTTCACTCCATTATCGGCTCTACTATAAAAGAAATTCATCTTGACGTGTTTTTTTTAAACGGAGGAAAAAGCTTTGCTTCATCTCATTCATAAAGAAAGAACTACTAACAAAGTTCGACGAGATCCATTACACCTCCACAAATGGAAGCGAAAAGCCTAGTCTCGTTGTATCAAATAACTCAAATGTTACGCCCCTTGATGTCGTCATTGATAAACAGGCTGCTAGTGTGTGCGTGAGAGGAGCGACTGAGTAGGCCAGCTACTCCTACGTGAGAGGAGCGGCTGAATATAGCACCGAGAGTACCCACTAGGCCACTACGCAGGTGTACTTCCCTTGCATTGATAGTACATCGATTGTTATAGAGAACAGTAGTACCCTCCACTTCCAACTGTAGCTCCTTGGCCCTGAGATTCAAGAGTTCAAAACTGGTGCACTATACTAGACTAGACTAGAAGTACAATACATCGCACTACTAGTTGAGAAAAGTAGTATCCTGCTTTCTGATGCAATCTGACGTACTCCTCCGTCACATAATGTAAGACGTTTTTGACACTAGTTGGCGTGTACAAAAATGGCAAAAACATACCCAAAATTTCTTAATCCACGCCAAAAACTACTACCTAGTGCCAAAAATTTCTTACTAGTGCTATTATTTACAGTATAATGCAATCCCATAACATTCCATAATGCTAGTACTAGTAGTAAATAATAGCCTCACCCCTTCGCTGAGGAACGATCTACAGTTGGAAGGGACGAGGCCCTGCGGTTACTACGCTCTTATCTCCTCCTCGCCAGTTCCCCTCCCCCCGAAGAGAAGGCAGTTCGTCGCTGCTCTCATGGATTCGCCAGGTGGTTCTTCCCCTCGTCGGGGCTGGGAGACCTTGGACGACGATCCTCTGGGAGAAATCGCACGCCGCTCCGTCGTCCTCACCGCCGCAAGACTCGGTGCTTCCTGCACCAACTTTTTCAAGACGCTGCTTAAACAGGCTTGGGAAAAGGCCATGCTTGTTGGTCTTCCATGCGTCCTCGAGGAGAAGGTTCTTCTATGGGACAATCCTTCGAACAGTCCACCGCTCCCTGGCCATTATTGCACGTTGACTCCGCTAGAGTTGCCGACGTTGAGAGGTAGTCGGATTTTGTCCGATGAGCAGGTCAATAATGGAGTTTGATCATGCAGTACTTAGTTATTCCATTTCCATCCCATAATTTCTCGGGTGCCCACCGTCTTATATATAGGTCTGGGTCAGTGCCAACGAAGATTGGCTTGCATACCCCCGGCCGGATACCACCATCATTTTGCACAACATCCACAGCAGTGCGGCCGTTCCGGTAGACCCCTGCTACGTCTTGAGCTTGCGTTGGTATTCCCCAAAGAGGAGAGGATGATGCAGCACAGTAGCGTAAGTATTTCCCTTAGTTTTTGAGAACCAAGGTATCAATCCAGTAGGAGGCCACGCGCAAGTCCCTCAGACTGCACAAAACGATAGCTACTCGCAACCAACGCGATTAGGGGTTGTCAATCCCTTCACGGTCACTTACGAGAGTGAGATCTGATAGAGATAATATTTTTGGTATTTTTCGTATTTTTGGTATAAAGATGCAAAGTGAAAAGTAAAAGGCAAAGTAAAACAAAGCAAGTATAAAAGTGATATAGATTGATATGATGAGAATAGACCCGGGGGGCATAGGTTTCACTAGTGGCTTCTCTCAAGAGCATAGATATTCTATGGTGGGTGAACAAATTACTGTTGAGCAATTGATGTAATTGAGCATAATTATGAGGTTATCTAGGTATGATCATGTATATAGGCATCACGTCCGGTGACAAGTAGACCGAAACGATTCTGCATCTACTACAATTACTCCACTCATCAACCGCTATCCAAAGCATGCATCTAGAGTATTAAGTTAAAACAGAGTAACACCTTAAGCAAGATGACATGATGTAGAGGAATAAATTCATGCAATATGACAAATACCCCATCTTGTTATCCTCGATGGCAACAATACAATACGTGCCTTGCAACCCTTTACGCCTTTGGGTAAGGACACCGCAAGATTGAACCCAAAGCCATGCACTTCTCCCATTGCAAGAACTACCAATCTAGTTGGCCAAACCAAACGGATAATTTGAAGAGACTTGCAAAGATAACTCAATCATACATAAAAGAATTCTGAGAAGATTCAAATATTGCTCATAGATAATCTTGATCATAAACCCACAATTCATCGGTCTCAATAAACACACCGCAAAAATAAGATTACATCGAATAGATCTCCACGAGAGAGGGGGAGAACATTGTATTGAGATCCAAAAAGAGAGAAGAAGCCATCTAGCTACTAGCTATGGACCCAAGGTCTGAAGTAAACTACTCACACTTCATCGGAGGGGCTATGGTGTTGATGTAGAAGCCCTCCGTGGTGGATGGCCCCTTCCCGTGAGCTCCTAACAGGCCCCAAGATGGGATCTCGTGGATACATGAAGTTGCGGCGGTGGAATTAGGTTTTTTGCTCCTGTTCTGATCGTTTGGGGGTACATAGGTATATATAGGAGGAAGGAGTACGTCGGTGGAGCTTTGAGCAGCCCACGAGGTAGGGGGGGGGCGCCCAGGGGGCGTGCCCTCCACCCTCGTGGCCGCCTCGTGGCTTTCTTGACGGAGGGTCCAAGTCTCCTGGGTCTTACCTGATGAGAAAATCACGTTTCCGAAGATTTCATTCCGTTTGGACTCCGTTTCATATTCTGTTTCTTCGAAATACTGAAAAAGGTAAAAAACAACAATTCTGGGCTGGGCCTTCGGTTAATAGGTTAGTCCCAAAAATAATATAAAAGTGGAAAATAAAGCCCATTATAGTCCAAAACAATAGATAAAGTAGCATGGAGCAATCAAAAATTATAGATACGTTGGAGACGTATCAACCCCTTCTCCACCATTGGGATCGGCCTTCCGGACTGGCTGGGCTTCAATACGTATGATGATGCCTACATGAGATTGAAGAAGATAGCAATTGCAGACCCGCCGACAAAGCGACGCGGCTACGACGATTACTATCTCATCGCGGTGTTTGACATAAGGATTGCCTTCAATGCAAGACATAGTAACGGTAGAGGCTGGCCCATGTTGGCGATAGCAGATTTGTACCCCTACACGTTCGAAGACGCCATGCGCTATCTAGGTCGCATCTTCGCGGTGACAAGCCAGGGGACTTGTTTCATCTGGTTGCCATCCTATGGTACGGGAGATTACAAACGGAATGCACAAACCATCATTTGCATCCCTAACGGTACTCCATTATTTTGCAGGGACCACCATCCCCGATCAAAATAAGATCGCCGATCCTGGATGTGCATTTGCATCCGCGATTTGGTCTAACCTCGAACCTTGTAGCTGACTTTGGCATATTGGGATCAACTATCTTAGCGATGCGTTACCCATGGTACCACCGATGTGCAACATGGTCACACACTCTACCACGATCGGACCGTCACCATCTACCCAGTATTCTATTTTTAACCCTCTCGCCTTCTCTTTCATTGTTGTACTAGTAGAGTACTTAGTAGTACTAGTAGGAGTACTTTTTACCTTGGAGGACGCCAGATAGCTAGCTAGGCCCTTGAAGACTTGAACCCACTAGTTGCCACCATTTTTGTTTTTCCATGTCTTACTATCTCATCCATGTAGCCAAGAGTGGTTATATATAATAAGCCGATTATTTTACTTCCTCTATACCGGAGTAGTACTATTTGCTGCACAAGACATTGACCGCCATATTTGAGCACAACATTATTATGCATGGACCTTGACTATGTACGCCACCATGTGTCCAGATCTGGGATGCCGCGTGTACCAGATGAACGGCGCCGAAGTTCGACCCCGTGATGCTACGTGGGTGCCGAGGAACACTCTTGGAGAGTACTCGCTTTCATCGGGGACAGCTACCCCATTGTGAAGCGGATGCCACCTTCCGGTACACGACACGGAAGGCCTTCCGTTCATGAAGCATGGTTGTGTCTTCATTGCGCACCGCCGGATGAACGACATGCTGTGACACGCTATCCCTGATTTATGCCGCTTCAGCTTGGATGAGTCTCCATCATGTGGAACTGGACTAGAAAGCTGCGACAATGATTCCCGTTGCCCACCGCTATGGATCGTGCCATCCATGAAGAACACCTGGGACTGGAACCTGTAGGAGGACATGCATCTAGCCCATCTATAACGTGTAAGTGGAGTACGGTAATTGTGAATGGTAGCGCTGTGAATATATGTAGACTAGTCGTGCACAAATTTATCACATGAATTGGAGATGAACTTGTGTGGCATACTGGCATTTGTCCCTTAGAATTTATTACTAGTAAATGTGTTATTTGTACGTGCAACTTGTGTGGTTGTTGCACGGGCTCCAACACGCTCTTTGAGAAAAAAAAGGTGGCACATCTTTGGATATACGTGACGTGGCGGCATCATACAAAGAGCATCGTTACGCTATAGTTGTAGTACACTCCTACTAGGACGACAACTCCTATAAAACCTTGCGCTTGGCTCTTTGCCTCTTTGGTAGGTTCAACAGTTCGTACTCGTGTGAACCTTGCACCTGGCTCTTCGCCTCTTCGGAAGGTCCAACAATGATGATGCTACAGTACAATATGCTTCTCGCAATCTGACACCGATTGAATCACTGTCGTCCACCGCGAGGGCGGGGCGAGGGCGAGGGCGAGGGAGAGGGAGAGGGAGGAGAGGAGAGGGTGCTGTAGTCAAACCCTCTCATCGTCTCCGCAAACCACCGCGCGTGTGGGCGAGGGAGAGGCGTAGTAAGCAAGCTTCTCCTCGTTCGGCGAGTTGACGGGACACATCAAAGGAGTACTAGTACTAGTAGTAGTCCATACTGCGTCCTTTCTGATAAATATGGCTTAATTTGAAACGAGAAAAATACACTGGCGGTCAACGTATGTAACAATACACTCTTTACGGTCACTATATATAGTTTTGCGGCAATTACACGATCACTAGCTCACCGTAGAGCACCGTATTGCACCCTACTGACCGGCCACATAGTCGACGTGGCACTTTGTTGACTGGTTAAATTGTCACCTGGTTTCTGGGTCCCACATGTCAGTTGGCAGAGCAAAGAAATCAGTTAAACAAAACTTTACGCAGGCGCGACACGAGTCCAACCCTTGCGCGCGAACCGCCCTGGCTGTGTATGTGAGTGCATGCACGTGTCCTCCCTCGGTCTTCCAACAAAGAGTGTACATCGCTACAAAACAAAGAGTGTGGTACATAATGTACATCTACACTTCCAATGCATTTAGCCTTTAATCTAGATCAATATTGATTGACTAATGCACCAACTTGTGTTGTAGGTATAGGCTACATGTCTATCCTTAATTACAGCATGCAACGGCCTTCATTTAATCTTCTTATCTCAATGGTCGCACACACACATAAGTCTGCTACTTTTGGGCGTTAATTATGCCCTGGTCAATGTGTAAATCTCTAAATGTACAGTCTTTCACGGACGTAGGGAGTAGGTTGAGCACTTGAGCATGAGCTGTGTGTGTTGCGTCGCACATGGGTGCGTGAGTGTTGCGTGCGTCCATGTGTACGTGTGAGTGTTGCATGTTGGATGCAAGCATGCATGGGGCTTACTCCCTGCCATTGACATGTTCATATTTCAAGCTTCCTCTGTTCCCTCCATATGGTGATACTCCCTCTGTTCCCAAAAAGTACGGAGTAAAAGCCTCCCTCCTGCTCCCAAATATGGAGTATTTGTCTTTCTCATATTTCAACAAGTGACTAGGTACGGAGCAAAATGAGTGAAGTGAGCATAGAGGCATAGGGATACTGTAGAAAGGAAGTCCTCGCGATCCATTATTCCCCATCTCGGTCAGAGAGAACTATTCAACTAGTCTTCGCAGTGAAGTGACAATACACGCTGCAGCAGATGGGACACATAATTAATAAGCTGAACCAGCGTGTTGTTGATACTAAATCAGCCTTACCCAGTACTGCCATCATGTTTGCCAGTAGAGCATGCTTCCGCAAATACGCCTACGCACCTCTGTCCTCCATTAACTGACATATGGGCCCTCTTGTGGTAGACCCACATGTTATCGGTGTAACTATTTACACTCCGAAGGACGGTATATCCTAGTAGTAGTACTAGTAGAATTGAGATTTAATGCACTTTCTTCCCCGTCTTCCACTCTTCTTCCTCCTCTCTTCTTTTTCCTCCTCTCTTCCCCATTGTCGGCCGCACACCATTTACCCCCGCTCACTGCTCGCCCGCCCGCGCCATCTTCCTTGGTAGCTCGCGCGTACCATATCCCTCGCTCCTTTGCTTCGGCCACACGAGGAGAAGCTTCTTCGCTTCCGCCCAATCCACTTCCCGGCCGCTCGCAGCACCGAAAACCCCAATGGCGTAACCGATCGACACGCAGAGCCGCTGATTGGAATTCCCTCCCCGATGTTCTCTTTGGAGCAGATCAGAGTCGTATGGACCTACTCAAGACCGCCCATCCGCCGCATGCTTGGTGTCTTTGTACCGTCTGCTAAATGCGCAACCGGCCGGCTCTTTTCAAGACACCGCTTGTTGATGCCCGATCCTCGCAGTGGCCCGGACACCGACTTGATGATCCTACGGAGGTTGCCATGGTGCCCCTCGACATGCTACCACTACCCGCCCACTGTCCTTCATGCGCCACCACTCATCGGGCGGGCATGAAGGCCAACTGGATCATCCTCATCCACCACACCAGTAGTCCGTGGCGTCTCGTGGATATCTACACCCAGCGAGAGATCACCCTTCCATCGTTGGATACCACCGACATCGAGCCTCGCGGCCCGTCGGACACTCCTGCCTACTACGCACGAGACGCGTCAAGCTTTTGGCTCGACCTCTGTTTGCAGAAAGTTGTAATCTGCGAAGTGCCCACACCATCATAAGACTACATGGATTACAAGCTCATTGCCTTGTTCAACATGGGATTAGTCTATCTGGAATCCGGTCGCCATACATGGTTATGGCTCATCATCAATCCGGTTGAGGCAACATTTACATGCGATGTTATAGTGCATGATGGCATCGTCTCACGCGGCCCACGCATGATTGGCTGCCTATACTGGTGGAATCTATCGTTGTGTAATTGTTCTATCTCATCTCATCTTTACCTTATGAATACGACTGCCTGTTCATTTGTTACAAATTTAGAATGCATAGCATGTTTATAACCACATCATTGCTATGTGTTCCTCTCATTTCCTAGATTTTTATGACCACACATGTTATTGTTAGAGTTGATATGAGAACAATTGGCATCTAATGATTGTTAGAATACATATTATGAGCATAACATCATGATTGCTATATGTTACTCTCGTTTACAAGATTTTTATAACAACGCATGTTATTGCTTAGAGTTGATATGAGAACAGTAGTAGTAAGTGCTATGGTAGAATATGAGTAGGCGTTGTCATAGCTGTTTTCTTGTCATTGTTACATGATGTTTTAACCATGACATGTTGCTAGAATATGAAAGCCATTGGCTTATTTTTTTAACTTGAGGTATGATCATGACCACGGCATTGCAATTCTCTGTCTATGATATGTGTCACTGTTATAATAATCTTAATTCCACACATACTCTGAACATGATTGTTTATTTTTGTCCTTTTGGTCTCCAATTTGAATTGTTGCAGCAGACGCAAATGCGCTGGCCTTCATGATTCCAGGACCTGGAATCATACCAGCCGATGGGTGGTGGTTTATCGCTCATTCAGCTGACGGCGGTCATTTGATGCTCATTCACACGTACCAAATTGACCAAACCATTACATCAAACCACATGCAGTACAATGCGTGGGGCGTTCGTGACATTGATGGCTATGGCTGCTTCGTGTTCGAGAAAGATCCCAGCTCCGTTGGGCCAAGCGTATTCAACTGGAGGTGGGTTTACAGCCTCGGCAACCACTCCTTGTTCCTCGGGCTCAATTATCCGATCATCCAACCAATCATCGATCATATCACCGGCGATGATTACTGTGCTATGCAACTTCCATTTGCGAGGGGGGCTGTGTTTACACATCATACCATGGGTTTCATGAATCACCATATCCAGAGATTCGTCGACACAGCTTGTTGCCAGGTAATCTTCAGTGTGTGAAAGGCATCAAGCTTCCATGCAATGGATGGCTTTTGCAAACCCGACATGCGTATGCGATGTGGTTCATGCCAACAAAGCAAATATGCACAACTTGATTCGTGCTGATATCTAGACCGAGCCATGTATTCTTTCAGCTGTAGCACGGCCCTCTTTTGTTGGATATTATGTACTATTGTTAGTTTGAAGCACTCCTCTGGTTTGAAGGATAGATACCTTCCTGGGATCAAGTGCATCCTAACTCACCTGCGTAGGATGTACTGATAATGATGATGGAGATGTTGTGCAGAAGCCATATATATATTAGTTAGGCTTCAAGTGCATACTTGTTAGTTAAACCTATGTATAAATTGTGACACTAAATACGACTAGTAAGTAGTACAGTAGCAGTACTAGTATACGTCGGTCAAATTATTCATCATGTCCACACATTGAATTGACGTGACAACATGCTGCGCGTGAGGTGACACAAGAATCCCAGCGGTGTGTTCGGGTATTCTGGACTTCAGATTTGGAGTACCATTTATCTGTCGAAATCTTTCATCATTCACTTAAAACAGTCGATTGATCATACATTGAGTACTATATAACCAGCTACATCTTCACACGCAAGGAAGTGCGTCCGGGCAAAAAAAAACGATTCGCCCCTCTGACTCCTGGGACCCACCAGCTACATTTTCGCACGCAAGGAAGTGCCTGACAGTCGGGACTCACCTGGTCGAAGCGTACGTAGCATTGTCATTCTGGTCACGAACGTGTACGTACATACTGGTCGTTGTAGAGGCGCGCACGTGTCATAGTAGAGGTGCGCGCGTAGCATGTACACGTACGTACAACGGCCATGGTGCAAGAAAGAAAATACGGCCACGTATGTGTACATACGGGCGGGGTCTCGAATGCCTACTCGCGCATACGTACGGCGAGGGCTCGTGTAGGCTGGGTCGAAACGGAGAAACAGCGTCATCGTTGTGTTCATGGGGAGCCAACCGGCTGGGTCGGAACGGAATGCGTGGTTGTATTCATCGGGAGGGCTTGGACGGAACAGGCGATGGAAACGAGGCCCGGCGTACCGCAGAACGAAGGAAACAGACCTCCTACATTCGGAACAGGGTCCTGTTGATTGGGAGGGGTGTGGCGTACCGCAAAACGGATGAAACGGACCTCCTACGGTCGAAATGGGGGTCCTGTTGATCGGGAGGGGTGTGGCATACCGCAAAACGGACGAAACGGACTTGTGTTGGAGTACTACGTTCGAAACGGAGGTCCTGTTCATCGGGAGGGGTGTGGCGTACCGCAAAACGGACGAAACGGACTTGTGTTGGAGCGCTACGGTCGAAACGGGGGTCCTGTTCATCGGGAGGGGTGTGGCGTACCGCAAAACGGGACTCCACGGGATACTGTTCATCTCTACCGTCGACCTCCTCCAGCCTCCACGGGCTACCGTCGACCTCCTCCAGCCTCCACGGGCTCTCGCTCATCGAGCCTCCACCGCCGCCGCTACTCCACCGGCCATCGCTCAACCACCCTCCACCGTCTCATCGTTCATCCAGCCCACCACCGTCTACTGTTCATCCAGCCCTCCACACCACGGGGTCCTGTTCAACCACCCCTCGACGGCCACCCCTACACCGTCTACTGTTCATCCAACCCTCCACACCACGTGGTCCTGTTCATCCAGAGGCAACGCCACCGCTCACTGTTCATCCAAACCCCCCCACAACGCTCACTGTTCATCCAATCGATCGGCTTCAGTTAGCAGCAGTAGCGAAGGAATCGCTCCATCGGGTTCAGTTAACAGCCATCGATCGATCGCTCGGGTTCAGTAACGCGTAGCCTGCAGTGCAATCGCTCGGGTTCAGTTAGAGCCCAACGCCTCGCTCGGGTTCAGTTAGAGCCAACGCCTCGCACGTGTACGAGAGAAACGCGCATCGCTTGGCCCCCGACCTCCCGCCGTACACTACTACAAATTAGATCATTAACGACGAGCCTCAAATAATGCTTGGTCGTTACTACCACCACGGGCCAGCCCCACATCCAACTTTGGCCCGTGAGAACTCTAGGGACTTCCCACCGTCAAGTTATCTTAGCAAGCGGTCGTTGTTGCACAATTAGCGTACTTTCCGAAGTTGTTATTCCTTATCTCTTTATTTACATCGTGAGAGCTAGATGTGAGAAAGGATAAATATCAATCTTAGTCTAGGTTTCCTAACCTAACTGAGACTCCCGTTCGTCCATGATAACCATGGCGGTGGAGTGGTGGAATCCCCTCCCATGGATTGAAGGCGGCCATGGTCCTTGGAGCGTCTTCATGGTCTCGGTTAGGAGGGAGCGCAGCAGCCGAAGACTAGTTGTGATTTGGATATAATATATGTGTACATCCGAGTTCGTCCTTCGAATTCCATGAAAGGTTTGCACCTATTATATATATCGAAATAATTTGTTGATCGACCTCACGTACTGTTGGGGAACGTAGTAATTTCAAAAAATTTCCTATGATCACGCAAGACCATGGTGATGGCATAGCAACGAGAGGGGAGAGTGTCCGTCCACGCACTCGTGAGACCGAAAGCGGAAGCGTTATAACAACGCTGTTGATGTAGTCGTCGTCTTCACGATCCGACCGATCCACGCACCGAACGCACGGCACCTCCGAGTTCTGCACACGTTCAGCTCGATGACGATCCCCGGACTCCGATCCAGCAAAGTGTCGGGGATGAGTTCCGTCAGCACGACGGCGTGGTGACGATGTTGATGCTCCACCGACGCAGGGCTTCGCCTAAGCTCCGCAACGATATGACTTCTCCGGCGCAGGGCTTCGCCTAAGCTCCGCGACGATATGACCGAAGTGGAATATGGTGGAAGGGGGCACCGCACACGGCTAAGGAAAGATCCGTAGATCAACTTGTGTATCATGGGGTGCCCCACCTCAGAGATATAAAGGAGCCAAGGGTGCGGCCAGCCTTGGGAGGCGCTGGAGGAGTCCTACTCCCACCGAGTAGGACTCCCTTGTCCTAGTTGGAGTAGGATTGGGGAGGGGAAAGAGGGAAGGGCGCCGCCTCTCCTTGTCCTATTCGGATCGGAAGGGGAGGGGCGCAGCCCACCTGGCCGCCCTTCTCCTTCTCCCTCAAGGCCCATGAGGGCCCATATACCCCGGGGTTCCAGTAACCCCGGTGTTCCTAAGAACATCCTGTTTTCACTCGGAACCATTCAAGTCCAAACATAGGCTTCCAATATATCAATCTTTATGTCTCGACCATTTCGAGACTCCTCGTCATGTCCGTGATCACATCCGGGACTCGAACAACCTTCGGTGCATCAATACTTATAAACTCATTATGAACTGTCATCGAAGCGTTAAGCGTGCGGACCCTACGGGTTCGAGAACTATGTAGACATGACCTAGAACCATTCTCGGTCAATAACCAATAAGCGGAACCTGGATGCCCATATTGGTTCCTACATATTCTACGAAGATCTTTATCGGTCAAACCGCATAACGACATCGTTGTTCCCTTTGTCATCGGTATGTTACTTACCCGAGATTCGATCGTCGGTATCCAATACCTAGTTCAATCTCGTTCTTGGTAAGTCTCTTTACTCGTTCCGTAATACATCATCTCACAACTAACTCATTAGTTGTAATGCTTGCAAGGCTTAAGTGATGTGCATTACCGAGAAGGCTCGGAGATACCTCTCCGAGCAATCGGAGTGACAAAACCTAATCTCGAAATCGCCAACCCAACAAGTACCTTTGGAGACACCTGTAGTACTCCTTTATAATCACCCGATTCGTTGTGACGTTTGGTAGTACCCAAAGTGTTCCTCCGTAAACGGAGTTGCATAATCTCATAGTTATAGGAACATGTATGGGTCATGAAGAAAGCATTAACATACTAAACGATCAATTGTTAAGCTAACGGAATGGGTCATGTCAATCAGATCATTCAACTAATGATGTGACCTTGTTAATCAAATAACAACTCCTTGTTCATGGTTAGGAAACATAACCATCTTTGATTAACAAGCTAGTCAAGTAGAGGCATACTAGTGACATACTGTTTGTCTATATATTCACACATGTATTATGTTTCCGGTTAATACAATTCTAGCATGAATAATAAACATTTATCATGATATAAGGAAATAAATAATAACTTTATTATTGCCTCTAGGGCATATTTCCTTCAGTCTCCCACTTGCACTAGAGTCAATAATCTAGATTACAAAGTAATGATCCTAACACCCATGGAGTCTTGGTGCTGATCATGTTTTGCTCGTGGAAGAGGCTTAGTCAATCGGGTCCGCAACATTCAGATCCGTATGTATTTTGCAAATCTCTATGTCTCCCACTTGGACTTGGTCCCGAATGGAATTGAAGCGTCTCTTGATGTGCTTGGTCCTCTTGTGAAATCTGGATTCCTTTGCCAAGGCAATTGCACCAAAGATTGTCACGTAAGATCTTCATCGGTCCCGATGCACTAGGTATGACACCTAGATCGGAAATGAACTCTTTCATCCAGACTCCTTCATTCGCCGCTTCTCAAGCAGCTATGTACTCCGCTTCACATGTAGATCCCGCCACGGCGCTTTGTTTAGAACTGCACCAACCGACAGCTCCACCGTTTAATAAAAACACGTATCCGGTTTGCGATTTAGAATCGTCCGGATCGGTGTCAAAGCTTGCATCGACGTAACCATTTACGACTAGCTCTTTGTCACCTCCATATATGAGAAACATATCCTTAGTCCTTTTCGGTATTTCAGGATGTTCTTGACCGCTGTCCGATGATCCATTCCTGGATTACTTTGGTACCTTCCTGCCAAGCTTACATTAAGCATACGCCGATTACAGTACACATGCATTGCATACATGATAGAGCCTATGGCTGAAGCATAGGAACATCTTTCATTTTCTCTCTATCTTCTGCTGTGGTCGGGCATTGAGTCCGACTCAATCTTACACCTTGCAACACAGTAAAAACCTTTCTTTGCACGATCCATTTTGAACTTTTCAAAACTTTATCAAGGTATGTGCTTTGTGAAAGTCCAATTAAGCGCCTTGATCTATCTCTATAGATCTTGATGCCCAATATGTAAGCAGCTTCACCGAGGTCTTTCATTGAAAAACTTTTATTCAAGTATCCTTTTATGCTATCCAGAAATTCTATATCATTTCCAATCAATAATATGTCGTCCACATATAATATCGTAAATGCTCTGAGCTCCCACTCACTTTCTTGTAAATACAGGCTTCTCCAAAAGTCTGCAGACAAACCCATATGCTTTGATCACACTATCAAAGCGTTTATTCCAACTCCGAGAGGCTTGCACTGCACCATAAATTGATCATTGAGCTTGCACACTTTGTTAGCACCTTTTGGATCGACAAAACCTTCTGGTTGTATCATATACAACTCTTCTTCTAGAAATCCATTCAAGAATGCAGTTTTTACATCCATTTGCCAAATTTCATAATCATAAAATCGGCAATTGCTAACATGATTCGGACAGACTTAAGCATCGCTACGGGTGAGAAAGTCTCATCGTAGTCAACCCCTTGAACTTGTCGAAAACCTTTCGCAACAAGTCGAGCTTTGTAGACAGTTACATTACCATCGGCGTCAGTCTTCTTCTTAAAGATCCATTTATTTTCAATGGCTTGCCGATCATCGGGCAAGTCAACCAAAGTCCATACTTTGTTCTCATACATGGATCCCATCTCAGATTTCATGGCTTCCAGCCATTTTATGAATCTGGGCTCACCATCGCTTCTTCATAGTTTGTAGGTTCGCCATGGTCAAGTAACATGACTTCCGAATAGGATTACCGTACCACTCACAGTGCGTATTTTACTCTGGTTGACCTACGAGGTTCAAGAGTAACTTCATCCGAAGCTTCATGATCATCATCATTAGTTTCCTCACTAATTGGTGTAGTTGTCACAGGAACCATTTCTTGTGATGAACTACTTTCCAATAAGGAAGCAGATACAGTTATCTCATCAAGTTCTACTTTCCTCCCACTCACTTCTTTCGAGAGAAACTCCTTCTCTAGAAAGGATCCGAATTTAGCAACGAAAATCTTGCCTTCAGATCTGTGATAGAAGGTGTACCCAACAGTCTCCTTTGGGTATCCTATGAAGACACATTTTTCCGATTTGGGTTCGAGCTTATCTGGTTGAAGTTTCTTTACATAAGCATCGCAGCCCCAAACTTTAAGAACGACAACTTTGGTTTCTTGCCAAACCACAGTTCATAAGGCGTCGTCTCAACGGATTTTGACGGTGTCCTATTCAACGTGAATGCGGCCGTCTCTAAAGCATAACCCCAAAATGATAGCGGTAAATCGGAAATAGACATCATAGATCGCACCATATCTAGTAAAGTACGACACTGACGTTCGGACACACCATTTCTCCGTGGTGTTCCGGTGGCGTGAGTTGTGAAACTATTCCACATTGTTTCAAATGTAAACCAAACTCGTAACTCAAATATTCTCCTCCACGATCAGATCGTAGAAACTTTATTTTCTTGTTACGATGATTTTCCACTTCACTCTGAAATTCTTTGAACTTTTCAAATGTTTCAGATTTGTGTTTCATTAAGTAGATATACCCATATCTGCTCAAATCATCTGTGAAGGTGAGAAAATAACGATACCCGCCAAGCGTGCTTCAACATTCATTGGACCACAAACATCGGTATGTATGATTTCCAACAAATCAGTTGCATGCTCCATAGTTCCGAGAACGGCGTTTTTGTCATCTTGCCCATGAGGCACGGTTACGCAAGTACCAAGTGATTCATAATCAAGTGATTCCGAAGCCCATCAAGATGGAGTTTCTTCATGCGTTTTACACCGATATGACCTAAACGGCCGTGCCACAAATAAGTTGCACTATCATTATCAACTCTGCATCTTTTGGCTTCAACATTATGAATATGTGTATCACTACTGTCGAGATTCAATAAGAATAGACCATTCTTCAAGGGTGCATGACCATAAAAGATATTACTCATATAAATAGAACAACCATTATTCTCTCGATTTAAATGAATAACCGTTTACAATAAACAAGATCCAGATATAATGTTCATGCTCAACGCTGGCACCAAATAACAATTATTTAGGTCTAAAACTAATCCGAAGGTAGATGTAGAGGTAGCGTGCCATTGCGATCACATCGACTTTGGAACCATTTCAACAACGCATCGTCACCTCGTCCTTAGCCAATCTTCGCAATCCGTAGTTCCTGTTTGAGTTGCAAATATTAGCAATGTAACCGATTATCAAATACCGGTACTACTGCGAGTATTAGTAAGGTACACATCAATAACATGTATATCATATATACCTTTGTTCACCTTGCCATCCTTTTATCCGCCAAATACTTGGGGCAGTTCCGCTTCCAAAGTGTCGGTCTGCTTGCAATAAAACACTCGATTTGGGATTATGTCCAGTCTTGGGTTTCTTCTCTTGATCAGCAACTTTCTTGCTGTTCTTTTTGAAGTTTCCCTTCTTCTTCCCTTTGCCCTTTTTCTTGAAACTAGTGGTCTTGCTGACCATCAACACTTGATGCTCTTTCTTGATTTCTACCTCCGCGGCTTTCAGCATCGCGAAGAGCTCGAATTGTCTTAGTCATCCCTTGCATATTATAGTTCATCCACGAAGCTCTTGTAGCTTGGTGGCGATGATTGGAGAATTACATCAATGACACTATCATCCGGAAGATTAACTCCCAGCTGAATTAAGTGATTGTTATACCCGGACATTTTGAGTATGTGCTCACCGACGTAACTATTCTCCTCCATCTTGCAGCTATAGAACTTATTGGAGACTTCATATCTCTCAATCCGGGCATTTGCTTGAAATATTAACTTCAACTCCTGGAACATCTCATATGCTCCATGACGTTCAAAACGTCGTTGAAGACCCGGTTCTAAGCCGTAAAGCATGGCACATCGAACTATAGAGTAGTCATCAGCTCTGCTTTGCCAGACGTTCACAACTTCGCCAAAGATCTGCAGCAGGCCTATCACCCAATGGCGCTTCCAGACGTAATTTTTCATGCAGCAATGAGGATAATCCTCAAATTACGGACCCAGTCCGTGTAATTGCTACCATCATCTTTCAACTTTGCTTTCTCAAGGAACGCATTAAAATTCAACGGAACAACAAAGACGAGCCATCTATCTACATCAAACATAGACAAGCAAAATACTATCGGTACTAAGTTCATGATAAATTTAAGTTTGTTTAATTATATTATAAAAAATCCCCCTGAGACAGACATCTCTCTTGTCATCTAAGTGATCACGTGATCCAAATCAACTAAACCATGTCCGATCATCACGTGAGATGGAGTAGTTTCAATGGTGAACATCATTATGTTGATCATATCTACTATATGATTCACGCTCGACCTTTCGGTCTCTGTGTTCCGAGGCCATATCTGTTATATGCTAGGCTCGTCAAGTTTAACCTGAGTATTCCGCTGCGCAACTGTTTTGCACCCGTTGTATTTGAACGTAGAGCCTATCACACCCGATCATCACGTGGTGTCTCAAAGACGAAGAACTTTCGCAACGGTGCATACTCAGGGAGAACACTTCTTGATAATTTTTAGTGAGAGATCATCTTATAATGCTACCGTCAATCAAAGCAAGATAAGATGCATAAAGGATAAACATCACATGCAATCAATATAAGTGATATGATATGGTCATCATCATCTTGTGCTTGTGATCTCCATCTCCAAGCACCGCCATGATCACCATCGTCACCGGCGCGACACCTTGATCTCCATCGTAGCATCGTTGTCGCCTCGCCAACTATTGCTTCCACGACTATCGCTACCGCTTAGTGATAAAGTAAAAGCAACTACATGGCGCTTGCATTTCATACAATAAGCGACAACCATATGGCTCCTGCCAGCTTGCCGATAACTTCGGTTACAAAACATGATCATCTCATACAATAAAATATAGCATCACGTCTTGACCATATCACATCACAACATGCCCTGCAAAAACAAGTTAGACGTCCTCTACTTTGTTGTTGCAAGTTTTACGTGGCTGCTACGGGCTGAGCAAGAACCGTTCTTACCTACGCATCAAAACCACAGCGATAGTTTGTCAAAAAGACTACGTATTAACCTTCTCAAGGACCGGGCGTAGCCACACTCGGTTCAACTAAAGATGGAGAGACAGTCTACCACAAGCCATCTATGAGCAAAGCACGTCGAAGTAACCGGACTCGCGTAAGCGTCTGGCGTAAGGTTGGTCCGGATCGTCTCGGCCCAACAATACCGCTGAACCAAAGTATGACATGCTGGTAGGCAAGATGACTTGTATCGTCCACAACTCACTTGTGTTCTACTCGTGCATATGACATCAACGCATAAAACCAGGCTCGGATGCCATTGTTGGGGAACGTAGTAATTTCAAAAAATTCCTACGATCACGCCAAGACCATGGTGATGGCATAGCAACGAGAGGAGAGGTCCGTCCACGCACTCGTGAGACCGAAAGCGGAAGCGTTATAACAACGCGGTTGATGTAGTAAATGCGTCTTCACGATCCGACCGATCCAAGCACCGAACGTCACGGCACCTCCGAGTTACGCACACGTTCAGCTCGATGGCGATCCCGGACTCGATCCAGCAAAGTGTCGGGGATGAGTTCCGTCGGACGACGGCGTGGTGGCGATGTTGATGCTCCACCGACGCAGGGCTTCGCCTAAGCTCCATAGCGATATGACTTCTCCGGCGCAGGGCTTCGCCTAAGCTCCGCGACGATATGACCGAAGTGGAATATGGTGGAAGGGGGCACCGCACACGGCTAAGGAAAGATCCGTAGATCAACTTGTGTATCATGGGGTGCCCCCTGCCCCCGTATATAAAGGAGCCAAGGGGGGGTGCGGCCAGCCTTGGGGAGGCGCGCCTGGAGGAGTCCTACTCCCACCGGGAGTAGGACTCCCCCCCTTGTCCTAGTTGGAGTAGGATTGGGGAGGGGGAAAGAGGGAAGGGGCGCCGCCCCCCCTCTCCTTGTCCTATTCGGACTGGAAGGGGGAGGGGGGCGCGCAGCCCACCTGGCCGGCCCTTCTCCTTCTCCCTCAAGGCCCATGAGGGCCCATATACCCCGGGGGGGTTCCGTAACCCCCTGTTCCAGAACATCCTGTTTTCACTCGGAACCATTCCAAGTCCAAACATAGGCTTCCAATATATCAATCTTTATGTCTCGACCATTTCGAGACTCCTCGTCATGTCCGTGATCACATCCGGGACTCGAACAACCTTGATTGCATCAATACTTATAAACTCATTATGAACTGTCATCGAAGCGTTAAGCGTGCGGACCCTACGGGTTCGAGAACTATGTAGACATGACCTAGAACCATTCTCGGTCAATAACCAATAGCGGAACCTGGATGCCCATATTGGTTCCTACATATTCTACGAAGATCTTTATCGGTCAAACCGCATAACGACATACGTTGTTCCCTTTGTCATCGGTATATTACTTACCCGAGATTCGATCGTCGGTATCCAATACCTAGTTCAATCTCGTTCTTTGGTAAGTCTCTTTACTCGTTGTAATACATCATCTCACAACTAACTCATTAGTTGTAATGCTTGCAAGGATTAAGTGATGTGCATTACCGAGAAGGCTGGAGATACCTCTCCGAGCAATCGGAGTGACAAAACCTAATCTCGAAATACGCCAACCCAACAAGTACCTTTGGAGACACCTGTAGTACTCCTTTATAATCACCCGATTCGTTGTGGCGTTTGGTAGTACCAAAGTGTTCCTCCTGTAAACGTGAGTTGCATAATCTCATAGTTATAGGAACATGTATGGGTCATGAAGAAAGCATTAACATACTAAACGATCAATTGTTAAGCTAACGGAATGGGTCATGTCAATCAGATCATTCAACTAATGATGTGACCTTGTTAATCAAATAACAACTCCTTGTTCATGGTTAGGAAACATAACCATCTTTGATTAACAAGCTAGTCAAGTAGAGGCATACTAGTGACATACTGTTTGTCTATATATTCACACATGTATTATGTTTCGGTTAATACAATTCTAGCATGAATAATAAACATTTATCATGATATAAGGAAATAAATAATAACTTTATTATTGCCTCTAGGGCATATTTCCTTCACGTACAACCTTCTATTTCCTGTGCCACAGAAGTTGGGCTTTGAGAGCCCGAGACGAACTCTTTGGATTTGTTGACGATTATCAAGGTCCAGCTGCCTTTGCAGATCCGCTCCATCATCTGCCGCAGCTATAGTCCCAAGAAGAGCCAGCAGACTCTCTTTTTGGAAGGGGAAGTCGTGGCATGATGATCTGTTCCAGGACCGCCCATCAGATGTTCGAGGTAATGAAAAAGTAATCTAGGAACCATTGTTTTATGTTGCTCTCTTCCAGTCATGACCGACAGTCATGTTGGCCCTGTGGAGATCATCTGCACGAACTTATGGAGACCGCGGCACACACGTACTGTAAACTGGTGCAGACCAGATACTCTGATGCTACTCGCCAAGTAATTTTCGACGAGGTACATACCTATGAAGTTATGGCGAGGGATACACATGAAGATGAGCTCCGACTAGACGCGTACGTGCAGAGCTAGCTGATCGCATCTATACTAGTAGAAGGCACCGAAATTTATATAGCCTAAGTCATATGACGTGCGAACATGCCTATTATCTTGTAATTATTTTTCAATCACAATGGATTACAAGCCAGGATGTTTTTTTAACTGAAGCCAGGGTATACATTATTTAAACATGGTCTTCATTGCCTATTACATTATTCATTGCTTGATTGATCACCTAACCATTTTATTATTACTATAGCATACAAACTTTCTAGGAAGCTATCACGAGGTTGCAAGAGCTTGTTGCACTGTTGATATTTATGTCTTATCAACCTGATTTTTTTAGATGTTTGCATTTTGATGACTACAGATGTACGTTTTGTGAACCTGAAAGATTCCCTCATATGCAGTCGCTGATAGAAGTTAATGTGAGATGTTGAGGTAAGATCTTCAAAAGCAACATTGTATTATTTTTTATCCTTTTTTTATGAATAGTACTTCTCCTATTTCTTTATTATAGTAATTTGGATCTCCATGGACAGAAGCGAGGAGACGGTCTATCAAGGAAACATATCAAGCCGATCTATAAAAGGCTACACGCAAGTCAATAGAATTGGTTTCTACACGCATGTATTTTGATAGCGCAACATCTCAAACGGGTGAAAAGAACATGGTCCGTGGGACCAGCATTAATTAAGGCTGAATTGGTTTCTAAACTTCAAACTTCTGATCAAAGGAAAATAGTACTCGAAGAAAAGTTCAATACATCTCTAAGCAGCTTTGTTAAAAATTAAGCGGCTTTGTTCAGTACATCTCTAAGTGATAGTTATGATAAAAGCAAGTATGATCAAGTAAGCCGTTCTCGTACATTTATTTTATGTCATACTTTGTGCCAAATTATTTACATGGACTGACTTTGATAAATTACTCAACGTTTTGTAGGACTGATGGTACACCGTGATATTTAGAAGAAGTAGGAGGCATTGTGATTGCCAACGAAGAATGATATCCATTCAAGCAATGATGGTTTCCCTTGATTGAAGATTAATAAATATTATCTTTTGTAGTTGTCTCATTTTCCAGATATGAGCAAGTATATTGGTCATATAAGGAGTTACTTTGCCACAATTTTTTACCATTCTTTTAATTTGAGAATCGTATGTCGGGATTGTGTTAATTTATCTGATTTCTATTAATAAAGAGGTTAAGATCCTTTCAATTAATATTCTTTTGTTTCTATATTAATGTGGATGTTAATATTCAAAGTTGGATGATTCATAAAGTGATTGTTGAACAGAAGTTATACTAAATATAAGTGATTATGAAGGATATCATAATGATAAAAGATTGTTTGTTATACTATAAAGTGGTTATTGATGATACTTTAGTAACCATGAGAACACTATTACTGATGTTAAAAGTGGTCGTTAATACTAAGTGTGGTTGTTATTTCCTTGGGATTGACGATGACACACTATCCTATCGTTAAAAGTTTAATGACCACAATATGTGGTCGTTAAAAAATAACGACCACAAGATGTGGTCGTTATACTTTTAACGATGGAGCCTATTACGACCAGCATATTGTGGTCGTTAATGACCATTAACGACCACAATATGATTTTTGACGACCACATATGGCGTCGTTAAAAACCATTTTCCTAGTAGTGGTAACCGGCAACTCCCGGAAATTTTCCTTCCCATCGCTTCTACCACGGTTTTTTCTGTCATGGACGGCCCAAAGAATGTCATGCAGCTGCGTCTCCGGCCCGCCCAGGACAAAAAGCCCATTTTCTGTCATGATTTTTTGTCATAGAAGTAGGAGCCCACCACATCTATGATGATACCGAGTTTTGTCACAATTATCGTCATAGAAGTGTCATATGTATGAGAGAAAAAAAAAATTCGTTACCCAAAATGTCATGGATGTGTCTTTTTTTTGTAGTGAATTATACTATGAACTTGAGGTTGTTTCCTTGGAAAGTGTACCGTATGCTCATTATCATTAACATGAAAAGTGACATTGCCTTTGTTGCAATCAATAACAGCCCCTGCAGTATTCAAAAAAGGTCTTCCAAGAATAATAGACATACTATCGCCCTCGGGAATATCAAGAATAACAAAGTACGTTAAAATAGTAACGTTTGCAACTACAACAGGCACATCCTCACAGATACCGACAGGTATAGCAGTTGATTTATCAGCCATTTGCAAAGATATTTCAGTAGGTGTCAACTTATTCAAATCAAGTCTACGATATAAAGAGAGAGGCATAACACTAACACCGGCTCCAAATCACGTAAAGAAGTTCTAACATAATTTCTTTTAATGGAGCAAGGTATAGTGGGTACTCCTGGATCTCCTAGTTTCTTTGGTATTCCACCCTTAAAAGTATAATTATCAAGCATGGTGGAAATTTCAGCTACCAGTATCTTTCTCTTATTTGTAACAATTTCTTTCATGTAATTAGCATAAGGATTCATTTTGAGCATATCAGTCAAATGCATACGCAAGAAGATAGTTCTAATCATTTCAGCAAAGCGCTCAAAATCCTCATCATCCTTTTTCTTGGATGGTTTAGGAGGAAAAGGCATGGGTTTCCGAACCCAAGGTTCTCTTTCTTTACCGTGCTTCCTAGCAACAAAGTCTCTCTTATCATAACGTTGATTCTTTGATTGTGGGTTATCAAGATCAACAGCAGGTTCAATTTCTACATCATTGCTATTACTAGGTTGAGCATCAACATGAACATCATCATTAACATTATCACTAGGTTCATGTTCATTACCAGATTGTGCTTCAGCATCAGAGCTAGAAATATCATTGGGATTCTCAGGTGTGTCAACAACAGGTTCACTAGAAGCATGCCAAGTCCTATCATTTTTCTTTTTCTTCTTAGAAGGACTAGGTGCATCAACATTATTTCTTTGAGAATCCTGCTCAATTCTCTTAGGGTGGCCCTCAGGATACAAAGGTTCCTGAGTCACTTTACCCCGTCTAGTTCAACTCTAATAGCAAATTCATTATTCTTACTATTTAATTCATTGAGCAAATCATTCTGAGCTTTAAGTACTTGTTCTGCTTGAGTGGTGACCATAGAAGCATGTTTACTAATGAGTTTAAGTTCACCTTTAACTCTAGACATATAATCACTCAAGTGTTCAATCATATAAGCATTATGTTTCAATTGTCTACCAACATAAGCATTGAAGTTTTCTTGTTTGACAATAAAATTATCAAACTCATCTAAGCATTGGCTAGCAGACTTATAACGAGGAATGTCACCTTCATCAAATCTATAGAGAGAATTTACCTTTACTACCTGTCGGGTTATCAAGACCATGTATTTCTTCAATAGGTGATGAATTAAGACCATATATTTCTTCAACGGGCGGTAAATTAAGACCATGTATTTCTTCAATAGGAGGTACATTCTTAACAACTTCAGCTTTAATACCCTTTTCTTTCATAGATTTCTTTGCCTCTTGCATATCTTTAGGACTGAGAAATATAATACCCCTTTTCTTCGGAGTTGGCTTAGTAGTTGGTTCAGGAAGTGTCCAATTATTTTCATTGGTCAACATATTATTCAATAGAATTTCAGCTTGATTAGCAGTTCTTTCCCTGAAAACACAACCAGCACAACTATCCAGGTGGTCTCTGGAAGCATCGGTTAGTCCATTATTAAAGATATCAAGTATTTCATTTTTCTTGAGAGGATGACCAGGCAAAGCATTAAGTAATTGGAGAAGCCTCCCCCAAGCTTGTGGGAGACTCTCTTCTTCAATTTGCACAAAATTATATATATCCCTTAAAGCTGCTTGTTTCTTATGAGCAGGGAAATATTTAGCAGAGAAGTAATAAATCATATCGTGGGGACTACGCACACAACCAGGATCAAGAGAATTAAACCATGTTTTAGCATCACCCTTTAATGAGAACGGAAATATCTTAAGGATATAATAGTAGCGAGTTTTCTCATCATTAGTGAACAGGGTGGCTATATCATTTAATTTAGTAAGATGTGCCACAACAGTTTCAGATTCATAGCCATAAAAAGGATCAGATTCAACGAAAGTAATTATATCAGGATCAATAGAGAATTCATAATCCTTATCAGTAACAAAGATAGGTGAATTAGCATAAGCAGGATTATATTTCATTCTAGCATTCAGAGTTTTTTTCTTTCAACTTAGCTAATAATTTCTTAAGATCACTTCTATCATTGCAAGCAAGAAAGTCTCTAGCAGTTTCTTCATCCATAACATAGCCCTCAGGCACAACAGGAAATTCATATTTAGGGGGAGAATCTTCATCATCACTTTCATCAATATTATCGGTTTCAATAATTTCATTCTCTCTAGCCCTAGCAAGTTGTTCATCAAGAAATTCACCAAGTGGCACAGTAGTATCAAGCATAGAAGTAGTTTCATCATAAGTATCATGCATAGCAGAAGTGGCATCATCAATAACATGCGACTTATCAGAATTAATAGCAGATGCAGGTTTGGGTGTCGCAAGCTTACTCAAAACAGAAGGTGAATCAAGTGCAGAGCTAGATGGCAGTTCCTTACCCCCCCTCGTAGTTGAGGGAAAAATCTTAGTTCTTTCATCTTTCAAGTTCCTCATAGTGACCAGTAGATATAAATCCCAAGTGACTCAAAGAATAGAGCTATGCTCCCCGGCAACGGCGCCAGAAAAATGTCTTGATAACCCACAAGTATAGGGGAACGCAATAGTTTTCGAGGGTAGAGTATTCAACCCAAATTTATTGATTCAACACAAGGGGAGCCAAAGAATATTCTCAAGTATTAGCAGTTGAGTTGTCAATTCAACCACACCTGGATAACTTAATATCTGCAGCAAAGTATTTAGTAGCAAAGTAGTATGATAGTGACGGTAGTAGTAGCAAAAGTAATATTTTTGGGTTTTGTAATGATTGTAATAAAGAGTAATGGAAAAGTAAATAAGTGAAGAACAATATGTCAAAAGCTCGTAGGCATTGGATCGGTGATGGAGAATTATGCCGATGCGATTATTCATGCAAGCTGTTATAACATAGGGTGACATGTAACTAGCTCCAATTCGTCAATGTAATGTAGGCATGTATTCCGAATATAGTCATACGTGCTTATGGAAAAGAACTTGCATGACATCTTTTGTCCTACCCTCCCGTAGCAGCGGGGTCCTATTGGAAACTAAGGGATATTAAGGCCTCCTTTTAATAGAGTAACGGACCAAAGCATTAACACATAGTGAATACATTAACTCCTCAAACTACGGTCATCACCGGGAGTGGTCCCGATTATTGTCACTTCGGGTTGCGGATCATAACACATAGTAGGTGACTATAGACTTGCAAGATAGGATCAAGAACTCACATATATTCATGAAAACATAATAGGTTCAGATCTGAAATCATGGCACTCGGGCCCTAGTGACAAGCATTAAGCATAGCAAAGTCATAGCAACATCAATCTCAGAACATAGTGGATACTAGGGATCAAACCCTAACAAAACTAGCTCGATTACATGATAAATCTCATCCAACCCATCACCGTCCAGCAAGCCTACGATGGAATTACTCACGAACGATGGTGAGCATCACTACTGGAATTAGCTTATTTGTCGTCTGACAGTTCTTTGTCATCCGCTTACAGAAAACGGACGGCAAAGAACAGGCTGATGGCAAAGAAGGTCTTTGCCATCACTGTTTCTTTGCCGTCATTTGGTCGACGGCAAAGACTCTTTGTCGTCCGCTGGCTGACGGCAAAGAGAGAGCTGGCCCCACTAAATGAGCTAATTGGAAAAAACTTAACGGCCCCCCTCTTTGCCGTCTTCTAGCGGACGGCAAAGAGGAAACATAGCGGATGGCAAAGGGTGGGCAGACGGCAAAGAAGTGACCTAACTAACGGCCGAGCCCCACCCCACCCCTTCTCTCTGTTTCTCTCCCTCTCTCCTCCCCGACGACCAGAGCAGCTCCCGCCGCCCGCCGCCGCTTTCCCCGTCGACCTACCACCCCGCCGCCCCCCACGTGTCGACGCCTCGTCGCCCCACCACACCGCCGCCCTGGCGCCCCACCGCCCCGCCGCCCCATCACGTCTCCGCCCGACCGCCCCACCGCCCCCACCACTCGTCCACCACCCGGCGCCACCATCGCCCCCACCACCCGCCCACCACCGCGGCCCCATCGCCCCCGCCTCCCTGCCGGCTCGGCGCCGCCGCTCACCGCCCAGGCGCCACCGTCGCCCCCGGTGCCACCGTCGTCGCCGCTCCGGTGAGTTATTTTTTCTGTTTTTTCTTTTTTTTTTGCTGTTTAATCGTTAGTGTTAGATTTAGTGCTAGATATGTCTTATTGTTAGATTTAGTGTTAGATTCAGTTTAGTTTTAGTGCTAGAATATGTAGAAGGGGAAGAAGAAGAAGAAGAATAAGAAGAAGAAGAAGAGGGGAGAAGGGAGGAAGAGGAGGAGGGAGAATAAGAAAGAAAAGAAGAGGAAACCCTAAACCCTTGTTTTAGTTATAGTTTTACTTTAGTTTTAGTTTCAGTTTAGTTTTAGTTTTTATTTTTAGTTTATTTTATTTTAGATTAGTTTTAGTTTTAGTTCTGAAGAAGAAGAAGAGTAGAAGGAGGAGGAGGAGGGAGGAAGAGGAGGAGGGAGAAGAAGAAAGAAAAGAAGAAGAAGAAAGAAGAAGAAGAAGAAGAAGAAGAAGAAGAAGAAGAAGAAGAAGAAGAAGAAGAAGAAGAAGAAGAAGAAGAAGAAGAAGAAGAAGAAGAAGAAGAAGAAGAAGAAGAAGAAGAAGAAGAAGAAGAAGAAGAAGAAGAAGAAGAAGAAGAAGAAGAAGAAGAAGAAGAAGAAGAAGAAGAAGAAGAAGAAGAAGAAGAAGAAGAAGAAGAAGAAGAAGAAGAAGAAGAAGAAGAAGAAGAAGAAGAAGAAGAAGAAGAAGAAGAAGAAGAAGAAGAAGAAGAAGAAGAAGAAGAAGAAGAAGAAGAAGAAGAAGAAGAAGAAGAAGAAGAAGAAGAAGAAGAAGAAGAAGAAGAAGAAGAAGAAGAAGAAGAAGAAGAAGAAGAAGAAGAAGAAGAAGAAGAAGAAGAAGAAGAAGAAGAAGAAGAAGAAGAAGAATAAGAAGAAGAAGAAGAAGAAGAAGAAGAAGAAGAAGAAATAAAGAAGAAGAAGAAGAAGAAGAATAAAGAAGAAGAAGAAGAAGAAGAAGAAGAAGAAGAAGAAGAAGAAGAAGAAGAAGAAGAAGAAGAAGAAGAAGAAGAAGAAATAAAGAAGAAGAAGAAGAAATAGAAGAAGAAGAAGAAGAAGAAGAAGAAGAAGAAGAAGAAGAAGAAGAAGAAGAAGAAGAAGAAGAAATAAATAAAGAAGAAGAAGAAGGAGAAGAAGAAGAAGAAGAAGAAGAAGAAGAAGAAGAAGAAGAAGAAGAAGAAGAAGAAGAAGAAGAAGAAGAAGAAGAAGAAGAAGAAGAAGAAGAAGAAGAAGAAGAAGAAGAAGAAGAAGAAGAAGAATTAGAAGAAGAAGAAGAAGAAGAAGTAGAAGAAGAAGAAGAAGAAGAAGAAGAAGAAGAAGAAGAAGAAGAAGAAGAAGAAGAAGAAGAAGAAGAAGAAGAAGAAGAAGAAGAAGAAGAAGAAGAAGAAGAAGAAGAAGAAGAAGAAGAAGAAGAAGAAGAAGAAGAAGAAGAAGAAGAAGAAGAAGAAGAAGAAGAAGAAGAAGAAGAAGAAGAAGAAGAAGAAGAAGAAGAAGAAGAAGAAGAAGAAGAAGAAGAAGAAGAAGAAGAAGAAGAAGAAGAAGAAGAAGAAGAAGAAGAAGAAGAAGAAGAAGAAGAAGAAGAAGAAGAAGAAGAAGAAGAAGAAGAAGAAGAAGAAGAAGAAGAAGAAGAAGAAGAAGAAGAAGAAGAAGAAGAAGAAGAAGAAGAAGAAGAAGAAGAAGAAGAAGAAGAAGAAGAAGAAGAAGAAGAAGAAGAAGAAGAAGAAGAAGAAGAAGAAGAAGAAGAAGAAGAAGAAGAAGAAGAAGAAGAAGAAGAAGAAGAAGAAGAAGAAGAAGAAGAAGAAGAGGAGGAGGACGAGGAGGACGAGGAGGAGGGAGAAGAAGAAATAAAAGAAGAAGAAGAAAGAAGAAGAGAAAGAAGAGGAGGAGGAGGAGGGATCGCCCCCGACACCCTGACACCACCCGACCCCGACACCCCTAATTCTCGACACCCTGCACTCAAACAAAGACTCTCAATTCGACACTAAAACTCGACCTCGACACGCCACCCCGACACTCCGCAAGACGCCAAAGGTTACGCCTTGAGCTTATGCTGGTTTTCCCAAGAGGAGAGGATGATGCAACACAAGAGCGTAAGTATTTCCCCGCTTTTTTAGAACCAAGGTATCAATCCAGTAGGAGGCCACGCGCAAGTCCCTCGTACCTATACAAAACAAATAGCTCAACGCAACCAACACGATTAGGGGTTGTCAATCCCTTCACGGTCACTTACAAAAGGGAGATATGATAGAGATGATAAATAATATTTTTTGGTATTTTTGGTATTTTTGGTATAAAGATGCAAAGTAAAATAAAAGGCAAAGTAAAAAAGCAAAGCAATAATAAAGCGTAGGAAGATTATTATGATGAGAATAGACCCGGGGGCCATAGATTTCACTAGTGGCTTCTCTCAAGAGCATAAGTATTTTACTTGGGTGAACGAATTCATCATGGAGCAATCGATGTAATTCGAGCATAGTTATGAGAGTATCTAGGTATGATCATGTATATAGGCATCACGCTCGAGACAAGTAGACCGACTCTTGCCTCGGTGATTCTACTACTATTACTCCACTCATCGACCACTATCCAAAGATGTATCTAGAGTATTAAGTTAATGAAAACAGAGTAACGCTTTAAGCAAGATGACATGATGTAGAGGGATAAATTCATGCAATATGATAAAAACCCCATCTTGTTATCCTCGATGGCAACAATACAATACGTGCCTTGCTGCCCCTCATCACATCGAAAGGACACCGCAAGATTGAACCCAAAGCTAAGCACTTCTCCCATTGTAAGAACTACCAATCTAGTTGGCCAAACCAAACGGATAATTCAAGAGACTTGAAAGATAAACCAATCATACATAAAAGAATTCAGAGAAGATTCAAATATTGCTCATAGATAATCTTGATCATAAACCCACAATTCATCGATCTCAACAAACACACCGCAAAAGAAGATTACATCGAATAGATCTCCACGAGAGAGGGGAGAACATTGTATTGAGATCCAAAAGAGAGAAGAAGCCATCTAGCTACTAACTATGGGCCCGAAGGTCCAAATAAACTACTCACACTTCATCGAAGAGGCTATGATGATGATGTAGAAGCCTCCATGGTGGATTCCCTTACGGCGGAGTTCAAACAGGCCCCAAGATGGGATCTCATGGATACGTAAAGTTGCGCGGTGGAATTAGGTTTTTGGCTTCAGATTCCGATCTGCTAGTAACGAGGGTATATATAGGAGGAAGGAGTACGCTTGGAGCCTGGGGCCCACGAGGCAGGGGGCGCGCCCACCCCTTGTGGTCGCCTCCTCCTTTCGACCGAGGGTCCAAGTCTCCGGATCATATCTCGTGAGAAAATCACGCTCCCGGTTGTTTCATTCCGCTTTGGACTCGCTTGATATTCCGCTTTCTTCAAACATTGAAATAGGCAAAAAACGCACTCGGCTGGGCCTCGTTAATAGGTTAGTCCCAAAAGTAATATAAAAGTGGAAAATAAAGCCGAATATGGTCCAAAACAAGAGATAATATAGCATGGAGCAATCAAAATTATAGATACGTTGGAGACGATCAAGCATCCCCAAGCTTAATTATCGTCATTCTCGAGTAGGTAAATGATAAAAAGAGAATTTTTGATGCGGAGTGCTACTTGGCATAATTTCAATGTAAGTCTTCTTAATTGTGGTATGAATATTCAGATTCGAAAGATTCAAGAAAGGTTTAATATTGACATAAAAATAATAATACTTCAAGCATACTTACAAAGCAATTATGTCTTCTCAAAATAACATGGCCAAAGAAAGTTATCCCTACAAAATCATATAGTCTGGCTATGCTCTATCTTCACCACACAAAGTATTTAAATCATGCACAACCCCGATGACAAGCCAAGCAAGTGTTTCATACTTTTGACATTCTCAAAACTTTTTCAATCTTCATGCAAAACATGAGCGTGAGCCATGGATATAGCACTATATGTGGAATAGAATGGTGGTTGTGGAGAAGACAAAAAGGGAGAAGATAGTATCACATCAACTACGCATATCAACGGGCTATGGAGGTGCCCATCAATAGATATCAATGTGAGTGAGTAGGTATTGCCATGCAACGGATGCACTACAGCTATAAGTATATGAAAGCTCAACAAAACAAACTAAGGGGGTGTGCATCCAACTCGCTTGCTCACGAAGACCTAGGGCAATTTGAGGAAGCCCGTCATTGGAATATACAAGCCAAGTTCTATAATGAAAAATTCCCACTAGTATATGAAAGTGACGTAAACGAGACTCTCTATTATGAAGATCATGGTGCTACTTTGAAGCACAAGTGTGGTAAAAGGATAGTAACATTGTCCCTTCTCTCATTTTCTCTCATTTTTTTATTTGGGCCTTTTCTCTTTTTATGGCCTTTGTTCTTTTCTCTTTTTTTTATTTTTCGTCCAGAGTCTCATCCCGACTTATGGGGGAATCATAGTCTCCATCATCCTTTCCTCACTTGGGACAATGCTCCAAAAATGATGATCATCACACTTTTATTTACTTACAACTCAACAATTACAACTCAATACTTAGAACAAAATATGACTCTATGTGTATGCCTCCGGCGGTGTATCGGGATATGCAATGATTCATGAGTGACATGTATGAAAGAATTATGAATGGTGGCTTTGCCACAAATACGATGTCAACTACATGATCATGCTAAGCAATATGACAATGATGGAGCATGTCATAATAAACGGAACGGTGGAAAGTTGCATGGCAATATATCTCGGAATGGCTATGGAAATGCCATGATAGGTAGGTATCACAACAAAAAAAATACACTTCCGTGATGATACGTGTTTGTCACAGTAGGTCGCGTTTTTTGTCATGCATGTACATCCATGACAAATATATGATAGAACCAAGATAGTCATACATGTGCTGTCGTAGAAGTGTTCCATGACATTACCAAAATTATCATCACGGAAGTGTCCACTTCCATGACGATAAATCGCGCACAAGTGCTTTTCATTAAGGGTGACCGACACGCGGCATCCACCGTAACGGAACGCCGTTAAGCTTATCGGGTCGGGTTTTGGATCCGATAACCTGCTAATCGCACCCGACCAATGGGGATTTTCCACGTAAAATCATCATTGGCTGGAGGAAACACGTGTCGGCTCACCGCTGGGACAGATGTCATCCACTCATTGGATGTATACGCCTATGATACATCGACATACGTGGCACGGCCCAACAGAGGCCCATTATCGCGGATAAGGCCGCCCGTTTGACTAGGTCAAAAGGTGGCGGGCCGGCCCATGTAAAGCATGTTAACGGCATGTTCACATATAGCCCATTTACAGCCCGCTAACCCAAGGCCCGTTAAGCCCTATCCGAATTAGGCCCAGTAGCGTCATCTGGGCCACCCAATATGATTCCAACCCGTTTTCACTTATGGCCCATGACGTCTTTTGGCCCATATGAGGACCTATGTAACTCTTGGCCTATTAACAGCCCTGTGAAACCGCCCGTAATGAACAAAGGTATTACTTTACACCCATTAACGGCTCGTGGTGAAACCGGCCTGTAATGAACAAAGGTATCACCTTATACCCATTAAGGGCCCGTTATTCCGCTGGGTCGCTTCAGCCCATGTTATCTTTTCGCCTTCTCAGAGCCCATTTATTCTTGGGCTCATTTCAAAGATTCGCTTACTTACTACGGCCCACATCGCTATTTTCTCGCTTATGGGCCAAATTCAGCCTGTGGTTACAATGGCCCGCTTGTGGTCCATTAACACGCTAATGCTTTTCATAGCGCCATGAAATACGGCCTATTAACGATGGCCCGCTACGGCCGCCCATGAACGAACAATTCCAACTCTAGCCCGCTTACGGCCATAATGCGGCTCGTTATTGGCCCATGTTTCGCCAATCGATCATAACGCCCGTGATAAGGCCCATTGATGATACGGCCCGTAGAAGGCTCCATTGTTTCTATGGCCCGTAGAAGTCCCATTGTTTCTACGGCCCATAGAAGGCCCATCGCTTTCTACGGCTCGTAGGAGGCCCAAAGGTCACTACAAAGAATATTAGCCCATGGTTATTGTGGCCTAGTTTTAAAAATAGGTTATTGCAGCCACTAGCAAACCGCGGAAAAAGAACTGCAATGACTACAAGCAAACAAATAAACAAGACAACAAGGAAATAAATAAGCAAGCAACTTACGCTTAGGCTATCACGGCTATCACACATATTAGATCCATCTGGCATCAAAGTTCGCCACCAAAGGCAAATAAACGCTACCAAAAAAGAATATACAAAACCGAGAGCACTTCGTAAGGCACTAGGCTCGCCAGTGCCTGGGCCCCCAAGCAGTGAAGAAGCCGAGTAGACCTCGCTTGTGTCAACGATAGATGCATCAACACTAGATTTAAGGCATGATGGTGCGACGGCAGTCCTCCTCGACATCTTCATTGCAACTTTGACTTCAAGTCGGAGCCGAAATGAAGGAAGGTTTTCCGCTTAAGTTGAGACTCAAGAAGTCGAATCGATTGAGGTAGCGACTACACAGAGGTTGTCTCACACCTGCCGGGTGAGTAGCTTCAACTCACTGCCTTCATCAAGACAGACCTTGGGGTCATCTCGCTGTCCTCAAGATGGTTTGGCTCACTATCTTCCCTAAAGTTCTGCTCATGAAGAGATACGACTCAAAGAGAAACAAGGAGACACGTAACAGGTTTCACAAGTATATAAGCAAATAAATGGATCTGTTTCAAGATAAGGAACATGTTTTTACAACTACAATTTGAAATCGTAGTTGTTGCAAACATCCAATCAGATGTAAACAAAGAAAGCAAACGGCAAGTGGAGGCAATGATGCCTATCCAAATCTATACTAGAACAAAGTTTGAAGGCTTGAGAAGGATGAACTTACATTACATGTTAACATCGGCTAGACAAAGCCCTTCTCCATGTTGATGGAAGGATAAATAAATAAATTACCCAAAGAAAATTCATTATAAGCGATGCCATTATACTACAATTTGCAAAGAGTAAATATAGATAAAATAATATTGCAAGAAAAATAGGATAAAGAAGCTCGGTGTAGACCGATGATACATGATCAAATAGCAATTAATTAAGTACAAATACATAAGGCAAAAAGGGAAAGAGGTAATCGACAAGAGCAATGCAGAGCCCATTATTGTTTTGAGATCGTATGATCCTTTGAGCAAGGAGATTCATCTGAAATTAGTTTTCATACAAGAGAGAAGGTAAGGCACTAGCAGAAATTTAGGAGTTCAAATTTTGAATTGATATCATAGACAGTACCTGACGCTTGGCTCCCAGCAGTTCTAATAGGGGTTTGGCCACTGGAGTAGGGGTAAAGTGTGGTACAGTTGGGCCTGTGTTTTCTGTGGCTGCTGATCTATCTGATTTAACAGTTACCATTACCTTTTCCAAATACCTAGTTTGTACTCCTTGAGGATCTGCACTCACCCTCTTCCTTTTGGACATCTATCACGAAGAACAACATTTGATCGAAAAACATAGTGTCACGACACATGGAATAGGTACAGAAAATGGATAGCTATGGCATATACTCATATATGATGCTTAAACTAAGCAGATGGTGTAACAAAGTAGAAGAAATGCAAGAGGACAGATGCAAAATATAAAGCGACCAATACAACTTTGCAAAGTTAGAGCAAGCACCTTGATGGGTGAATAAGATAGGCCATCCTCCACCATGCCAAGTTTGTTAGCCAAAGGATCGCTCCGCAATATTCCTCTCGTATGCCCATTCTCATATTCATTTTGATAATGTTCAATATCCTATATGCGGAAAACATAAAAACAAGTGAGATTTTCTTTGTAATGCGTATGATTCTAATCCAATACCGCCTCCTCAGAAACCCCTTTGTGCTATCTCTGCAATTCTTTTAAAAGATGCCATGCATGCTGTAATTTGTTGTATGCATTAATATAATCTGGCCTACTCCTCAAAATATGAGAGCTCCAGAAGTGATGACACTTCGCAGGTGATAGCTTCAACATATAGTAAACAAGAACAAGTCGACCTGACCTGACAGATTCAAAATATACTAAGGGAGAACAACTCTACCTGACCAGTCGACCGCAAGAGAAGAGTATCATCTTAAAGAAGAGTAGAAGAGCAAGCAGATAAGATATTACAAGTCTTTCAATACAATGTCGGTTGGCCACCCATGATGAACCGTAGCACACAGAGAAATACTATTCTTTCCGGCCTCTCCATATGTGGCTCACATGCATTTCAAACTCAAGTAGGAACATTTAGCTAACCAATTAAACATCTCTCTCGTGTTTACTAATATCAACAATAATATCATATATGAATTTGTACAACTAAGCTTGTTTAGTTCGATGGGTGGAGCAATGCTATTACGATTACCTAACCACGTGAGGCGCATTGTGGTCATCATAAAATGGGGAAAACATAAGCATGATCAAGACAAAGGTTGACCGTGGCGTGGATGGCAGATCTGAAGCCGCAAACCACAAGAAGGGTAGTTAGCAACCGATGTTTGCTTTGAAATAACAACTAAGATTTGGTATGGACAAGAAAGTACGGTCAACAAGTGACAAAGAAATGCAATTATGCCGTCTTTCTATATGTCGCGACATGCATTTGGAAACTCAAGTGGGACCTTTAGCTAACCAATTAAATGTGTCGGTTAACTAATGTCAGTATCATATCACAATCATATTTGAACAAATAAGCTTTCGAATTCTGAGTGTTGTGTTGTTTATCTTCAAGGGTGGAGTAATGCTAGTATGACAGAAAGAACCTACGGAGATCATAGTAGAGTAGATAAAAGGGGAAAACCCTAAGCATCAAGAGAAAAATTAGGAAAGTGGAACTAGCTGGACCAGTGGGTGGCGCACATGCTTTTCGAAACCAATATAGGAACATTAGGTGATTAATTAAACGTTCTCTATTTTAGTGATATGAGCATCATATCAGATTCGTATTTGAACACGTAAGCTTTGGGTTGAGGTCTTGAGGAGCAGTGCTAGCACGACACGAAGCACCTACGATGATGGTAGTGAATATAAAGGGGGGAAACCATAAGCTTTCTGAGTATAGTGCCCGTGTCATGGCGGATCTCAAGGTGCAAACCGGACAAAGCTACTTCGCAACCAATGTTTGCTTTCAAGTAGCCACTACGATTTGGTACGGACAGGAAAAGTATAGTAAACAATTTACGATCTATTTTCCGGGTGAGATCAATAACTTAAGCACATATAGAAGAGTACCACATCTCTTGCGACGCCGCAGTAGGCCTATGCCGACACGTTGAGGGTGTCAAGGGTGCGATGGTCATGGCGGCGGGAAGAAGACTTTAGACGGCAGACGGCCGGGTCGGGGGATAATCCTGTTGCCGTGGACGAGGCAGTCGTAGGAGTGGCAACGGCAAGGTGGACGACAGCACCGATGAAGCGAGAGGAGGCGATTTAAAGGATCCTGGTCCAACATGGGATGAGAGACGTCCATCTCTTGTAGTGGACGACGGAGTAGGGGTAGCAGCTCCGGCAAGGTGGAGGATGGGGTGGCGGACGGAGGAGGCTGGCCGCAGTGCGGAGGTTGTCGTGCCGCTGATGGTGTATGAATGGGGAAATGGAGTGGAGGGGCTGATCTCAAACTTTAGGACGCGCTTCTCTGAAATGGGGGAAAGTTACGAGGATAGGACGGTAATCTCGTTTAAAATTTCAGACATCGCGTCGGTTGGGGATAGGACGGTAATCTCGCATCTCCCAAATATTTGCCGGTAACTATTTCGGGCGAGGAGAGGGTGTTTTTACACCCACGGTTGGCGCCCACGGTGTATGAACGGGGCTGACAGGTAAGGCCGTTGTGTCACGTCTGATGGAAGTTACACAACTGCCCCTATTTAAAATATTAGTCTACGTCAATTTCGGACGAGGAGAGTTTGTTTTGCCGCCCACCGTGTATGAATGGGGAAATGGAGGAAGAGACACCTGTCTTTCGGGCGACCTTGAATCAAATGTGTTTTGCCACTCCACGCTTACGCCCACCATGTCCGAATGGGCTCAGAGGCCGTCGTGTCACGCCCGATTGAAGTTATTAGTCTACCCCTATCGACAGCTAGTAAATCCGTCGATAAGGATGTCAAGTGTCGTGGGTAGACAAGAATTTCCATCTCGCAAATACTTGCTTCGGGCAGCCCACAAATTATAGTGGGTGTTTAGCCGCTTCGTTCAAAATTTGGGAGAATTAGCATTCACATTTGCCCTGGGACCTGGCAAACTAAATTCAAATCCAGTTTGTATTCGATTACGAATATCCACAGATAATTATATGTTTTGTTATTTATTTCTTCAAAACCACAACAAAGATTTATTCCACCTTTATATATGATTATGATTTAGAAATGTCGTGATCTTCGAATTCAGTAGGTTGGATACACTCTGATTCAAACAGTTATTTCATCCAATACAATATGTTCACACGAAAAACAGTTCACCTTATGTCAATCATACAAGTACTGAGGATTACCTCGCCTAAAAAATTCGGATCATTACAACACATGGACAACATGGAACTCCCGACAACATAGGGGGTCTTGCAACATAATCCATTCAGAGACATGACACAACATGCAAGTACAATAATCTAATGACAATTTCAACTGGTATCTAAAGAAGAACCGGGATTACCTTGGGCTTCGGGAGAAGCGTAAAACAAAGGACCTCCTCCGTCTTCAAATGCAACATTCTTACTTCCTCCAATTCTTGGGTTGCTTGCATATTGCGCACCGCTAATTCCGTAATTTCCAGCCTCAAGATAAAGATTACCTCATTCATGGCAGCCACACCATCTCTTTCTGCCTCTAGTAGAGCCTCAAGCACTATAATATCTGTGCTCAGACTTCTCTCCGACGGTGTTGCCTCCGAACTGCTACCATCCGTAACATGGATGGCGCACCGCTTCCACAAATAGATTCTCGGGTTGTACATTGTGTCCTAGTGTGAACGGCATCTCAAAGGTTTCACCGGACATAAGTAAAAGATAGTTATCGATGATCCAGCAAGAAGCTTACATGGTAAACGATTTTACTAATTATCGCCGAGCATGGCAAACTATATTTAAATGGTTCAAGCAGCATCACCGAAAAGAAATTAAAATGGTAAGATGAAAGTTGAAAGGGAGTGTACAACCGCTATATTTAAGTTGCCAAGGCATCTAAGCAGCTTGAAATAATCGAGAAAGCACTTAACAAAGGTGGCCTCATATAAACTACGAAGACAGTCTTGTAATGAAGTTGAGAGGAAAAGTTAAGGACTCAAATGAAATAGGCACGCATTTCTTTACGATAGTACAAAGTAATCGCTGACATATTGGCCAACCTCGTATAACGTAACAACAAACAAGCATTCGAATCAAGCAATACAAAGAAAGCGCATAACCCAACTATTTGTAATTCGGTAGGATTACACGTTGAGGGCACAAGCCAAGAAAGCAGCCCACTCGCATTACATTTAACATGTACTAAAACACACCGGCTTACCATATGTTGTCGGTGAAGCCTAGCTGCTGTTGCAATGTTCTTTGAAGATATCGTCAAGATCCCGTGGTTGCAAATCTAGTTGTTGTAGTTTATTCTGCACCATCTATTTAGGTAAAATTAATTTTAATCGCATGCACCGTCCGAATTGATCATCATTGGTTCATCTAAACTAATGAAAGAAGGGTGTGTGCATACACAACAATATATCTGCTTCCCTCTATTTTTATGCTTGTTCGAGGTGCCAGCACCAAAAGAACAAATATTTTGCTTGATGGGGTTGGCAGCTCCATAATTAATAGAAGCATCAAATCAGTCATGCAACTTAGGAAGATCAAGAACACACAAACAAGTAATGAACAGAGGCTCGGAGCAGTGATGTAATAGCTAGCATTAGAAAATGTAGGGTAAAACGAACAAAAAGCAGCAGAACCACAAGCTAGTTTGCTAATGTGTAATTAAGCATAGAGAACATTAAGCAGTCTGATGGAACCAACAGGTGGCACCAAAACAAAACTAAAGCATATTAACTATATGTGCACTGGTATGTAATTTAACACATGTAACATGTTCATCGCCGTAAGTATGGCCCTACAGTGCAAGGTAATAACGTGTCTCATGAAAAACTGAATGATGCCTCAAGAAATTCAAAGGTGCGGTGCTTATGCTAGAAAGTGAACGTAGGCACCTGCCGCTGGATAATAGTACCGATTCTCGGTGGTGTATGGGTATCGTTGTCATACTTGATAGCTAAGGATCGCCGATGGTGCTCGTGTTATGTTGAGTTTGGGTCCGTCGCCGTCATTGCCGCCTGCCCGGCTATGGTTGCGGCGCCTCTCGACATACAAGAAAGCTCATCTGTGGTAAGTGAACAGTTGCACGATAAAGATAAAAACCGAAGGAGTACAAATCGAAATAATATGATGAGGCTGCGGCGTCGGTAAAGCAGGGCCGGTGGAGTTGAATATGGCGTTCGTGGAGCGGGTCCGGTGTAGTGGACGAAGGTTTCGGCGGGCGCGTTGTATAGTGCTTTCGGTGAGGCGGATCTGTTGCGTCGGACGAGGGCTTGTATGAAGGGCCAGTGAAGGGGCGGACGAGGGAGTCAGTGAAGGGCCTACGCTGTGGTGGAGGGCGCCGGTTAAGCAGATCCAGTGCGGTGGACCATGATGGCGGTCAAGGAGATCTCGAGCGGTGGACAAGCCGGCCATTGAACGGCTCCGGTGAAGTGGTGAGTTGGCGCTTGGGGGTTCCAAGGTGCGGAAGGTAGATCCGGGTGTGTGAGGTCCACTGGCCAAGCGGAGGACTAGATTCGTGGCTTGCCTTGGTTGGGGGGTCGGGAGGGAAGGGAGGGCTCTGGGAAGAATGTTGGGGCAAAGAGGGGAAAACAATGGAGTTACCAAAGCAGCCCTTTTCCGCTCATGTGGCAGGGTAAAACAGGAATATCAAGGCTAAACTTTCGGCGCGTGATATTTCGATGTGAGCGGAAGTTTGAAAGCTTTTACGCCTAAAATTATAAGTATTCTGCTCGTGACGGTCGACTATGATATCATGGCCGACAATTTGTTTGTTTTGCACGCAAAAAATGTGCAAGTTTTGAAAATCAATGTCTCCAACTCAAACTTAGATTGTCCATTCAATTCAAATATGGATCATTGAGCTACTACAAGCAAATACCATCATACGGTCCAATTCAAATGAAATTCCAAATGTGTTTATCCTAAATATGATGACAAAAGCAAAAATGTGTATGTGTATGAATAAAGTGGATGATTATAAAGTTTGAACATGCCCATATGTGTATATCTCTAGGTTTGATATATGAATTTGAAATCCCTAAATCCCGGCTTAAAAAATGTACCTCCGTTTAAATGAATTACAAAAGCTAATGATGGAATCGAATTCCAAAATTCCAATCTTAGGTTTGTAATTCTGGTACATCAAGGTATATCACGCATGTTCAAAAGTATCGTTATCTCATAGTACAAACTGTGAAACAAATGGATCAACCATGAGTGCACAATATATCAATTATGCTAAAGTACCTCAAATATAGACAGCTCACTCTTATCTGAAGTCAACCCCCCCCCACCACCACCACCACCACCACACACACACACACATAAAGAAGTCGTTCTCTCCCCCAAACACCAACACACGAGCACATTAACACCCCTCTCTCTTGTAAAGTCCGGACCCCAACATAGGTCTCGATCTCTTTGTCTCTCGGGCATGCACACATCTCTTCCCTCACTCTCTAGGTCTCCTGCTATCTCTCTTACCCAAGCACACACACTATGTAGAGTGTATATTTCCCATACACACAGAACGTCGCCCCCAAACCCTATCTCCCTAGTTATGTGGTTCTCACAAGACTCACCTCACACACCACCCCCACCGCAAACAAGCACACTTTGTCTCCTTGTGCACCACTCTCCTCTTTCTATCTCTCCCACAGCGGACCCGCCCAGCTCCTTCCCTGCATACATATATGTCGTGACTCTTTGCATAGCTCCCTAATGTATAATCGCTCTCGATTTCGCACATTGTTCTCACACCATCTATTCTAGAACTCTCATGAAGTCCCTATCACACACACGATGACTCGCTTCTTCATGCCTCTATTCATAGGCCAATTTCGACAACATCAACATTGTATCCCTATCTATACGCCCATTTATGGACACAAACGACCCCTCTCGCCTCTCTTCTCTCTCTCTCTCTCTCTCTCTCTCTCTCTCTCTCTCTCGCTAGCTCTCTTTCTCTCGCTCTCACACCCTCTCCCACACACACACTCGATGTCTCTTCCAAATAGTCTGCTCCCCAGCCCGCACTGCTATCCCGCTACTACACATGTCACACCATTCCCCTTCCCTTATACTAGGTTTACATCATCAGTGGTCTCTCTACTCCACGTACACTCTCTCCCTCTCACACACAAACGCGTGCACAAACACACACAAACACCCATTTATCTAGATCCTCATCTCTCCCCATGTCCACATGTGTATCTCACACACTCACTCTCTAATTATGTATATGTGTCTCCAAGTTACACAACACAAAGCCCCATGTACATGTCTCTCTCTATCCTAAACACACATAGACACAAAGAATCTGTTATCATTGCCTCAGTCTCTAACATATCACACCAGCACACTGTCTCTCTCTCTCTCTCTCTCTCTCTCTCTTGCAAACATGCTCATCAAGGGTTTCCCCGTGAATAACTTACCGTCTATTCATCAACAGTCGTGGAAGTACGGCGAACACGGGACGTGAAAAAGAATAGACCTACACGTGCTTAGACCACCTAGTGTGACTACTAGGACTAGAGCAAGCCAAAAAGCGCGCCGCCGTCACCCCCTCCTTGTCGGCGACGGGAAAATCTTTGTTTTACACAGTCGAGAAGTCATTGTGCTAAGGCCCCACATGCCGAGGCGCTGAATAGAATGTAGATGCTAGTTTACTAAGCAAGTATCGATAATACGCTTGTATCTCCATACTTATATTTCTTCTCTTATAAAAACTGAGGTGGTGATGATGGTACGTGTGCCATCTTGCAATATAGACCGTCCGATCTATATCCGATTTAATGGAAATTAAACTAAAAGACACCCGCACCCTCTCCACATTTGCGCATAAGGCCTTCCCTCGCTCACCCCTATCTCCAACAAACCTCATTGTTGAGCAATTAAGAAAGGAAGCCTCGAACAAACTGGCCTGGTGGCTGCCACCGGGCTGCCAATCCCCATGCCTCCGCTTTCACCCAACCACCAACCACCACCACACCCCACTCCTCTTCACCTTATCTCATATTTCTCGAGATATCATTAGTTTTTACACATGGGATTACTCCCAAGGGTCAATCACAACAAGTGTTTTATAAAGAAATGTATCTTGATGTTCCGTGCAATGCACGGATCTTGCTAGTACTCCTACACAAGACTAAGTTGGTGATGTTGGTGTGTCTACCATCCGTCGCTTCTCGACCATTAGATCTACATCTAACGATTGTGAGGTAAGTTCTTGCCTTTTCTCACCAACATCCCACTTGTCTACCAATTTGCAGAAAAGCCCATAATTAGTATCTTAAAACCAACCACATCCCTCCCTGACCTCACCAAAGCAGTCCAAGGAATATATTCTAATTGAAACATATGTATATCAATATTAGAGTGTTTTGTACCAAGTTTGTGAATAAGTATTATTCTAATTATGATTCGTTGCAACGGACATGAACATTGCTAGTATTTCAAACCATGCATTTTTTTCCTAGTATTCCATAGTTTCGAGTTTTCCATCAAGATATTAGTCCCTCATGGTTGATATTTACTTTCAATCATGTACACATATGCACTATGTAACTAGCCTTGCTTATTGGCTTCCAAAGCTTAACTTTCACTCCTACTTACAATATGTAGAGTATTTAACAAAAAACTACCACTTTCAACCAGCCCTAGGAAGAATCTATTGTACAAAAAATAGCAAAAAAAACTACTATCTAGTACTCCTTCCGATTAGGTTTGTTTAAACCCATTTATGACAGGGTTGGCCCACACATCCGTGCTGACGAGGTAGCTTAAACCAACACATTTTGTTTGAACATTGACACGAGGGACCCATATCTGACCTTCTACCCTGTTAATCCCCCTCAAATCATTATTTTTCCTGAACATTACTTCAAACAGTACAGATGCGTGTTCGTCGGTGGCGCCGGTGATGAGCGAGTTGGTCGTCGCTCTGCCGGACGGGCCAGACGCCGCTACCGGCCTCCGTGACAAAGTTGGCAGGCTGGCCCGAGCGTGACTCAAGAGCGAGCAAGCCGCCGCTGCCTTCGCCGAGCCGATGGTTGGCCTAAGCTGATGCCATGAAAGCAAGCCATCAGGTTGTCGTGCCAATCTAGCTAGCAAACCTTGCGCATAAGTAGCTGGACGGAGCTATATTGGCAAGCTAGCGTCATGAAGCGCCGGACGGAGCTGGCATCCGGCTGCCGCAACATGGGCTCCGCACCGGGCGGTTTTGACTCTCGCCTTTCACGCGGGCGTAGTCAAGGCCCCATGGCTGAGGATGACTAGGTGGACGGGCCGGAGGTAGGAGGTCACTCGAGGATTTTTGTTGGTAAGACCATGTACAATGGTTGATAAGGTAGTCTTATCTTAAGTCTGTCACGTATGCAAGTGGTAGTAGTTTCTTGGCATTTTAGTGGTTTCTTCCATTATTAGGGGTTTCTTGTAAGGAACAATGTGCGTACTACTAGCGACAAAAGGCGATACTAGGTTGCGTTCTACTCCAACGAGTACTACTAGTGGTCACGGGAGTGTATACCTCGTTTTGTGGGTTCGATCCCGGCCGAACGCACGACGGCCTTTTTTAAAAAAATTGTACTACTACACTTTGCTGCGAGCCATATTTTACACGGGTAGTTTGATTTTTGAAGTCGAACGGACGTGCGGCCCCACAATCTGGGTGCACTGGACAGCCTAGCCACGTGAATGGGTTTTCCTTCCCAGCATCATGTGGCTCGCGTGCTCGCCCTAGCCGCACCTCGCTTGCAGCTTCCTCATCAGCTAGTAGCATATTTAAACTAGCGCCTCCCAATTAAGCCCGAGGAGCCGGAAAAGCCTGGTGGGGCATTGGGAACTGTGCAATATGGCTCCGTATGTAAAGTGCTCTACTACTACTACTATGTAGCTTGTGGCGTTGCACGCATGGAATTCACTCCATTATCGGCTCTACTATAAAAGAAATTCCTCTTGACGTGTTTTTTTAAATGGAGGCAAAAGCTTTGCTTCATCTCATTCATAAAGAAGGAACTACTAACAAAGTTCGACGAGATCCATTACACCTCCACAAATGGAAGCGAAAAGCCTAGTCTCGTTGTATCAAATAACTCAAATGCTCTGCCCCCGCAGTAACTGTCACTGATAAACAGGCTGCTAGTGTGTGCGTGAGAGGAGCGGCTGAGTAGGCCAGCTACTCCTACGTGAGAGGAGCGGCTGAATATAGCACTGAGAGTATCCACTAGGCCACTACGCAGGTGTACTTCCCCTGCATTGATAGTACAACGATGGTTCTAGAGAACAGTAGTACCCTCCACTTCCAACTGTAGCTCCTTGGCCCTAAGATTCAAGAGTTCAAAACTGGTGCACTATACTAGACTAGACTAGAAGTATAGTACATCGCACTACTATTTGAGAAAAGTAGTACTGGTGCTGCTACAGTACGAGTACATACTCCTCCGTCACATAATTTAAGACGTTTTTTGACACTAGTTGGCGTGTACAAAAAATGGCAAAAACTACTACCTAGTGCCAAAAATTTCTTACTAGTGCTATTATTTACAGTATAATGCAATCCCATAACGTTCTATAATGCTAGTACTAGTAGTAAATAATAGCCTCACCTCTTCGCTAAGGAACGATCTACAGTTGGAAGGGACGAGGCCCTGCTGTTACTACGCTCTTATCTCCTCCTCGCCAATTCCCCTCCCCCCGAAGAGAAGGCAGTTCGTCGCTGCTCCCATGGATTCGCCAGGCGGTTCTCCTCCTCGTCGGGGCTGGGAGACCTTGGACGACGATCCTCTGCGTGAAATCGCACGCCACTGTGACGTCCTCACCGCCGCAAGACTCGGTGCTTCCTGCACCAACTTTTTCAAGACGCTGCTTAAACAGGCTTGGGAAAAGGCCATGCTTGTTGGTCTTCCATGCATCCTCGAGGAGAAGGTTCTTCTATGGGATAATCCTTCAAACAGTCCACCGCTCCCTGGCCATGGTTGCATGTTGACTCCACTAGAGTTGCCGACGTTGAGAGGTAGTCGGATTTTGTCCGATGAGCGGGTCAGTAATGGAGTTTGATCATGTAGTACTTAGTTATTCCATTTCCATCCCGTAATTTCTCCGCTGCCCATCAGATTATATATAGGTTCGTCGGTGCCAACAAAGATTGGCTTGCATACCTCCGGCTGGATACCACCATCATTTTGCACAACATCCACAATAAAGGCGGCCGCCCGTGAGACCCTTCTCCACCATTGGGATCGGCCTTCCGGACTGCCTGCGCTTGAATACGTATGATGATGCCTACATGAGATTGAAGAAGATAGCAATTGCAGACCCGCCGACAAAGCGACGCGGCTACAACGATTACTATCTCATCTCGGTGTTCGACATAAGGATTGCCATCAATGCAAGACACAGTAACGGCAGAGGCTGGCGCATGTTGGCGACGGCAGATTTGTACCCCTACACGTTCGAAGACACCGTACGCCATCTAGGCCGCATCTTCGCGGTGACAAGCCAGGGGACTTGTTTCATCTGGTTGCCATCCTACGGTTCGTGAGATTACAAACGGAATGCACAAACCATCATTTGCATCCCTAACGGTACTCCATTATTTTGCAGGGACCAGTCATCCCTTCATCAAAATAAGATCGCCGATCCTAGATGTGCATTTGCATCCGCAATTCAGTCTAACCTGGAACCTTGTAGCTGACTTTGGCATATTCGGATCAACTATCTTAGCAGTCGTTACCCATGGTACCACCGATGTGCAACATGGTCACACAATCTACCACGATCGGACCGTCACCATCTACCCAGGTATTCCTTTTTTAACCCTCTCGCCTTCTCTTTCATTGTTGTACTAGTAGTATACTTAGTAGTACTAGTAGGAGTACTTTTTACCTTGGAGGACGCGTATAGCTAGCTAGGCCCTTGAAGACTTGAACCCACTAGCTGCCACCATTTTTGTTTTTCCATATCTTACTATCTCATCCATGTAGCCAAGAGTGGCTATATATAATAAGCCGGTTATGTTACTTCCTCTATACCGGAGTAGTACTATTTGCTACATAGTATTATTGACCGCCATATTTGAGCACAACATTATTATGCATGGACCTTGACTATGTACGTCACCATGTGTCCAGATCTGGGATGCCGCGTGTACCAGATGAACGGCGCCGAGTTCGACCCCCGTGATGCTACGTGGGTGCCGAGGAACACTCTTGGAGAGTACTCGCTTTTCATCGGGGACAGCTACCCCATTGTGAAGCGGATGCCACCTTCCGTGCACGACATGGAAGTCCTGCCATTCATGAAGCATGGTTGTGTCTTCATTGCGCACCGCCGGATGAACGACATGCTGGGACAAGCTATCCCTGATTTATGCCGCTTCAGCTTGGATGAGTCTCCATCATGTGGAACCGGACTAGAAAGCTGCGACAATGATTCCCGTTGCCCACCACTATGGATCGTGCCATCCATGAAGAACACCTGGGACTGGAACCTGGAGGAGGACATGCATCTGGCCCATCTATAACGTGTAAGTGGAGTATGGTAATTGTGAACGGTAGCTCTGTGAGTTGTGACACCCCAAAATTTTTGACCTTGTTTTATTAATTAAAATGTTGCCAGGAAACTTAAACTTTTATTTTCTGAATTCTCTTTTGATTCCAGAACCTTTCTATCCTTTATTTTTATGGAGTTTTTACCCCAAGTGAGAACCTGCCAATTATTTTCTTGGACTTGTTTACCCTCTCAAGAAAAACACCTCTATTATCAGTGGATTTATTTGCATACATTATTGCTCTTTGAGCTTTATTCCTTAAAGTGATTTTTATTAGTTGAAGCCCTGTTTTGAACTACAACCATTTGATACATTTATCCAAAATTCCAACAAAAATTTGGGGATGTCATGTGATGTTTTTAGATCACTTTTATACAAAAATATCTTCTATTCATTGGAGATTTTGAGCTCCACACCAAATTTTCAAATCTGGCCCCATGGGCAAATTTGCACTACAACCTTATTAAATATTTCTTTAAAACTCCCACCAAAATTATGGGATGTTAACAGGAGTATATTATTCAACTTTATGCAAAAACCCAGTTTGGTTCTTTGAAAAATTTGAGTGAATCAACCTCATTACCATTCTGGTCCAACTTGTTGATTTGTACAGCAACCACATTTTATGTTGCTCTGTTGCCCATGATTCTTCCTCATGCTTATAGTCCATCCTGCAAAACCCCTAAGTCCAAGAGAGTGAACCCATTGGCATATTTTTAGTCCATGTAATGACAGACCTTAGTTTCTGACCAGATTTGGTTTTCTCAAAGGTTTGCACTAACAAATTTCTTCTCTTGGCAAACTAACCTTGCCACCCTCTGTACCTTCTAAAGAGACTAGGATCTGGAGATTTTAGCCACTCCAAGAACTGCCTAGATACCTTTAGCATTTTGGCAAACACCTTGTGTGCATGGCCAGTTTTGGCCTGGTTTTTGGTTAGCATTGCAAGCTTGGTCTCCTGGTCTAACCCCCTTGTCCATTAACTTCCTTGCTAACCCTAGCCTAGTCCTATTAATTACCAGCCTCACTCGAGCACTCTAGATCACACTGGCATTCTGTCGAACGTGTCGCGCGCGCACAACCGAGCTGCCGCGTTCGCTCGCCCGCGCCCCTGGCCTTTGCTCGCCTGCAGAGTCGTGCCTCGCCTTCGACCACTCCCCAGAATGCGCCAAGCTTCCCTGGTGCGCTATAGCGCCACCGTCAGAGCCCCCTTGGCGGCACGCCGGCGTCCGTAGTGCGCCTCTGCCACGGACGGCGCCGCCCGAGCCATAGCCGCGCGCCAACTGCCCTCTGGAGCAGTCCGGCCTCATCCCCTTGCTCGTCTGCAAGCGCTCGTCGCTGCCACGTCCTCCTGCAGCAACAGAGAGGCGGTTCGCCGGCGACCTTATCCACCGACGCGGGAACCGACCTTCCCCGGCTATATATACCCCCAGGTCCCCGCTCGAGCCTCCTCAGCAGCCTCGTACCACCCCTCTAGCGCACCCCACGACCAGCAGGCAACGGCGGGAAGCCGTCTCCCCCGTCTCCGACCGGTTCGGCCGCCGCCATGCTCCGGTCCATTTTGTCACAACTGAAGCCCCTCCCATCCATCCAGCGCCACCACCCGACTCCACGTGACCGTGCGGAGCCGCCTATCACCTCAGCCCCGACCGGGAGCCACCATATCCCAGACCCCCATTTACTCCCGAAGACACCGGCCGCGAAGCTTCGCCGCCGGGCGATTCCGTCCACGTCGGCGACCATGGCGGGTACCCACGGGTTCGCCTCGACCTCCTGAGCACACCCATATGCTCAGATCCCCGAGGGATGCCTCCGTTCGCCGGCGAGCCTCGCCGGAGCTCCGCCTCTGCTCGGTCGGAGGAGACCACGCACGCGTGGACTAGTCAAACCTGACCAGTGGGCCAGGCGGGCCCACTGTCGATGACTCCAAATACCGTCCACGCAGGCATAAGTGGAGGCGTATTTCCAGAGTACGTCTTCGACGTGTATCTATTCGAATCGTTTTCTTTTCTTTTTCTGTTTTATTTAAAACCAGAGATTTGACTAAATTTGACTGGCTATATCTTTTTAAATAAAACCCCAAATGAGTTGATTCTTTTTCCTACCTCCCTCAAATATTGCCTAGTTTTTTTTTCAGATTTATTTGAAAAAAAATCAGACAACTTTTATTGTACCATTCTTAAGCTATGCGTTAATTTGAATATTTTCAAAATAGGATTATCGGAGAGGGGAGAAAACTTTCAAAGTTTTGGAACACACCTTGCCTCCCCACAACTTGAAGGCAAGCACTCTGAACCCTGGCATAATATTGTGTGTGTTATTTACACGGTTGCAACACCACCTTGACACGGAGTATCCGTTATTTCATGTGATAAAACGTTGCTACTCATGAGTGCATGTTGATGAGTGCATGCTATTGGAGTTAGGTATGTTTGTGATAATAATTACCATCGAATGCCTTTCATGCATACCGGAAGGGATCCGGGGAAGCCTCTGTCTTGGGTAGACACGGGTTCGTCCCTAGTCCTCTGTCGAGACAGTTGTGTCCGGTACGGCATGGTGAGGTACGTCGAGTGGTGATTCTGTCTGTTGAGATATATATATTGTTATGCTAATTCATGCAGGGAATATTAAAGCCTCCTGAGTCGACCATAGATCGAGTCTTGTTCCGGTAACCCCCATACTTGTTTCGTACTACCACTTGTCCCTGCCGTAGGTAGGGTACGGTTCAGTAAGTTGTCAACCCCTTTCCTAGCACACACCGTACAGAGAGGCCATGGTGGAAGATACCGGAGGCATCCGGTAGGCATGCCACCTGGCCCGGGGGCATGGGTGTTTTCGGTTGTAGCCGAAGGGGTAGCTCCCCTAGTTTGCGCGCGGTATAAATTTTTGATCCCATGCTAAGTCGAGGTTGTAGCCTCCCCACTTAGAGTTTCGCTTAACGGGTGTCGTGGGTGATTCCAGACACCGGTAAGTTAGGCTGGTGTGTGCGGATAGGTGTGTTTTCAATTAAAAGACCGTAGACGGAATTAGTCCCGAGGGACTAAAGGAATCTGCTACTCGTGGGTAAAGAGTACACCCTCTGCAGAGATTTAAATCTATTCGAATAGCCGTGTCCATGGTTAAGGACTAAAGTCTGGGATGGGTCAAGTGTCGGTCTTAGTGTCGGTCTTCAGAGGAGAAACTGTTAAACCAGAACTTGGATCATGACTTGTGACTTGTGATGATCATGATTATTATTTATTATGGACTGACCTGTTATATTATTTGAATTATCGAATACCCTTGGGATGGTTCTACCTCCTGGATATTCACTGTGATTCTTTATAAGCCCTTTATGTGGTGTCGCTCAGACGCCCCACTGTGGCATGCTTGTTACTTATTTACGTTATAAGCCCTTTATGTGGTGTCGCTCAGACGCCCGACTATGGCATGCTTGTTATTTATTTACTTTATAAGCCCTTTATGTGGTGTCACTCAGACGCCCAAGTGTGGCATGCACGTTATTTGCTAACCCTTCGAGGCGTCGCTTCAGACACCCGATCGGTGCATTTTATTACTACTCTGTTATTGCATATTCATGTATATGAATAACCTGCTTGCATGCATCAGAGATTTTATTTTATGATTGACGTTGTGATCATAGAATATTTCAGAGCGTATTTATCATTTGTTATATTATACACGTGTTCATAATGTTTGCGAGTACATTCAAAGTACACACTGGCTTGTCCCTGGCTATTTTCTTGGCCAGATCTCTTGCGTGAAGAGGAGCGTTGCGAAGACAGCCCCGGAGCCTAAGCCATGGTGATAGCAGCCTCGCGAAGATAGGAGTTAATCTGGTCAGCTGTTCCTGTGGAAAATGGAGTCCCATAGACGCCGATGATCAACAAACCACTTCCTCCATCAACCACTAGAAACCATTTGTTGTACTCATAGGCCAGAATGGTCTTGTACTACATTTTTTGCTTTTTTCTTGGAATTTCCGTATCAAGTTGGTGCCTCATCAGCTAACAGTAATCCTGGGGCTGGTGAGCACAAGGACCAATTTTTGGGAATTAATATCCTGGGAATCCGGTCCTGACAAACTTGGTATCGAGCCAGTCGACCATTGGCTAATCCTATCTTAGCCAGGTCGAAAAACCTAGGTTAACCAACCCAGCAGACCTTAACCTAACCCCGGCCAAGCTTCCCGTGCAAGATAGCCACACAGTGAGCCTGACACCTTTTGACAGTCGGTGCCCAACCTATCAACCTAGCCTATCGATCACGCGCCAGTGACTGACGCCTTATATGTCTCATTCGCAAGCGTGCTAAGGAAGCCTTCGTCCCCTTTTTCCATAAAAATGGCACGCTAGCGTCAACCCAGCACAGCACAGCCTCTACCCAAACCGAGCCATAATGCCTGGCCCCGTAGTGCACAATGAGACCACAACAACCAACCTTGGAGGTTTTGTGACCATACTCGCAAACCTCACCCGTCGTGCCTATGCGTTAGAAGAGCCCCCAGAATATGTTGTGTACCAAGGACCCATGAGCGGTGAGAGCCGTCAATTCTGGGCCACTGTGCACATCTACGGTAGGGTCTGCCGCGTAACGCCTTTACTGTGTTCACCGGAAGGACAACTTCCTTTGAGCCACAAGCCATCCAACTAGCGGCACGAGAGGCTATAGTTCAACTCCGGCACTTGTCGCCCAGAGTTAACTGTCGCTCGTTCTACTACTACCCCAAACGTGAAGGGTATGGTAGACCACCCCAGGTTGCCAACGGAGATCACGAGATGGATCCTGCATTGTTGCACCTAGTGCACTATGTAGGTGCACTAGAGGAACTGTTCGATCAAATCACCATTGATCTGATCGTAGCTCGTGGAGAGCTGGTTCGTCGAGCCCCGGCGAGAGGAGAGGACGATCCCGACGCCGACAACCCAGTCGTGCTGTTCGGACACCCGATCGAGTCCCTGAGGTCTGCCCCAGCCATCGACCAAGGTGCTTTGATGACCCCAGAAGTGCTTCGTCGCCTTTTGGGAACACGCTCCAACGGGATTGTGGCCAACAATCCCCGAGATGGTCATCATCGCTACCCCGACCCTGCAGTTTCTCAACCACCTCCAGCTAACCCCGACGGCGAAACCCGTGGAGAAGCCTCGACGTCCACAAGGCACGCCCGCTTGTATATAAACGAGGTAGACTAAGTCACTCGAGTAGTGCCGAATCTCAGTGTATCCACATCTTATAATTGTACGACCATGTAAATAAACGCAGCCTGTTGTTGTGCCTCTGTTTTAAATAGTAACCTTGCATAATTATGTCAGCACGCAGTTGCATATTTTTATTCCGGGCACAGCTACCAAAACCAACCCCGACGACACCCACAGCAACACGTCACTTTTGTGAGATATGTGTATCTGTGGCTTTGACCCCAACCCCATGAGGACAGAACCGACAAATAGTGCCCCTCACCGCGGCATATAACCCATCCCGGATGCTATATAAAAAGGCCACCTCGTGACCTTGCCAAGCACCCCTCACCTTGTGCACCACCCTCACAACCATTTCTTGCCATGCCGAGCCCGAGTATTTATCTGAGAACCCCAGATGCAACCCCGGGTAGCTTTGTTAAAATATTGTGGAACTTTACCTGCAGTACCATGGGTTCTACCCAGCCACCCCAGTACGAGCTACTCAAATCGAGGATCACCTCATCCACCTCGAAATATTGGGCAGTAGTACACATCCCTCCTGTAAACTCAAACCAAGACCCAACGGAAGTTTCCTTCGTGGGGAAATCTATGCCAGCTCCACAAATGGCCATAGAAGCGGCTGCACACGAAGCGCTTGTCCGACTCTGATTCACGGTACCCTATGCCAGTGAAAGAGGGTATTATTACTTTCCGAGCCGTGCAGCACCCGGAGAAGTAACATCTTTTCCCGGTGGACGAATTGAGAGAGACACAGTACTGGCCAACCTGGTCCAGTACGTCATCGCCAGAACGCCTCGACCCAATGTAGTAATGGGTTTTCTCCAGAGTCTCGCGGATTTAAATCCTCAGATCGCCATCGGCAGACCACTGAGGCCCGACCAGGAGAGACACATTCATCGGCTGGTCAACCCGCTTTCCCCGATAGAAGAGGAGTGTATCCCAGTACCAGAGATGTTTTCTCGGGACCCCGTCTAGTTACCATTTGCATTATAGACGTCGTTGTTGTGTTTATTATGGCAACATTTATTTATATGTGTAACTTATGCGTGGTACCCCGAGTTTGTGCGGCGAGTGAATTATTTGGTTTCTATTAATGTGAGTAGTTTTTGTTGCGGTTTAACTCTTAAATTTACTATTTTCTCTCGCGAAAAATCCTGGAGTGAGATTTCTTTTCCCTGAGTTGCTGCATCGTATATCTTCTCACGACATGGAATTTTTATTCACGCAGCACCATGGCAACAAACCCACAACCACTCGAACACATACACTGCTTGCAAAAACACATAACCGTGTTGCACCTCACCGACCACTTCCCTAAACGCACCACAGCCTCTGAAGGAGAGATTAGTGGATAATCATCCGGATACAAGTTACCTCCGACACACCAACAACAGTTAACACCCGGCGTCACACCTAAACCTCGTGATCACCGCCACCGCGGAGAGCCAACACCCGAGCGGCAGCATCGCGACGATCATCGAGGATCATTGCGCACAGGAGCACGGAGAGCCCCAGCACTGCCGCCAGCCCTCCACACACCAGGATCACGTACCAGTCCGGCACCACCTCCGCCATTAGAGCCTCGTCTCGAGCTTCTGTAAGAAGAAATGGAGGAGAAGGAAGGAGAATAAGAAGCGAGGCCAGGTGTGAAGGAGAAGAGAGGAGCAACTCGGCCATTTTATAGCTCGGCATCGGTGTACGGTGGGCGAAGTCCACCAGTGCCGCTCGTCGCTCGATCGCTGGTGTTCGGAGGCGAATCCGCGAGCAGTGCCGACAGCGTGCTGGCCCGCGAGGTGAGTGCACGCTGCGCGGTAGCTAGCACGCCACAAGACTACCGCGAAGACGGCCTAGATGCCCTACACGCTAGACATCGCCGGTGGAGAAAGTGCGAGAAAACGCGCTGGAGAGAGGAAGAAGAGAGAGCCAGAGGAAGAAGAAGAGACTGACAGTGGGCCCCGGGTCCACCTGTCAGCCAGAGGGAGCACTGTGCTCCCGGGTGCGACCAACGTATTTTCGAAATTTAGAATTTACGGTAACCAGCGTAAAAACCTCCCAACCGTAGATTTTTCCATGCAGCGCTAGTGTCCCACACTATGGTTTTATACCACTTATTGCCCTCTCCCTGTAGCCGTTTTTTATACGTAAGTAAAGTGGTTATTTTTGGAATGATAAGAGTTTTTGTTTTCAAAACAGCTTTTAGCAAATCTCGGGGACGAGATTTTTCTTAAGGGGGGTAGTGTTGTGACACCCCAAAATTTTTGACCTTGTTTTATTAATTAAAATTTTGCCAGGAAACTTAAACTTTTATTTTCTGAATTCTCTTTTGATTTCAGAACCTTTCTGTCCTTTATTTTTATGGAGTTTTTACCCCAAGTGAGAACCTGCCAATTATTTTCTTGGACTTGTTTACCCTCTCAATAAAAACACCTCTATTATCAGTGGATTTATTTGCATAAATTATTGCTCTCTGAGCTTTATTCCTTAAAGTGATTTTTACTAGTTGAAGCCCTGTTTTGAACTACAACCATTTGATAAATTTATCCAAAATTCCAACCAAAATTTGGGGATGTCATGTGATGTTTTTAGATCACTTTTATACAAAAATATCTTCTGTTCATTGGAGATTTTGAGCTCTACACCAAATTTTCAAATCTGGCCCCATGGGCAAATTTGCACTACAACCTTATTAAATATTTCTTTAAAACTCCCACCAAAATTATGGGATGTTAACAGGAGTATATTATTCAACTTTATGCAAAAACCCAGTTTGGTTCTTTGAAAAATTTGAGTGAATCAACCTCATTTCCATTCTGGTCCAACTTGTTGATTTGTACAGCAACCACATTTTATGTTGCTCGCTGCCCATGATTCTTCCTCATGCTTATAGTCCATCCTGCAAAACCCCTAAGTCCAAGAGAGTGAACCCATTGGCATATTTTTAGTCCATGTAATGACAGACCTTAGTTTCTGACTAGATTTGGTTTTCTCAAAGGTTTGCACTAACAAGTTTCTTCTCTTGGCAAACTAACCTTGCCACCCTCTTTACCTTCTAAAGAGACTAGGATCTGGAGATTTTAGCCACTCCAAGAACTGCCTAGATACCTTTAGCATTTTGCCAAACACCTTGTGTACATGGCCAGTTTTGGCCTGGTTTTTGGTTAGCATTGCAAGCTTGGTCTCCTGGTCTAACCCCCTTGTCCATTAACTTCCTTGCTAACCCTAGCCTAGTCCTGATAAATACCAGCCTCACTCGAGCACTCTAGATCACCCTGGCATTCTGTCGGACGTGTCGCGCGCGTGCTCTGGGCGCGCCCCTGGCCTTTGCTCGCATGCAGAGTCGTGCCTCGCCTTCGACCACTCATCAGAACGCGCCAAGCTGCCCTGGTGCCCTACAACGCCGCCGTCAGAGCCCCCTTGGCGGCACGCCGGCGTCCGCAGTGCGCCTCTGCCACGGACGGTGCCGCCCGAGCCATAGCCGCGCGCCAGCTGCCCTCTAGAGCAGTCCGGCCTCATCCCCTCGCTTGTCTGCAAGCGCTCGTTGCCGCCACGTCCTCCTGCAGCAACAGAGAGGCGGTTCACCGGCGACCTTATCCACCGCCGCGGGAACCGACCTTCCCCGGCTATATATACCCCTAGGCCCCGCTCGAGCCTCCTCAGCAGCCTCGTACCACCCCTCTAGCGCACCCCACGATCAGCAGGCAAGGCGGGAAGCCGTCTCCCCCGTCTCCGATCGGTTCGGCCGCCGCCACGCCCGGCCTGCTGTTGCCGCAAATCAAGCCCCTCCCATCCATCCAGCGCCACCACCCGACTCCACGTGACCGTGCGAAGCCGCCCATCACCTCAGCTCCGACCGGGAGCCACCATATCCCAGACCCCCATTTGGTCCCGAAGACACCGGCTACCATGAAGCTCGTCGCCGGCGATTCCGTCCACGTCGGTGACCATGGCGGGTACCCACGGGTTCGCCTCGACCTCCTGAGCACACCCATATGCTTAGAATCCCGAGGGATGCCTCCGTTCACCGGCGAGCCTCGCCGGAGCTCCGCCTCTGCTCAGTCGGAGGAGACCACGCGCGCGTGGACTAGTCAAACTTGACCAGTGGGCCAGGCGGGCCCACTGTCAGACCCAGCGCCGGTCCACGCAGGCATAAGTGGAGGCGTATTTCCTGAGTACGTCTTCGACGTGTATCTATTCGAATCGTTTTCTTTTCTTTTTCTATTTTATTTAAACCAGAGATTTGACTAAACTTTGACTGGCTATACCTTTTTAAATAAAACTCCAAATGAGTTGATTCTTTTTCCTACCTCCCTCAAATATTGCCTAGTTTATTTTCATATTTATTTGAAAATTTGTCAGACAACTTTTATTGTACCATTTTTAAGCTATGTGTTAATTTGAATATTTTCAAAATAGGATTGTCGGAGAGGGGAGAAAACTTTCAAAGTTTTGGAACACACCTTGCCTCCCCACAACTTGAAGGCAAGCATTCTGAACCCTGGCATAATATTGTGTGTGTTATTTACACGGTTGCAACACCACCTTGACACGGAGTATCCGTTATTTCATGTGATAAAACGTTGCTACTCATGAGTGCATGTTGATGAGTGCATGCTATTAGAGTTAGGTATGTTTGTGATAATAATTACCATCGAATGCCTTTCATGCATACCGAAAGGGATCTGGGGAATCCTCTGTCTTGGTTAGACACGGGTTCGTCCCTAGTCCTCCGTCGAGACGGTTGTGTCCGGTACGGCCTGGTGAGGTACGTCGAGTGGTGATTCTGTCTGTTGAGATACATATTGTTATGCTAATTCATGCAGGGAATATTAAAGCTCCTGAGTCGACCATAGATCGAGTCTTGTTCCGGTAACCCCCATACTTGTTTCGTACTACCACTTGTCCCTGCCGTAGGTAGGGTACGGTTCAGTAAGTTGTCAACCCCTTTCCTAGCACACACCGCATGAGAGGCCATGGTGGAAGATACCGGAGGCATCCGGTAGGCATGCCACCTGGCCCGGGGACATGGGTGTTTTCGGTTATAGCCGAAAGGGTAGCTCCCCTAGTTTGCGCGCGGTATAAATATTTGATCCCATGCTAAGTCGAGGTTGTAGCCACCCCACTTAGAGTTTCGCTTAACGGGTGTCATGGGTGATTCCAGAGACCGGTAAGTTAGGCTGGTGTGTGCGGATAGGTGTGTTTTCAATTAAAAGGCCGTAGACGGAATTAGTATTGAGGGACTAAAGGAATCCGTTACTCGTGGGTAAAGAGTACACCCTCTGCAGAGATTTAAATCTATTAGAATAGCCGTGTCCATGGTTAAGGACTACAGTCTGGGATGGGTCAAGTGTCAGTCTTCGGAGGAGAAACTGTTAAACCAGAACTTGGATCATGACTTGTGACTTGTGATGATCATGATTATTATTTATTATGGACTAACCCGTTATATTATTTGAATTATCGAATACCCTTGGGATGGTTCTACCTCCTGGATATTCACTGTGATTCTTTATAAGCCCTTTATGTGGTGTCGCTCAGACGCCCGACTGTGGCATGCTTGTTACTTATTAACTTTATAAGCCCTTTATGTGGTGTCGCTCAGACGCCCGACTGTGGCATGCTTGTTATTTATTTACTTTATAAGCCCTTTATGTGGTGTCGCTCAGACGCCCGACTGTGGCATGCACGTTATTTGCTAACTCTTTGAGGCGTCGCTTCAGACACCCGATCGGTGCATTTTATTACTACTCTGTTATTGCATATTCATGTATATGAATAACCTGCTTGCATGCATCAGAGATTTTATTTTATGACTGATGTTGTGATCATAGAATATTTCAGAGCGTATTTATCATTTGTTATATTATACCCGTGTTCATAATGTTTGCGAGTACATTCAAAGTACTCACTGGCTTGTCCCTGGCTATTGTCTTGGCCAGATCTCTTGCGTGAAGAGGAGCGTTGCGAAGATAGCCCCGGAGCCTAAGCCATGTTGATAGCAGCCTCGCGAAGATAGGAGTTAACCTGGTCAGCTGTTCCTGTGGAAAATGGAGTCCCATAGACGCCGATGATCCGAAAACCGCTTCTGCCATCAACCACTAGAAACCATTTGTTGTACTCATAGGCCAGAATGGTCTTGTACTACATATTTTGCTTTTTGCTTGGAATTTCTGTATCAAGTTGGTGCCTCGTCAGCTAACAGTAATCCTGGGGCTGGTGAGCAGAAGGACCAATTTTTGGGAATTAATATCCCGGGAATCCGGTCCTGACATGAATATATGTAGACTAGTCGTGCACAAATTTATCACATGAATTGGAGATGAACTTGTGTGGCATACTGGCATTTGTCCTGTAGAATTTATTACTAGTAAATGTGTTATGTGTACGTGCAACTTGTGTGGTTGTTGCACGGGCTCCAACACGCTCTTTGAGAAAAAAAAAGGTGGCACAGCTTTGGATATACGTGATGTGGTGGCATCATATAGTAGCATCGTTCACTATAGTTGTAGTACACTCCTACTAGGACGACAACTCCTATAAAACCTTGCGCTTGGCTCTTTGCCTCTTCGGGAGGTTCAACAGTTCGTACTTTTGTGAACCTTGCACTTGGCTCTTCCCCTCTTCGGAAGGTCCAACAAGGATGATACTACAAGATAATACGCTCGGCAACTGACGCCGATTGAATTGCTGCGTCGCCGACCGTGAGGGCGAGGGCGAGGGAGAGGGAGAGGGTGCTGTAGTCAAAACCTCTCCTCGTCCTCACGAACCACTGCAAGGCGTGGGCGAGGGAGAGGCATAGTAAGCAAGCTTCTCCTCGTTCGGCGAGTTGACGGGACACATCAAAGGAGTACTAGTACTAGTAGTAGTCGGTACTGCGTCTGAGGGAGTCCTGGATTAGGGGGTATCCGGACAGCCGGACTATGTACAACGTCCGGACTATTGAAGCGTGAAGATACAAGACTCAAGACTTCGGCCCGTGTCCGGAGTAGACTTTCCTTGGCGTGGAAGGCAAGCTTGGCGATCCGGATATTATATTTCTTCCTTATAACCGACTCCATGTAAACCCTAGCCCTCTCCGGTGCCTATATAAACCGGAGAGGTTGGTCCTTAGAAGGTCGATCACAATTACATTCATACCATCATAGGCTAGCTCCTAGGGTTTAGCCTCTACGATCTCGTGGTAGATCTACTCTTGTACTACCCATATCATCAATATTAATCAAGAAGGAACTAGGGTTTTACCTCCATCGAGAGGGCCCGAACCTGGGTAAACATCTGCGTCCCTTACTTCTTGTTACCATCAGCCTTGACGCACAGATCGGGACCCCCTACCCGAGATCCGCCGGTTTTGACACCGACATTGGTGCTTTCATTGAGAGTTCCTCTGTGTCGTCGCTGCTGGGCTCGATGGCTCCTACAACCATCGCCAATAACGCGATACCGGACAGTCACGACGAGCATGGCTGAGACCTGCTGTCGGACAAAGCTCGGGGTGTCACCCCCGCATTAGCGTCGGACCTAAATCCGGAGCAGGCTGCATTGCCTAAGGATGGAGGGCTGGACCCCGCCCCGCAGGTCGCGCACTCATCAGCGTTGGAGCCAAACATGGGCCTTACCTCTGTGGTGGCCTATTACTCCGGACCCCCGGATTCGTATCCGGATGTTGAGTCCGGTCCGCGCACTCCCGAGCCGGTCGACCAGGTTGGGCTCCGGTAATGGGGTTCACCGCCACGGACATTTTTCGGCATTCGCCCTTTGGCGACATGCCGAACTCTTTGAAAACTCTCTCTTTGACAGAAATTTATGGGCCAAACTACGTCCGGTTTGAGTGGGAAGCAGGCGATGAAGAAATTCGTTGCCCACCCACCACCCACTTCATAGCCACGGTCGATGATTTAACCGACGTGCCTGACTTCGACTCCGAAGACATCGACGGTACGGACAACGATGCAGGAGAAGATGCGGAATCTACTGGGCGCCGGACTTCCCCGTCATCACACGACGTATACATGGTGGATACACCCAAAGAGGACAAAGGCGACAATCCGGATGATAAAACCCCCGGACAAAAGCCAAAACGACGGCGCAGACACCGTTCTAAGTCCAGCAACAGTAAATAGTGACAAGAGCACCAGAAGGATCGATACTACAACCAACTCCGAAGGCAACAACGACCATACGGACCCAGCGATGGAGCAGGATGAACCAGGTCACCCTGAACACAGTTCGGAGCAGACGCCCGAGGACAATGGTCCCGACGGACGAGGTCACCAAAACGAACCAGCACGGGAAAACAGTCCGGACAATGATGCAATCCCGGAAAAACACATGGAACGAGATAACCTCCACAGAAAGCTGATGGCCACCGCAAGAAGTCTAAAGAAGCAGAAGCAGCGGCTTAAGGCTGCACACGAAACGCTCAACCGTAGATGGAATAAAGTGCTAGACACTGAAGAAAGATACGGTGATGATTGCCATACAAAGAGCTATCCAAAACGCAAGCTACTGCCAGAATTCGACGATGGAGCTGTACCACTTCATAACTGCAACAAAGCGGCTACCGATTCACAGGAACACCTGAATAAGAAAGCTGGAGCGGCCAGGTTCATTTATGGATCCAAAGGACGCACCCCGGCGAAGGACTACGGTCGCCAAAACGATTACACCAATCGAATACCAGTCCAGAATAAAGACCGGACACAACAACAGCCGACGACATGCCACAGCACGTCCAGATACAGAGGGGCTGCTCACCCCCTGTGCTTTACTGATGAAGTACTGGACCACGAATTCCCACAGAGCTTTAAACCTGTGAACATAGATGCATACGACGGAACGACAGACCTAGGTGTCTGGATTGAAGATTTTATCCTGCATATACATATGGCTCGTGGGGACGACCTCCACGCCATCAAATACCTCCCCCTCAAGCTGAAGGGACCAGCTTGGCACTGGTTGAAAGGCCTCCCCGAAAATTCAATTGGGAGCTGGGAGGAACTCGAGGATGCTTTCAGGGCCAACTTTCAACGGACCTATGTCCGGCCTCCGGATGCTGACGACTTAAGTCACATAGTCCAACAGCCCGGAGAATCCGCCCGTAAGTTTTGGAATAGATTCCTCACTAAAAAGAATCAAATTGTTGATTGTCTGGATGCCGAAGCCTTAGCGGCATTCAAACACAGCATCCGTGACGAGTGGCTCGCCAGACACCTTGGCCAAGAAAAACCAAGGACAATGGCAGACCTAACAAGCCTTATGGCCCGCTTTTGCGTGGGAGAAGACAGCTGGCTAGCCCGTAAAGGCACCAGCGACCCCAGCACATCCGAAATAAGGGATGGCAACGGGAAGCCACGGCGTCATAAAAACAAACGCCAAAACAAGGAAGAGAGCCCGGATAGCACGACGGTTAATGCCGGATTCAGCGGCTCTCGACCTAACCAGCAAAACAAGCCATCTAAAGGCAACAAAGAGGGACCGTCCGATCTAAATAGAGTCCTAGACAGACTTTGCCAAATTCATGGCACTTCTGACAAACCTGCAAACCACACGCACAGAGAGTGCTGGGTCTTCAAGCAGGCTGGCAAATTAAATGCCGAACACAAGGAAAGGGAAACACCAAGTGAAGGCGAGGATGAACCTCGCCGGCCGAACACTGAAGGACAGAAAAAATTCCCGCCAGAGGTTAAAATAGTGAACATGATCCACACGACTCACACATCCATGAGGAGGCACGAACGCGCGCATAGAGACGCGCTCGATATAGAGCCCATCGTACTCACGCTCAACCACTGGATGCCTTATCCGATCACTTTCGATAACTTGGATGACCGAACTAGTATTCGGCGCAAAGGATCAAAGGCCTTGGTGCTTCACCCGGTAATCGATGGATACCGTCTCACCCATGTCCTTATGGACGGCGGCAGCAGTCTCAATTTAATATATGAGGACACTGTCCGCAGGATGGGGATAGACCGATCCAGAATCAACCAAATCAACACCACCTTTGAAGGGGTGATACCAGGCGTTGAAGCCCATAGCAGGGGCTCCGTCGCACTAGAGGTAACATTCGGCTTGCCAGGCAACTCCAGAAGCGAAGAACTGCTCTTCGTCATTGCACCCTTCCAAAGCGACTATCACACAGTGCTTGAAAGAACGTCCTTCGCCCGCTTCAATGCATTGCTGCACTATGGCTACCTTACACTTAAGATGCCCGGTTCACGTGGCGTTATCACCGTCAGCAGACTAACAGAGCGCTCGTCACGCACGGAGGAACACGCGACGGCCCTCGCGGCCGGACTATAAGCGGCCTCCAACATCAGAAAACATGAGTGGTCCTTAAAGACCAGGGCATCGTATATGTAATCCCATAGTGGACACCAGGGGCTATAAATACTTAACACAGTCCCACAGTTGGCTCAACCTTATGGGCAGGCCAACACCTCACACTTTTATTATCCATCGCATACTTACGTTGCACTCTTCTACGAGTTTTCCTTCTTTCCACAGACAACATTCGCGCGATACCCTTCCAGGATACGGCACAACGGAGACAAAGGCGCAGACGTGCAGCAAGGCCCCGTTCAACAGGTTTCTTTTTAGATTAAGCCCCTGTGTAAACCTTTTTATTGCCTCTTGTTGTTTAACCATCCCATGGGTTCCATACCCACAGAGGATACTGCCGTTTTTGGCATCTCGCCACGACAGATTAACGCACGTACCTGGAAAAACAGGGTTTATAACGAATGGTTATTCTTGAGCCCATCGACTATTATAAAGTCCGAATACCCTCGGGAGTGTTCGGCGTCACGAGTTTGGCCTTATATGCAGCAGCTCCGAATCATGTCTTTGGTGAAATGTTGGGTTTGCCCGGCTCCTGGGTTTGCCGCCTTATGTTCCGTTACTATCGGCTAAGGTGGCCAAAGGAGAACTACTGCGATTGTGCCTTGGTTATTCCGGACGAGCACCTCAGTAGAGAAAGCTGAAAACTGACTGTCATGATACAGCGAGAGACTGTTCAACCACTCGAAGACCTATCAGGATCTTTAGGATCCCTCCGCATTAACGAAGGACCATTTCCCGGCCATGTACACAAGCGCCCGTATTCGGATGCACGCGAAGGTACCAGGGCAAGGGCTACATAGTAGCCCCAACATTAGACTCCCATGGCTAAGCGAAAGTGTTACAACTATATAGTCTGGTTGCCTAGTTCGACGTGCGATCACCTCCTTCATGGACCAAGACGTTGGATCAAGTGTGATTAAGCATATTTTTTGCGAACACCCCCGCATTGCCTGCGTGGGGGATGAAGCCAACGACTGCTATCTTTCCGATTACACATGCTTATATATATATGTAAACGGCCGCACAGGGGACACAACAATACTTTCAGGCAAAAAGTATAAATGTAGCCTTATAACCAAAATAACATTGTTTTTACAATAATTCGATTTATCACTCGAATAATACATTCTTCGAAAGCATCGCCTCTATGAGGCGGGCACCTTCTGTGACCTGCGCCAAGTAGTGCTCGGCTGGATATTGGCCCCCCGCCGGATCTTGGGTCGCTATAATATTGGCCTCCATGTCTGTCCAATAAGCTTTAACACGGGCAAGAGCCATCCGTGCACCCTCTATGCATGCCGACCTCCTCATGGCATCGATCCGAGGCACGGCCCCAAGGAATCGCTGCACCAAGCCAAAGTAATTGTCCTGCTTAAGCCCTTCCAGCCAAAGATGGTCTATTACAGACCGCATTGCAAGACTGGACAGCCTGTGAAGCTCCGCTAAAGCAGCCATCTTTTCATTTAATGGCAGCGGGCGAGTGGGAGCATTGAATTGCGACCAGAAAAGCTTCTCCACTTCCTTATCACCCTGACCCTCGAAGAACTTGGTAGCATCAGCCGTACTCTTCGCCAAATCCGCATACGCGCCCGCAGGACTCCGGCACCCATCCAGTGGAGCATACTTCGGATCAAAAAACTTCGTCCGCAGCAAGTAGGAATCTCCAGCCACGATTTTACCGGCCTGTTGAAGCTCCTCCCACGCACACCTGAGCTCGGTCCGTATTTCCTTGGTGGCATTGCGTGCCTTGTCCAGCTCGGCCAAGCTTCCTTATGCTCCCTTTCAAGGAGCTCATACGAGTCAGCAGCATTTTTAACTCAATAGCCATTTCGGCCATCTTTTCTTCGCTTCGACGATGAGCTGCTTGTTCAGCTCTCAGTTCCTCGGTCGCCTTTAGGGCAGCCGCATTGCTAACCCGAGCTTGTTCCTTGGCTTGAACAAGTTCTGCTCTCAGGGCCTCCACGGTAGCAGCACCATCTGCAGTCCGCACATATTACACTAATATCATGCCGCCTCCATATTTTCCTATACAAAGGAAGACGGAGCACATACCTTGTGACTTGTCTAGCCGCTCGTTCACCAACGTGATATCGGCATCAATCGATCGAATCTGCCTGGTCATTTCGAAGACTTCCACGGACTGGTCGGCGGCCGGACTCACAGGTACATGCACAAATTTATAGCGCGATCATTGATTTATGATCCCCCGTTTGCCCCCTAGGGCGAGCAACCAGAGTCTCAGGGGCTACTATCTATATGGAGCACACCTAACACGTGCCTCGCAGCCAAAAACAGTGTATTTTTCGTTAGATACCTCAAAGCCTCTGAGCAGACTTGCAAATGCTTCATTCAAACCGCTTGTAGCGGATGAGATCTTCTTGAGCACCTCGCTCATTAATGAGCGGTGCTCCCCCGAGAGCGCGGCTCGCTCCAGTAGGCTCATCAGTATGTCCGGCCGGACATCGAACTATGTCGGACCCTTCCCATCGCCCCTCGCAGGAGCTGAATGCTCCGGGCTAAGGGGGGCTGACGCATTGGCTTCCGCCTTCGGCAGATCCGGACTCCTCCGTGACGACACCTCAGTGTCACCTGCTTCATGAGCCGGAGAGGTGGGTGGGGTCTCGCTCTCCATCATCTCCGGAGTAAGATCCCCCAAAGACGAACTCTGTTGAGAAGGGCTGCTAGTCGGACTGCGAAAAGATGAATCCTGGTTATCAATCTAGGAGGAACGCAGTACCTTCGAACCAAAAATTAACTTACAGCTCGGTGGAGGGCTGGCACGTTGGTGGGCACAATGCGGTGAGGGTGCCCATTGGGGCAGAGCCCCCTGGTGTTATCTTTTTCCCGGGTTTGGGCATCTCCGCCTCCGAGTCTTCGGAAGCGGCCCTCTTCTCCCCACACGGGAGGAGGCCTCGACCTCTCCTTCCTGACCATCCCCAGTTCGGATGTGTAAAGTGTGGGGTTCGGATCTCTCATCCTTCCCCTTGTCTTTCCCCGAGGGCATTCTGCTGAGTACCCGATCGAGCATCTTGGCCACGGTAGGGGCGGGCGAGCCTTCGGGAAGTGGCGCCGGACACCTGATTCTCTCCGCCTTGCTGAGCCATTCCTGGACGCGGATGATATTCAGAATAAACACTTACGACAAATACAAAATGCGGTGTCCGGTATCAAATTTACTTACTTGGGTATCTCGGTGATTGCAGCTTAGGCCCGCATCCTCGGTGGTATCTGGACACTTTACTTTCCGTCCGAAGAATAATTTGCACATCTCTTCGAGCTTCAAGCCGAAGAAGTGCTTGACAGTCCGCGGACCCTCTGGATTGAACTCCCACATCCGGAGAGGCCGGCGTTGGCACGCAACATCCGCCGGATTAACATCACTTGCATTATGCTGACAAGGTTAATGTCTCTCTCAATAAGCTCCCGAATGCGATTCTGCAGCACTGGGATGTCACCAGCGGGCCCCCAATTCCGTCCTACATCTGTCCAAGACGCCAACTGCGGCGGAGGGCCCGAGCGAAACTCGGGGGCAGCCACCCACTTTGTGCCTTGGGGAGCCGTGACATAAAACCACCTCCGCTGCCATACATCGGATACTTCTGGGAAAGAACCCTCTGGCCATGGGGCATCAGCGTTCCTGCTTATTACAGCACCTCCGCACTCCGCATGTCGCCCCTCGATCATCTTTGGCTTTCACATTGAAGGTCTTGAGCCATAGGCCGAAGTGTGGGGTGACGTGGAGGAAGGCCTCGCACACTATAATGAACGACGATATGTGGAGGATAGCGTCTGGAGCTAGATCATGAAAATCCAACCCATAATAGAACATGAGCCCCCTCATAAAGGGATCGAGGGTGAAGCCTAGGCCGCGGAGGAAGTGCGGGACAAAGACGACGCACCCATTAGTCTCCGGTGTGGGGATGACCTGCCCGGACGCTGGAAGCCTGTGCTGGATGTCGACGGTCAGGTATCCGACCTCCCTAAGCTTCGCAATGTCGTCCTCTTGGATCGAGGAGGCCACCCATTGGCCTTGAGGGACGGATCCGGACATATCGGCGGATCTGGGGTGTTGAGGCTTAGGTTTCGGGTGTTAGAACTCGAGGTACAGGAAGGCGCGGGGAAGGTGAAAAAGAGGCGTAGGTCTCGACCCCTTTTATAAAGAGGGTGAATAGCAAGAGTCCCCGGTGTGACCGTTTGAGGCTTATCTAAAAACACCCGGGGTAATACCAACGGCCGTCGTGGGGTCACGCACGCTCGTATTGATGGAAAATCCCGTAATAAAAGGGACACGATCTCTGCCTCGACGGGACGTGCCAATAAAACTGCCTCGTAACGCGGGTCTTTGTGGGGTAGGAGACGTCGGTTCACATTGGACCGAGCCACGATACAAGGGCACGATGCACGAAGATTGCCAGCAAATCATATCCCTACCATACGAAGATCATCCTGCGGATCCGGACATGGTCTATGTGTTCGATAAACACTTTGGAGTATTTGGAGAAGGAACCCGCCTTGCAATGCCGAAGACAATACTGCACGCCGGACTCATCGTCATTGAAGCCTGGTTCAGGGGCAACTGAGGGAGTCCTGGATTAGGGGGTATCCGGATAGCCAGACTGTGTACAACGTCCGGGATATTGAAGCGTGAAGATACAAGACTCAAGACTTCGGCCCGTGTTCGGAGTGGACTTTCCTTGGCGTGGAAGGCAAGCTTGGCGATCCGGATATTATATTTCCTTCCTTGTAACCGACTCCATGTAAATCCTAGCCCTCTCCGGTGCCTATATAAACCGGAGAGGTTGGTCCTTAGAAGGCTGATCACAATTACATTCATACCATCATAGGCTAGCTCCTAGGGTTTAGCCTCTATGATCTCGTGGTAGATCTACTCTTGTACTACCCATATCATCAATATTAATCAAGCAGGAAGTAGGGTTTTACCTCCATCGAGAGGGCCCGAACCTGGGTAAACATCTGTGTCCCTTACTTCTTGTTACCATCGGCCTTGACACACAGATCGGGACCCCCTACCCGAGATCCGCCGGTTTTGACACCGACAATGTCCTTTCCGATTAATATGGCTTAATTTGAAACGAGAAAAATACACTGGCGGTCAACGTATGTAACAATACGCTCTTTACGGTCACTATTTATAGTTTTGCGGCGATTATACGATCACTAGATCATTGTAGAGCACCGTATTGCACCCTACTGACCGGCCACATAGTCGACGTGGCACTTTGTTGACCGGTTAAATTGCCACCTAGTTTCTGGGTCCCACCTGTCAGTTGGCAAAGCAAAGAAATCAGTTAAACAAAACTTTACACAGGCGCGACACGAGTCCAACCCTTGCGCGCGAACCGCGATGGTTGTGTATGTGAGTGCATGCACGTGTCCTCCCTCGGTCTTCCAACAAAGGGTGTACATCGGCTACAAAACAAAGAGTGTGGTACATAATGTACATATACACTTCCAATGCATTTAGCCTTTAATCTAAATCGATATTGATTGACTAATGCACCAACTTGTGCTGTAGGTATAGGCTACATGTCTATCCTTAATTACAGCATGCAACGGCCTTCATTTAATTTTCTTATCTCAATGGTCGCATGCACACATAAGTCTTCTACTTTTGGGCGTTAATTATGCCCTGGTCAATGTGTAAATCTCTAAATGTATAGTCTTTCACGGATGTAGGGAGTAGGTTGAGCACTTGAGCGTGAGCTATGTGTGTTGCGTCGTGTGCTATGTGCCGCATGGGTGTGTGAGTGTTGCGTGCGTCCATGTGTACGTGTGAGTGTTGCATGTTGCATGCATGCATGCATGGGGTTTACTCCCTACCATTGACATGTTCATATTTCAAGCTTCCTCTGTTCCCTCCATATGGTGATACTCCCTCTGTTCCCAAATAGTACGGAGTAAAAGCCTCCCTCTGTTCCCAAATATGGAGTATTTGTCTTTCTACAGATTTCAACAAGTGACTAGGTACGGAGCAAAATGAGTGAAGTGAGCATAGAGGCATAGGGATACTGTAGAAAGGAAGTCCTCGCGATCCATTATTCCCCATCTCGGTCAGAGAGAACTATTCAACTACTCTTCGCAGTGAAGTGACAATACACGCTGCAGCAGATGGGACACATAATTAATAAGTTGAACCAGCGTGTTGTTGTTACTAAATCAGCCTTACCCAGTACTGCCATCATGTTTGCCAAGAGAGCACGCTTCCGCAAATACGCCACGCACCTCATCCTCCATTAAGCGACATATGGGCCCTCTTGTGGTAAACCCACATGTCATCGGTGTAACTATTTACACTCCAAGGACGGTATATCCTGGTAGTAGTACTAGTAGAATTGAGATTTAATGCACTTTCTTCCCGTCTTCCACTCTTCTTCCTCCTCTCTTCTTCTTCCTCCTCTCTTCCCCATCATCGGCCGCACACCATTTACCCCGCTCCTTTGCTTTCGCCGCCAGCGCCATCTTCCTTGGTAGCTCGCGGCGTACCATATCACTCCCGCTCACTGCCCGCCACACGAGGAGAAGCTTCTTCGCTCGCCGCCGAATCCACTTCCCACGCTCGCTGGCACCGAAAACCCCAATGGCAGAACCGACTGACACGCAGAGCCGCGATTGGAATTCCCTCCCCGATGTTCTCTTGGAGCAGATCTGTAGTCGTATGGACCTACTCAGCACCTTCCGTCTGGCCGCATGCTCGGTGTCTTTGTACCATCTACTCGTCTGCAACCGGCCGGCTCTTTTCAAGACACCCTACTTGCTGATGCCTGATCCTGCAGGTGGCCCAGACACCGACTTGACGATCCTACGGAGGTTGCCGTGGTGCCCCTCGACATGCTACCACTACCCGTCCACATGTCCTTCATGCGTGGCCACTATTGGGCGGGCATGAAGGCCAACTGGATCATCCTCATCCACCACACTGGTAGTCCGTGGCGTCTCGTGGATATGTACACCCAGCGAGAGATCACCCTTCCATCATTGGATACCGCCGACATCGAGCCTCGCGTTCACGGACACTCCTGCCTACTATGCACGAGACGCATCAAGCTTTTGGCTCGACCTCTGCTTGCGTAAAAGTTGTAATCTGCGAAGTGCCCACACCATTAGAAGACTACATGGATTACAAGCTCATTGCCTTGTTCAACATGGGATTAGTCTATCTCGAATCCGGTTGCCATACATGGTTATGGCTCATCATCAATCCTGTTGAGGCAACATTTCTCTCGATGCTATAGTGCACGATGGCATCGTTTACGTGATCGGCCTTTTACGATTGGCTGCCTATAATGGTGGAATCTATCATCGTGTAATTGTTCTATCTCATCTCATCTTTACCTTATGAATACGACTGCATGTTCATTTGTTACAAATTTAGAATACATAGCATGTCTATAACCACATCATTGCTATGTGTTCCTCTCATTTCCTATATTTTTATGACCACACATGTTATTGTTAGAGTTGATATGAGAACAATTGGCATCTAGTGATTGTTAGAATACATATTATGAGCATAACATCATGATTGCTATATGTTACTCTCGTTTACAAGATTTTTATAACAAAGCATGTTATTGCTTAGAGTTGATATGAGAACAATAGTAGTAAGTGCTATGGTAGAATATGAGTAGGCGTTGTCATAGTTGTTTTCCTCTCATTGTTACATGATGTTTGAACCATGACATGTTGTTAAAATATGAAAGCCATTGGCTTATTTTTTTAACTTGGGGTATGATTATGACCACGGCATTGCAATTCTCTGTCTATGATATGTGTCACTGTTATAATAATCTTAATTCCACACATACTCTGAACATGATTATTTATTTTTGTCCTTTTGGTCTCCAATTTGAATTGTTGCAGCAGACGCAAATGCGCTGGCCTTCATGATTCCAGGACCTGGAATCATACCAGCCTATGGGTGGTGGTTTATCGCTCGTTCAGCTGACGGCGGTCATTTGAGGCTCATTCGCACGCACCAAATTGACCAAACCATTACATCAAACCACATGCAGTACAATGCGTGGGGCGTTCGTGACATTGATGGCTATAGCTGCTTCGTGTTCGAGAAAGATCACAGCTCCGTTGGGCCAGGCGTATTCAACTGGAGGCGGGTTTACAGCCTCGGCAACCACTCCTTGTTCCTCGGGCTCAATTATCCGATCATCCAACCAATCATCGATCATATCACCGGTGATGATTACTGTGCTATGCAACTTCCATTCGCGAGGGGGGCCTGTGTTTACACATCATACCATGGGTTTCATGAATCACCATATCCAGAGATTCGTCGACACAGCTTGTTGCCGTGTAATCTTCAAGGTGTGAAAGGCATCAAGCTTCCATGCGATGGATGGCTTTTGCAAACCCAACATGCGGCGATGTGGTTCATGCTAACAACAAATATGCACAACTTGATTCGTGCTGATATCTAGACTGAGCCATGTATTCTGCTGCTGTAGCACGACCCTCTTTTGTTGCATATTATGTACTGTTGTTAGTTTGAGGCACTCCTCTGGTTTGAAGGATAGATACCTTCCTGGGATCAAGTGCATCCTAACTCACCTGCGTAGGATGTGCTGATAATGATGATGGAGATGTTGTGCAGAAGCCATATATATATATATATATATATATATATATATATATATATATATATATATATATATATATCGCTTAGGCTTCAAGTGCGTACTTGTTAGTTAAACCTATGTATAAATTGTGACACTAAATACGACTAGTAAGTAGTACAAGAGCGACTAGTATACGTCGGTCAAATTATTCATCATGTCCACACATTGAATTGATCGTGACAACACGCTTGCGTGAGGTGACACAAGAATCCCAGCGGCGTGTTCGGGTATTCTGGACTTCAGATTTGGAGTACCACTTATCTGTCGAAATCTTTCATCATTCACCTAAAACAGTCGATTGATCATACATTGAGTACCATATAACTAGAATTACCGATGCAAGTCGAAGAAGGATTGGCTGGTGCTGCCGGCTGGTGTCAAGTTCGATCCCATGGATCAGGAGCTGATCGAGCACCTTGAGGCCAAAGTGAGTGCTGACAACGCGAGATTTCAGTCTCTCGTTGATTTGTTCATACCAACCATCGACAACAAGCACAGCATATGCTACACCCAACCTGAGAAACTTCCAGGTAAGACACCGATCGGCCGTCTACTTGCACAAACATATTCCTTTGTTTATAGCTCTATTTTTCTTTTTAGACGCAGACCTGGTGAAGCAATTACAATTTGACAGTTAATAAAAAGTGAAACAAGTGATCGCAACATGCCAAAGATGTTATGAAAATGCCAACTACGGACACTAAAACCTGTATTCCACAATACCGCAGTATCACACCGAGTGGCCTAAGGAAGCAATTCTTCCAAATAAGCAATTCCAGGGCATTCAAAAGGGGCACGTGGACGCGTCGCAATATACATCGAGTCACGGCATGCACGCGATGTGGCACAAGACCGGCAATACCTTGCCGGTGATGGTCAACGGCCGGGCAGACGGGCAGCAAAAGGTTCTCGTGCTGCACACCAACAAGAAATTCGACCAGCAGAGGACCAATCGGTGATGCACCGCATTACCACCTCGGGACCTGGAGCAAGAGAAGGAGCGGAACTGGTCCTCTGCAAGATTTTCTACCGTATTAACACTAGGGCCAGGAGTAAAAAGATTATAAGTTAGTTAGGTATTGGTAGTTGTACTACCTTGTCGTCCGCAAGTTGGTATTGTTGTTAACGATCTTTTGGTATGAACTTGCATTTGCTTCCAACCATCATGCCGAGGGTCGGCGTGGATATAAAGCTGAATCATTTGTTTCGAAACGAATTTTCAGGCACCTGATTTTTATTTGATGGGTAGCATAAGCACCCGCCGTTCGAATTCCCAGTTCTCCAATTTTTTCGAAACAAGTGCATGCACTTATTATCACGATAAAAAACAATATCCGTGCTGCATCCCAGTTATCAGTCTGTACTTGCAGAATTCTCTCGTTTATTGAGCACGTATATTGTTTTTTCAGGTCGAGCAAGTTTCAATTGGGCTGCAGACTGCCCAGGGTTGGTTTTGTTTTTAACAGGCCCAGCCCATGACGACAACGGGGCACAATGATCCAGCAGGTATCTATCGCCTCGCCCGCCAAATTAGTTATATTTTGTCTTACAAAATCCGCAGGCAATTTTTTTACTGAATCAAACACACAGCCCAGTTCTATTTTCCTCTTGAAACGCATGTCCTACATCCGTTTTCTAATCTCTACCTATAGTTTTACTAGTTCATATACACGTATCATTATATTATAAAAACACATGAAATTCCCTTTTCATATTTACATCCTTATTTTTGTTGTTTTTTCCCACCCACCGCTGATTTTTTTTACCACTGGTTTTCCCTTAAACCAACTCAATTATCCCACGTCTTATTTGCTCAGAAAAACAAAACGATTTTTTTTGGCAAATCAATAAGTTCTTAAAAAATGTTTATCATTTCGGGATTACAACAGTTCGGACTCCACCGAAATATGCAAAATAAGGTTGAACTTTTTGACCGTGGTCCTGGGCAGAAAATGGGCTGTAATAAATTACTTACGAATTAGCAAATGGGCTGCAAATTATAAAAAATAGCAAATGGGCTTTATGTTGTCTGCCACAGATTTGGAGGCTGACTTGTGGGCCTACCAAGTTCATGCGTACATAAGGTTTCGCAAACAAGAAACTTAGTCAACAATCAACTCTACCAGCGTTAGACCGTTAGATGTCAATCTAACGGCAATCGTGCTTCTTCAGTCTCTGATCTTCCTGCCCCAGCCGCCCAAACCAGCGCCGTCGGAACCGCCTGCTCCCGCCTCCCGTGGCCGGCAATGCTGTCGGGCAGGCCTCACGGGCCCCATCATACTCGCATCCCTGGCCTGTCTATCCCTCTACTCACCCACACCTCCTATTATTTTCCAGCGACGGCAGCCGAACCAGTCAACCCTCGTACTCTCCATCGCATGGGCAGCCACTGCCGTGTCTTCCCCGGCTCCATGTCGTTCCCTTCAGAGGGCCTCGCCGCCGTCCACCGCCTCGGTGCTCGGCGTCGTGGTCAACGATGTCCTTCCAACGGCCGTAGTGCTTCTTCAACCTCTGGTCTTCTTGCCCCAGCCGCCCAAAGCAGCGCCGGTCGTGCCGCATGCTTCTTCCTCCCGTGGCCGGCTGTGCTATCGCGGAGGCCTCACCGTCCCCATACTACTCCCATCGCTGGCCAGGCCATCCCTGCACTCACCCACTCCCCCTATTATTCTGCGGCGACGGCATCCTCACACCGCAGCCGAACCAGTGAACCCTCGTGCTCCTCTCCGCGTGGGCATCCACTGCCGCGTCTTCCCCGGCTCCATGTCGTCCCCTTCCTAGGCCTCGCCGTGGTGCTCTCGGCACAGCGTGGTCAATGTGGTCAACGACCGACTTCCATCGGAAGAGTACTGTACGTGGAGAGGCCGACGGCTGGGTCCACGGCAGCCGCAAGGAAGTGCCTCCTTATTACGCGCAAAATAATTATTCCTCCACCGACAAATAGGGACCCACCGGACGGGCCACCAGTATTTCGCGGAAAAAATGTTTCCCCCCTGACTGCTGGGACCCACCGGACGGGCCACCGTATTTCACGAAAAAAAAACGTTTGCCCCTGACTGCTGGGACCCACCGGACAGACCACCGTATTTCGGGAAAAACGTTCCCCAGCCGTCACCGAACCCACCGGAAGTGCCTCCTTATTATGCACGTAAAATGAATACTCCCCCTGCTAGCTGGGACCCACCATGGTGGGAGGCTGACTTATGGGCATACTAAGTTGACGGGGACGGAGGGCTTTGTCAACTTAGTCAATATGAACGATTCTAGCTCCAGTGACCATACGATGTCCATCCAACGGCCGTCGTGCTTCTTCAATCTCTGCTCTTCCTGCTCCAGCCGCTCAAACAAGCGCCGGCGGGACTGCCTGCTCCCTCCTCCCCATGGCCGGCTGTGCTGCGTCACAAGAGCCCTCACCGCCTCCATCAGACTCCCATCGCTGGCCTAGCCATCCCTCTACTCACTCACACTGATGTTATTCTCCGGCGACGGCAGACGATTTAACCAAGAACCCTCGTGCAACAGACTCCCCTCCGCGTGGGAAACAACTACCGAGTCTTCCCTGCCTCCGTGTCGTTCCCTTCCTAGGCCCCACCGTCGTCCACCGCCTTGGAGCTCTCTGTTGGGGATAGTAGCAGAAAATAAAAAATTTCTACGCATCACCAAGATCAATCTATGGAGTCATCTAGCAACAAGAGAGAGGAGTGCATCTACATACCCTTGTAGATCGCGAGCGGAATCGTTCAAGAGAACGGGGTTGATGGAGTCGTACTCGTCGTGATCCAAATCACCGATGATCCTAGCGCTGAACAGACGGCACCTCCGCGTTCAACACACTTACGGTTGGGGATGACGTCTCCTCCTTCTTGATCCAGCAAGGGGGAAGGAGAGGTTGATGGAGATCCAGCAGCACGATGGCGTGGTGGTGGAAGTAGCAGCGATCTCGGCAGGGCTTCGCCAAGCTCAGCGAGAGGGAGAGGTGTTACGGAGGGAGATGGAGGCGCCAGGAACTGGGGTGCGCAGCCCTCCCTCCCCTCCTCTTTATATAGGGGCCCTGGGGGGCACCGCCCCCCTAGAGATCCCATCTCAATGGGGGGGCGGGGGCCAAGGGGGGGAACTTTCCCCCCAAGCCAAGTGGGGCGCCCCCACCCCTAGGGTTTCCAACCCTAGGCGCAGGGGAGGCCCAAGGGGGGTGCACCAGCCCACCAGGGCTGGTTCCCCTCCCATTTCCGCCCATGTGGCCCTCCGGGATAGGTGGCCCCACCCGATGGACCCCCGGGACCCTTCCGGTGGTCCCGGTACAATACCGGTGACCCCCGAAACTTTCCCAGTGGCCGAAACTGGACTTCCTATATATAAATCTTCACCTCCGGACCATTCCGGAACTCCTCGTGACGTCCGGGATCTCATCCGGGACTACGAACAACTTTCGGGTTACCGCATACTAATATCTCTTCAATCCTAGCGTCACCGAACCTTAAGTGTGTAGACCCTACGGGTTCGGGAGACACGCAGACATGACTGAGACCACTCTCTGGTCAATAACCAACAGCGGGATCTGGATACCCATGTTGGCTCCCACATGTTCCACGATGATCTCATCGAATGAACCATGATGTCGAGGATTCAAGTAATCCCGTATACAATTCCCTTTGTCAATCGGTACGTTACTTGCCCGAGATTCGATCGTCGGTATCCCAATACCTCGTTCAATCTCGTTACCGGCAATTTCACTTTACTCATACCGTAATGCATGATCCCGTGACCAATCACTTAGTCACTTTGAGCTCATTATGATGATGCATTATCGAGTGGGCCCAGAGATACCTCTCTGTCATACGGAGTGACAAATCCCAGTCTTGATTCGTGTTAACCCAACAGATGCTTTCGGAGATACCTGTAGTATACCTTTATAGCCACCCAGTTACGATGTGACGTTTGGTAATCCCAAAGCACTCTTACGGTATCCAGAAGTTACACGATCTCATGGTCTAAGGAAATGATACTTGACATTAGAAAAGCTCTAGCAAACGAACTACACGATCTTGTGCTATGCTTAGGATTGGGTCTTGTCCATCACATCATTCTCCCAATGATGTGATCCGTTATCAATGACATCCAATGTCCATGGTCAGGAAACTGTAACCATCTATTGATAAATGAGCTAGTCAACTAGAGGCTCACTAGGGGCATGTTGTCGTCTATGTATTCACACATGTATTACGATTTCCGGATAACACAATTATAGCATGAACAATAGACAATTATCATGAACAAGGAAATATAATAATAACCATTTTATTATTGCCTCTAGGGCATATTTCCAACAGTCTCCCACTTGCACTAGAGTCAATAATCTAGTTACATTGTGATGAATCGAACACCCATTGAGTTCTAGTGTTGATCATGTTTTGCTCGCGGAAGAGGTTTAGTCAACGGATCTGTGACATTCAGATCTGTGTGCACTTTACAAATATCTATGTCTCCATCTTGAACATTTTCACGAATGGAGTTGAAGCGACGCTTGATGTGTCTGGTCTTCTTGTGAAACCTGGGCTCTTTGGCAAGGGCAATGGCTCCAGTGTTGTCACAGAAGAGAGTCATCGGCCCCGATGCATTGGGAATAACTCCTAGGTCGGTAATGAACTCCTTCATCCAGATTGCTTCATGTGCTGCCTCCGAGGCTGCCATGTACTCCGCTTCACATGTAGATCCCACCACGGCGCTTTGCTTGCAACCGCACTTCATCGCCCCATCATTCAAAATATACACGTATCCGGTTTGTGACTTAGAGTCATCCAGATCTGTGTCGAAGCTAGCATCGACGTAACCCTTTACGACGAGCTCTTCTTCACCTCCATATACGAGAAACATATCCTTAGTCCTTTTCAGGTATTTCAAGATATTCTTGACCGCTGTCCAGTGTTCCATGCCGGGATTACTTTGGTACCTTCCTACCAAACTTACGGCAAGGTTTACATCAGGTCTGGTACACAACATGGCATACATGATAGACCCTATGGCCGAGGCATAGGGGACGACACTCATCTTTTCTCTATCTTCCGTCAGTGGTCGGACATTGAGCCGAGCTCAATTTCACACCTTGCAGCACAGGCAAGAATCCCTTCTTGGACTGATCCATATTGAACTTCTTCAATATCTTATCAAGGTATGTGCTTTGTGAAAGACCTATGAGGCGTCTCGATCTATCTCTATAGATCTTGATGCCTAATATGTAAGCAGCTTCCCAAGGTCCTTCATTGAAAAACACTTATTCAAGTAAGCCTTAATGATGTCCAGAAGTTCTATATCATTTCCCATCAAAAGTATGTCATCCACATATAATATGAGAAATGCTACAGAGCTCCCACTCACTTTCTTGTAAACGCAGGCTTCTCCATAAGTCTGCGTAAACCCAAACGCTTTGATCATTTCATTAAAGCGAATGTTCCAACTCTGAGATGCTTACACCAGCCCATAAATGGAGCGCTGGATCTGGCATACCTTGTTAGCATTCTTAGGATCGAAAAAACCTTCCGGCTGCATCATATACAATTCTTCCTTAAGAAAGCCGTTAAGGAATGCCGTTTTGACGTCCATTTGCCATATCTCATAATCATAATATGCGGCAATTGCTAACATGATTCGGACAGACTTCAGCTTTGCTACGGGTGAGAAGGTCTCATCGTAGTCAACCCCTTGAACTTGTCGATAACCCTTAGCGACAAGTCGAGCATTATAGATGGTAACATTACCATCCGCGTCTGTCTTCTTCTTAAAGATCCATTTATTTTCTATCGCCGCCGATCATCGGGCAAGTCTGTCAAAGTCCATACTTTGTTTTCATACATGGATCCTATCTCTGAGTTCATGGCTTCAAGCCATTTGTTGGAATCTGGGCCCGCCCTCGCTTCTTCATCGTTCACAGGTTCACCGTTGTCTAACAACATGATTTCCAGGACAGGGTTGCCATACCATTCTGGTGTGGAACGTGTCCTTGTGGACCTTCGAAGTTCAGTAGCAACTTGATCCAAAGTACCTAGATCATCATCATTAACTTCCTCTCTAGTCGGTGCAGGCACCACATGAACATCTTCCTAAGCTGCGCTACTTTCCGGTTCAAGAGGTAGTACTTCATCGAGTTCTACTTTCCTCCCACTTACTTCTCTTGAGAGAAACTCTTTCTCCAGAAAGGACCCGTTCTTGGCAACAAAGATCTTGCCTTCGGATCTGAGGTAGAAGGTATACCCAATGGTTTCCTTAGGGTATCCTATGAAGACACACTTTTCCGACTTGGGTTCGAGCTTTTCAGGTTGAAGTTTCTTGACATAAGCATCGCATCCCCAAACTTTTAGAAACGACAGCTTAGGTTTGTTCCCAAACAATAATTCATACGGTGTCGTCTCAACGGATTTAGACGGTGCCCTATTTAAAGTGAATGTAGTTGTCTCTAGAGCGTATCCCCAAAATGATAGCGGTAAATCGGTGAGTGACATCATAGATCGCACCATATCTAATAGCGTGCGATTCTGACGTTCAGACACACCGTTATTACCGAGCTGTTCCAGGCGGCGTGAGTTGTGAAACGATTCCACATTTCCTTAAGTGCGTGCCAAATTCGTGACTTAAATATTCTCCCCCACGATCTGATCGTAAGAACTTTATCTTTCGGTCACGTTAATTCTCTACCTCACTCTGAAATTCCTTGAACTTTTCAAAGGTCTCAGACTTGTGTTTCATCAAGTAGACATACCCATATCTACTCAAGTCGTCAGTGAGAGTGAGAACATAACGATAGCCTCCGCGAGCCTCAACGCTCATTGGACCGCACACATCAGTATGTATGATTTCCAATAAGTTGGTTGCTCGCTCCATTGTTCCGGAGAATGGAGTCTTGGTCATTTTGCCCATGAGGCATGGTTCGCATGTGTCAAATGATTCGTAATCAAGAGACTCCAAAAGTCCATCGGCATGGAGCTTCTTCATGCGTTTGACACCAATGTGACCAAGGCGGCAGTGCCACAAGTATGTGGGACTATCGTTATCAACCTTACATATTTTAGTATTCACACTATGAATATGTGTAACATCACGTTCGAGATTCATTAAGAATAAACCATTGACCAGCGGGGCATGACCATAAAACATATCTCTCATATAAATAGAACAACCATTATTCTCGGATTTAAATGAGTAGCCATCACGTATTAAACGAGATCCAGATACAATGTTCATGCTCAAAGGTGGCACTAAATAAAAATTATTGAGGTTTAAAACTAATCCCGCAGGTAAATGTAGAGGTAGCGTGCCGACGGCGATCACATCGACCTTGGAACCATTCCCGACGCGCATCGTCACCTCGTCCTTCGCCAGTCTCCGCTTATTCCGCAGCTCCTGTTTTGAGTTACAAATATGAGCAACCGCACCGGTATCAAATACCCAAGAGCTACTACGAGTATCGGTAAGGTACACATCAATTACATGTATATCACATATACCTTTGGTGTTGCCGGCCTTCTTGTCCGCTAAGTACTTGGGGCAGTTCCGCTTCTAGTGACTGTTTCCCTTGCAATAAAAGCACTCAGTCTCAGGTTTGGGTCCATGCTTTGGCTTCTTCCGCAAGAATCGGCTTACGGGCGCGGCAACTCCCTTGCCGTCCTTCTTGAAGTTCTTCTTACCCTTGCCTTTCTTGAAACTAGTGTTTTATTGACCATCAGAACTTGATGTTCCTTTTTGATCTCACCTCCGCTAATTTCAGCATTGAATATACCTCGGGAATGGTTTTCACCATCCCCTACATATTGAAGTTCATCACAAAGCTCTTGTAGCTAGGTGGGAGCGACTGGAGGATTCTGTCGACCACCGCGTCATCCGGGAGATTAACTCCCAGTTGAGATAAGCGGTTGTGCAACCCAGACATTTTGAGTATGTGCTCGCTGACAGAACCATTCTCCTCCATCTTACAACTGTAGAACTTGTCGGAGACTTCATATCTCTCGACCCGGGCGTGAGCTTGGAAAACCATTTTCAGCTCTTGGAACATCTCATATGCTCCGTGCTGCTCAAAACGCTTTTGGAGCCCCGGTTCTAAGCTGTAAAGCATGCCGCACTGAACCAGGGAATAATCATCGCTACGCAACTGCCAGGCGTTCATAACGTCTTGAGTTGCTGGGAAAACGGGTGCTTCACCTAGCGGTACATCTAGGACATATGCTTTCTTGGCAGCTATGAGGATGATCCTCAAGTTAGGACCCATCAGTATAGTTGCTGCCATCATCTTTCAGCTTGGTTTTCTCTAGGAACGCGTTGAAGTTGAGGGCAACATTAGCATGAGCCATTTGATCTACAAGACATATTGCAAAGATTTTAGACTAGTTTATGATAATTAAGTTCATCTAATCAAATTATATAATGAACTCCCACTCATACAGACATCCCTCTAGTCATCTAAGTGATCCATGATCCGAGTCAACTAGGCCGTGTCCGATCATCACGTGAGACGGACTAGTCATCATCGGTGAACATCTTCATGTTGATTGTATCTTCTATACAACTCATGTTCGACCTTTCGGTCTCTTGTGTTCCGAGGCCATGTCTGTACATGCTAGGCTCGTCAAGTCAACCTAAGTGTTTTGCATGTGTAAATCTGGCTTACACCCGTTGTATGTGAACGTTAGAATCTATCACACCCGATCATCACGTGGTGCTTCGAAACAACGAACTTTCGCAACGGCGCACAGTTAGGGGGAACACTTTCTTGAAATTATTATGAGGGGTCATCTTATTAACTACTGTCGTACTAAGCAAATAAGAAGCAAAACATGATAAACATCACATGCAATCAAATAGTGACATGATATGGCCAATATCATTTTGCTCCTTTTGATCTCCATCTTCGGGGCACCATGATCATCATCGTCGCCGGCATGACACCATAATCTCCATCATCATGATCTCCATCATCGTGTCTTCATGAAGTTGTCACGCCAATGATTACTTCTACTTCTATGGCTAATGTGTTTAGCAATAAAGTAAAGTAATTACATGGCGTTATTCAATGACACGCAGGTCATACAAAAAATAAAGACAACTCCTATGGCTCCTGCCGGTTGTCATACTCATCGACATGCAAGTCGTGATTCCTATTACAAGAACATGATCAATCTCATACATCACATATATTTCATTCATCACATCCTTTTGGACATATCACATCACAATGCATATGCTGCAAAAACAAGTTAGACGTCCTCTAATTGTTGTTGCATGTTTTTACGTGGCTGCTATAGGTTACTAGCAAGAACGTTTCTTACCTACGCCAAAAACCACAACGTGATATGACAATTTCTATTTACCCTTCATAAGGACCCTTTTCATCGAATCCGATCCGACTAAAGTGGGAGAGACAGACACCCGCTAGCCACCTTATGCAACTAGTGCATGTCAGTCGGTGGAACCTGTCTCACGTAAGCGTACGTGTAAGGTCGGTCCGGGCCGCTTCATCCCATGATGCCGCCGAAACAAGATAAGACTAGTAGTGGCAAGAAAATTGACAAAACCAACGCCCACAACAATTTTGTGTTCTACTCATGCATTGGAACTACGCATAGACCTAGCTCATGATGCCACTGTTGGGGAACGTAGCAGAAAATAAAAAAATTCTATGCATCACCAAGATCAATCTATGGAGTCATCTAGCAATGAGAGAGAGAGAGAGGAGTGCATCTACATACCCTTGTAGATCACGAGCGGAAGCGTTCAAGAGAACGGGGTTGATGGAGTCGTACTCGTCGTGATCCAAATCACTGATGATCCTAACGCCCAACGGACGGCACCTCCGCGTTCAACACACGTACGGTTGGGAATGACGTCTCCTCCTTCTTGATCCAGCAAGGAGGAAGGAGAGGTTGATGGAGATCCAGCAGCATGACTGCGTGGTGGTGGAAGTAGCGGCGATCTCGGCAGGGCTTCGCCAAGCTCAGCGAGAGGGAGAGGTGTTACGGAGGGAGAGGGAGGCTCCAGGAACTGGGGTGCGCAGCCCTCCCTCCCCCCCCCTCTTTATATAGGGGCCCTGGGGGGCGCCGGCCCCCTAGAGATCCCATATCAAGGGAGGGCGGCAGCCAAGGGGGAACTTGCCCCCCAAGCCAAGTGGGGCCCCCCCACCCCTAGGGTTTCCAACCCTAGGCATAGGAGAGGCCCAAGGCGCACCAGCCCAACAGGCTGGTTACCTCCCATTTCAGCCCATGTGGCCCTCCCGGGATAGGTGGCCCCACCGGTGGACCTCGGGACCCTTCCGGTGGTCCCAAAGACAATACCGGTGACCCCGAAACTTTCCCAGTGGTCGAAACTGGACTTCCTATATATAAATCTTCACCTCCGGACCATTCCGGAACTCCTCGTGACATCCGGGATCTCATCTGGGACTACGAACAACTTTCGGGTTACCGCATACTAATATCTCTACAACCCTAGCTTCACCGAACCTTAAGTGTGTAGACCCTACGGGTTCGGGAGACACGCAGACATGACCGAGAACACTCTCCGGTCAATAACCAACAGCGGGATCTAGATACCCATGTTGGCTCCCATATGTTCCGCGATGATCTCATTGAATGAACCACGATGTTGAGGATTCAAGTAATCCCGTACACAATTCCCTTCGTCAATCGGTACGTTACTTGCCCGAGATTCGATCGTCGGTATCCCAATACCTCGTTCAATCTCATTACCGGCAAGTCACTTTACTCGTACCGTAATGCATGATCCTGTGACCAACCACTTAGTCACTTTGACCTCATTATGATGATGCATTACCGAGTGGGCCCAGAGATACCTCTCCGTCATACGGAGTGAAAAATCCCAGTCTCGATTCGTGTCAACCCAACAGATGCTTTCGGAGATACCTGTAGTATACCTTTATAGCCACCTAGTTACGTTGTGACGTTTGGTACACCCAAAGCACTCTTACAGTATCCGGAAGTTACACGATCTCATGGTCTAAGGAAATGATACTTGACATTAGAAAAGCTCTAGCAAACGAACTACACGATCTTGTGCTAAGCTTAGGATTGGGTCTTGTCCATCACATCATTCTCCCAATGATGTGATCCCGTTATCAATGAAATCCAATGTCCATGGTCAGGAAACCGTAACCATCTATTGATAAACGAGCTAGTCAACTAGAGGCTCACTAGGGACATGTTGTGGTCTATGTATTCACACATGTATTACGATTTCCGGATAACACAATTATAGCATGAGCAATAGACAATTATCATGAACAAGGAAATATAATAATAACCATTTTATTATTGCCTCTAGGGCATATTTCCAACACTCTCAGCGCGGCCTGGTCAACATGGTCAACAACCGACATGCATGTGAAGTGGACTGTACGTGGAGAGGCTGACAGCTGGGTCCACGGCCGCACGCAAGGAGATGCCTCCTTATTACGCGCAAAATAATGATTCCTCCACCTGACAACGGGGACCCACCGAAAGGGCCTCTGTATTTCGCAAAAAAAATGTTACCACCGCTGACAGCTCGGACCCACCAGCTATATCTTCGCAGGCAAGGAAGTGCCTCCTTATTACGCACAAAAAATGAATACTCCCCCTGTTAGCTGGGACCCAGTATAGTGGCAGGTTGACTTGTGGGCCTACTAAGTTGACGGGGACGGAGGGCTTTGTCAACTTAGTCAATATGCACGATTCTAGCTCCAGTGACCGTAGGATGTCCATCCAACGACCGTAGTGCTTCTTGAACCTCTGGTCTTCTTGCTCCAGCCGCCCAAACCAGCGCCGGTCATGCCTCGTGCTCCTGCCTCCCGTGGCCGTCTGCGATGCGGCGGAGGCGTCACCGCCACCTACTACTCCCACCGCTGGCCAGGCCATCCCTCTACTCACCCACACCACCTGTTATTCTGCGGCGACGACAGTCTCACACCGCAGCCAAACCAGTGAACCCTCGTACTCCTCTACGCGTGGGCATCCACTGCCGCGTTTTCCCCGGCTCCGCGTCGTCCCCTTCCTAGGCCTCGCCGTTGTCCATCGCCCTGGTGCTCTCGGCGCGGCGTGGTCAACGTGGTCAAGGAACGGCTTCCATCGGACGTGGACTGTACATGGAGAGGCTGACAGCTGGGTCCATGGCTGCCGCAAGGAAGTGCCTCCTTATTACGCGCAAAATAATTATTCCTGCACCTGACAGTAGGGACCCACCGGACGGGCCACCGTATTTCATGAAAAAACGTTTCCCCCCTGACTGCTGGGACCCACCAGCTACATGTTCGCACGCAAGGAAGTGCGTCCGGCAAAAAACGATTCGCTTCTCGACCGCTGCTGGGACCCACCAGCTACATCTTCGCGCAAGGAAGTGCGTCCGGGAAAAAAACGATTCGCCCCTCTGATTGCTGGGACCCACCAGCTACATTTTCGCACGCAAGGAAGTGCCTGACAGTCGGGACCCACCTGGTCGAAGCGTACGTAGCGTTGTCATTCTGGTCGCGAACGTGTCCGTACATAATGGTCGTTGTAGACGCGCGCATGTGTCGTACTAGAGGCGCGCACGTAGCATGTACACGTACGTACAGCGGCCAGGGTGCAAGAAAGAAAATACGGCCACATATGTGTACATACGGGCGGGGTCTCGAACGCCTACTCGCGCATACGTACGGCGCGAGGGCTCGTGTACATGGTTGGGTCGGAACGAATAAATAGCGCCGCTGTCAGTTCATGGGGAGCCAACCGCTTGGTCGGAACGGAATGCGTGGTCGTGTTCATCGGGAGGGCTTGGACGGAACAAAGCGATGGAACGAGGCCCTGGCGATCGCAGAATGAAGGAAACAGACCTCCTACATTCGGAACGGGGTCCTGTTGATCGGGAGGGGTGTGGCGTACCGCAAAACGGAGGAAACGGACCTCCTACAGTCGAAACAGGGGTCCTGTTGATTGGGAGGGTTGTGGCGTACAACAAAACGGACGAAACGGACCTCCTAAGGTCGAAACGGGGGTCTTGTTGATCGGGAGGGGTGTGGCGTACCGCAAAACGGATGAAACGGACTTGTGTTGGAGAGCTACGGTCGAAACGGGGGTCCTGTTCATCGGGAGGGGTGTGGCGTACTGCAAAAAGGACGAAACGGACTTGTGTTGAAGCGCTACGGTCGTAACGGGGGTCCTGTTCACCGAGAGGGGTGTGGCGTACCGCAAAACGGGACTCCACGGGATACTGTTCATCTCCACCGTCGACCTCCTCCAGCCTCCACGGGCTCCTGTTCATCCAGCCTCCACTGCGCGCTACTCCAAAGCTACTGTTCAACCACCACTCCACCATCTACTGTTCATCCAGCCTCCACCATCTAATCGCTCATCCAGCCCTCCACACCACGGGTCCTGTTCAACCACCCCTCCACGGCCACCCTCCACCGCTTCACTGCTCATCCAGCCCTCCACCCCACGGGGGCCTGTTAATCCACCGGCAACCCCACCGCTCACTGTTCACCCAACCCCCCCCCCCCCCCGCAATGCTCACTGTTCATCCAATCGATCGGCTTGATTAGCAGCAGATGGCGGCGAACCGCTCCATCGGGTTGATTAACGATCATCGATCGATCGCTCGGGTTCGATGAACGCGTAGCCCTCTGATTACAATTGCTCGGGTTCGATTAGAGCCCAACGCCTCGCTCGGGTTCGATTAGTGCCAACGCCTACGCACGTGTCTGAGAAAGCAGCGCATCGCTCGGCCCCGACCTCCCACCGTGAATCGGCAACTCCCGAAATTTTCCTCCTCGCTACTACCACGGTTTTTTCCGTCATGGACGGCCCAATGAATGTCATGCAGCTGCGTCTCCGGCCTGCCCAGGACGAAAAGCCCATTTTCTGTCATGATTTTTTGTCACAGAAGTAGGAGCCCACCACATCTATGATGATACCGGGTTTTGTCACAATTATCGTCATAGAAGTGTCATATGTATGACAGAAAAAAAATTCGTTCGGCCCAAAATGCCACGGATGTGTCTTTTTTTGTAGTGTATGGTGGCTGTTTTGAGGAAGGTTTATGGTGGGTGTATAATACCGGCGAAAAGTGCGCGGTATTAGAGAGGCTAGCAATGGTGGAAGGGTGAGAAAAGTGCGTACAATCCATGAACTCAACATTAGTCATAAAGAACTCATATACTTATTGCAAAAATCTACAAGTTATCAAAGCAAAGTATTACGCGCATGCTCCTAGGGGGATAGATTGGTAGGAAAAGACCATCGCTCATTCCCCGACCGCCACTCATAAGGAAGACAATCAATAAATAAATCATGCTCCGACTTCATCACATAACGGTTCACCATACGTGCATGCTACGGGAATCACAAACTTTAACACAAGTAATTCTCAAATTCACAACTACTCAACTAGCATGACTCTAATATTACTACCTCCATATCTCAAAACAATTATCAAGCATCAAACTTTTCTTAGTATTCAACGCACTCAAACGAAAGTTTTACAAATCTTGAATACCAAGCATATTATTATTATTAAGCAAATTACCATGCTCTTTAAGACTCTCAAAATAATCTAAGTGAAGCATCTGAGATCAAAGGTTTCTATAAAACAAATCCACCACCATGCTCTAAAAGATATAAGTGAAGCACTAGAGCAAAACTATATAGCTCAAAAGATATAAGTGAAGCACATAGAGTATTCTATCAAATTCCAATTAATGTATGGCTCTCTCAAAAGGTGTGTACAGCAAGGATGATTGTGGTAAACTAACAAGCAAAGACGCAAATAATACAATACGCTCCAAGCAAAACACATATCATGTAGTGAATAAAAATATAGCTCCAAGTAAAGTTACCGATGGAAGTGGGGGGATGCCTTCCGGGGCATCCCCAAGCTTTGACTTTTTAGTGTCCTTAGATTATCTTGGGGGTGCCATGGGCATCCCCAAGCTTAGGCTCTTGCCACTCCTTGTTCCATAATCCATCAAAAGATTTCACCCAAAACTTGAAAACTTCACGACACAAAACTCAACAGTAATCTCGTGAGCTCCGTTAGCGAAAGAAAACAAAATACCACTTCAAGGTACTGTAATGAACTCATTATTTATTTATATTGGTGTTAAACCTACTGTATTCCAACTTCTCTATGGATTATAAACTATTTTACTAGCCATATATTCATCAAAAGAAGCAAACAACACACGAAAAACAGAATCTGTCAAAAACAGAACAGTCTGTAGTAATCTGTAAATAACGCAAACTTCTGGAACTCAAACAATTCAGCCAAAATAGAAAGGCCTAGGCAATTTGTTTATTGATCAGCAGCAATTGGAATCACTATTTTATCACGTTCTGGTGATTTTTAACAATTGTTTTCGTGAACCAAAAGTTTCTGGAAATTACAGCAAGATCAAATAACTATCGTCCAAGAATATCCTATAGGTTTAACTTGGCACAAACACTAATTAAAACATAAAACCACATCTAAACATAAGGTAGATGGATTATTTATTCAACAACAAAAAGTAAATATATTGGGTTATCTCCCAACAAGCACTTTTCTTTAAAGCCTTTTAGCTAGGCATTGATAATTTTAATGATGCTCACATGAAAGACAAGAATTGAAGCACAAAGAGAGCATCATAAAACACCTGCCAAACACATCTAAGTCTAACATAATTTCTATGCATAGGCATCTTATATAAATACAAATCATCATAGCAAGCAAAAACTAGCATGTGCAAGGAAGCGGAAAAGACCAATAGCAATCTCAACATAACGAGAGGTAATTTAGTAACATGAAAATTTCTATAACCATATTTTCATCTCTCATAATAATTACATGTAGGATCATAAGAAAATTCAACAATATGGCTATCACATAATATATTTTCAACACGATCCACATGCATGCGAAGTTGACACTCTTCCAAAATAGTGGGATTATCATTAACTAAAGTCATGATTTCTCCAAGCCCACTTTTATCAAAAATTTCATAAGATTGAATATTATCCAAATATGTGGGATCTTACAAACCCACTTTCAATATTATTGCAACCACTATTATCAATCTTATATTCATCATGGGGCTTATAAATTTTCAAGATCATAAGAAGAATCTCCCCAATCATGATTATTGCAACAGGTAGTGGACATAGCAAAACTAGCATCCCCAAGCTTAGGGTTTTGCATATTATTAGCATAATTTACATCAATAGAATTTATAATAAAATCATTGCAACCATGCTTTTTATTCAAAGATCTATCGTGAAGCACTTCATCACAATTTTCAGATTTACGGATTTCGTGCAAAAGCTTATAAAGATAATCTAGTGCATCCAAATCACTAGGAATTGGTTCATCATAATTGGATCTCTTAAAAAGATTGGCAAGCGGATGAGGATCCATAGATATTAGCTTCTCTGTTTAGGAATAAATACTCAACTATTTCAACCAAGCGAGAAAACGAGCCAAGAAAGACATCAAGGCAAACGGAAAAAGGGCGAATAAAACGGCAAGGGTGAAGTGGGGGAGAGGAAAACGAGAGGCAAATGGCAAATAATGTAATGCGAGAGATAAGGGATTGTGATGGGTACTTCGTATGTTGACTTTTATGAGACTCCCCGGCAGCGGTGCGTAAATCCTTCTTGCTACGTCTTGAGCTTGCGTTGGTTTTCCCCGAAGAGGAGAGGATGATGCAGCAGAGTAGCGTAAGTATTTCCCTCAGTTTTTGAGAATCAAGGTATCAATCTAGTAGGAGGCCACGCGCAAGTCCCTCCTACCTACATAAAACAAATAGCTCAACGCAACCAACGCGATTAGGGGTTGTCAATCCCTTCACGGTCACTTACAAAAGTGAGATCTGATAGAGATGATAAATAATATTTTTGGTATTTTTGGTATAAAGATGCAAAGTAAAATAAAAGGCAAAGTAAAAAAGCAAAGCAATAATAAAGCGTAGGAAGATTAATATGATGATAATAGACCCGGGGGCCATAGATTTCACTAGTGGCTTCTCTCAAGAGCGTAAGTATTTTACAGTGGGTGAACGAATTACTGTTGAGCAATTGACAGAATTGAGCATAGTTATGAGAGTATCTAGGTATGATCATGTATATAGGCATCACGTCCGAGACAAGTAGACCGACTCACCGCATCTACTACTATTACTCCACTCATCGACCGCTATCCAAAGATGCATCTAGAGTATTAAGTTAATGAAAACAGAGTAACGCCTTAAGCAAGATGACATGATGTAGAGGGATAAATTCATGCAATATGATAAAAACCCCATCTTGTTATCCTCGATGGCAACAATACAATACGTGCCTTGATGCCCCTCACATCCGGGAAAGGACACCGCAAGATTGAACCCAAAGCTAAGCACTTCTCCCATTGCAAGAACTACCAATCTAGTTGGCCAAACCAAACGAATATTTTGAAGAGACTTGCAAAGATAACCAATCATACATAAAAGAATTCAGAGAAGATTCAAATATTGCTCATAGATAATCTTGATTATAAACCCACAATTCATCGGTCTCAACAAACACACCGCAAAAAGAAGATTACATCGAATAGATCTCCACGAGAGGGGAGAACATTGTATTGAGATCCAAAAGAGAGAAAAGCCATCTAGCTACTAACTATGGACCCGAAGGTCTGAAGTAAACTACTCACACTTCATCGGAGAGGCTATGATGATGATGTAGAAGCCCTCCGTGGTGGATTCCCCTTCCGGCGGAGCTCCGGAACAGGCCCCAAGATGGGATCTCGTGGATACAGAAATTTGCGGCGGTGGAATTAGGTTTTTGGCTCCGTATCTGATCTGTTGGGGGTACGTAGGTATATATAGGGGAAGGAGTATGTCGGTGGAGCTTCGGAGGGCCCACGAGGCAGGGGGCGCGCCCTAGGGGGGGCGCCCTCCACCCTCGTGGTCGCCTCCCTCCTTTCTTGACCAAGGGTCCAAGTCTCCTGGATCATATCTGATGAGAAAATCACGTTCCCGAAGGTTTCATCCGGTTTGGACTCCGTTTGATATTCCTTTTCTTTGAAACACTGAAACAGGCAAAAAACAGCAATTCTGGGCTGGGCCTCCGGTTAATAGGTTAGTCCCAAAAGTAATATAAAAGTGGAAAATAAAGCCCAATATGGTCCAAAACAGTAGGTAATATAGCATGGTGCAATAAAAAATTATAGATACGTTGGAGACGTATCAGACACCCCGACCCCGACCCCCGACACCCTGACACCACACCCCGACCCCGACCCCGACACCCCGACCCGGAAACAACACCCCGACAGGGTCATATATTTGTGAATTATGAGCTAGGTCATATATTTTTCGATTTTGTTATGAGAAACATCATATATAATTGTGTTGATCGGGTAGATTTAAACATCATATTTTTTCTTGATTTTGTTATGAAAAACATCATATATTATTATTCATGTCGGTATTTTTTTATGTTGTATTAATTTCGTTTACTCTTTGTCATGCCAGGTGTTGAAAGATGGTGGGCGCTGGTCCGGTGCGCTCTGAGGCCCCTTCTTCGTCGGTGCGTGGTGGGAGGTCTTCCATTCCACCCGCACAAATCCGCCGAGCGTTGCTGGATAGTATGGCGACACCGCCGGGCCCTTCTTCACAATCATGGTGCCAGCAGGGACGAGGAAAGGAGGGAAGAAGAGAGGAGCTGGAGCATGTGGTCGCGGAGAGGAGGTCGGGTGCCTGGTAGGGTGCCTTCCTCGCCGCCACCCCCAGCTGTTTCACCCGAGCACGTGACTGCTACGGTGCCTTCCTCGCCGCCACCCCCAGCTGTTTCACCCCGAGCACGTGACTGCTAGGGTGGACTCGTCCGAGGAGGAGGCTGCAGGGACTCCGGTCCACGAGCCTTGGGTCCACGGGCCTTCGGCCCACGATAGTTGGGCCCACGAGACCCCGGACGAGCACACGACTGGATGGGGTACCTGGCCGGATCAGTCTGAGGGGCCGAGTGGCCATGCTGATGATGACGGGGAGCCGACTGATATTGAGGAGGAGGGGGCACCGTCTACCAGTGTGGTTGTACACGGCTCTCGTCCGTGCCGGCGACCCGCGAGCAGAGGTGGTTGATTTTTCCTGATGGGAGAGGTAAGTGCATTTAATATTTTTGTACCTTCTGCATTCATGTTTCTTCAAATATCTAATGCGTTGGCCTTGTCATGCTACAGGGGTTGGGTTGGGACCACCATGAGAAGGTCCGCCAGCCCAACTCCGTCCTTGGAGTGCTTTGCCGGCAAAACTTCCCGGGGTTTGTCACGTTGCCTGGTGAGGGTCGGCTTCCAGAGCTTGGATTGAGCTGGGAGCACTACTTGGCTGCCCCGGCCCTGCCGGGTGACATTATCGACGGTGTCTTGTGTGACACGAGGGCAGAAGTGGTGATCAGAAAGTTCTGGGTAATTCTCCTTTACACAATTAAAAATCTTCAACTAGCTAGTTATTAATTGTACTAATCAATATTGTCTCATTTGATTGCAGACATTCTACAGGTGTGAGGAGGGATACGAGGAGGAGGCGGCAAATGTTATCTAGAACGTCTGCAAGCGCCTACTACAGAACTTACGCACGAGGCTCGTGCGGGCTGTTCAAGACTACTACGCCTTGCATGGTATCAAGAAGCCCAAGCCGGCGTGCCGCGAGAAGTTCCTGAGTAAGGATCGATACATGAAGGTAATTCTTAAGGCCTTGTACTTACTTCCTTCATTTAGTAATTCATAGTCGTAGCGCTCAAGTTTCTATTTGCTAAATTAGGTGCCTCCGAGATGGTGTGCTGATCGGATGGATTGTTGGGAGGTGTTGGTCAATGAGTGGTGCTCAAAAGAATGGCTAGCCGTCCACAACGCGGCCAAGGACAAACGTGCCCAAATGGAAGGTGTGCCACACCATCAAGGCAGCTCCAACTTATATCAGTTCGGGCGGAACTAGGTATGTGGTTTGCTTCATGATTCATGCAATTCATTCATCATGCTAGCTTGAGCCCTTTAATTACTAATTTACGTTGTTTCTCTCTTCGTGCACGCTACAATAAGGCGGATAAGGTGCCGAGGTGTACGACCTCTATGCCATGGCCCATACCGCCTCTTACAAGAAAGTCAAGGCATTCTCTTAAATGCGACCTCGATGATGCAAACAACTTCACCAACATCTCCTCCCACGACAAGCTCGTGAAATATAGAGATGAAGGGAAGGTGAGGAAAGGGGAGGACTTTAACCCGAGCCAGGGTCCCATTGATCCAGAGCTAGTGATGATAGCTGGTGGCGGGAGGTCCCATGGCTCAATAGCCATTGGAGATGGACTTATCCGTTGTCCTAGCACTCTCCCGGAGATCAAGGCACGCCAGTCGAGATCCGCTCCTGAGATAAGGCCTCGTGAACGGCTAGTCCAACTCGCCTTAAGGTTAGTTATACGTACTCGGCTATCTTTCTCCATTACATTGTGTGCACTTCCATCAATGATTACAAATGCTAACAAGGAGTGGTGTTGCAGGCTGCTATACAGAGTGAGAGAGATAGAACGGAGAAACTTCTGTCGGAGGCGGCGGAGAGGCAGCGGGAGTTGAAGGAGAGGACGACAAAGATGTTGGAGGAGGAGAGGGCACGGAATGACATGCAGGCAACAGCAATGTAACATCCCAAAATTCTAAATTTTGGAATGTTATATTAGATAAATAACTATGCTTGTTGTCTGATTGATGGTTTGATTGATTGAGTGAAACTGAGTGGAAATTGAAAACTTTTGAAAGTGGAATGAGAGGGAATGAAATGACTTTCCCAAACTTTTCCCTTTGCCTTTTGGATCCCCATGAACTCAAGTTCATTCCAACACCAAACCCTAGAGTGAAGATGACATGACTTCTTCCATTTTGAAATAAAAGGGTTTTGGAAAAGATTTGAATTTCATTTGGGAATATTTCAAATTCAAAGCTTTATGCAACTCAATGATTTTCATGAGGGAAGATAAAATGACTTCTTCAATTATATGAAATATGAGTTGGAAGTTAAAAAGAACCAAATTGAAAGTCATTGGAAAGTATTTTGAAACCCCTTTCAAATTTGGAATTATTTGGACTTTATTCAAATTATTTTCCTCCTAAAATAAATAAATGGAAATATGGGTAAAATGATTCCCTTCAATGAAAAATTAGGAGAAAATAAATTTGAAGCCATTTTGGTATTTTTAAAAATGATTTTATTGGATTTTATTAGGGCAGAAACACTCTTTGTTTTATTTGAATTTTTGTGTATTTTATTTGAACTTGAAAATAGTTCATGTTGTAGAAAATCTTTTTCTGATCATTTTGGTATATATATGTCCTATATAAAATATTTATATTTTAAAATATATCTCTGTTTTTGTTCAAACAAAAAAAAGAGAGAAAAACCCACCCCAGCGCCTAGGCCTCTGCCCACCAAATACCGGAAACCCCACCGGCCGCCCACCGAGCGGCCCAGAGGCCAGCCCAAAGACCGACCGAGCCGGGCCTCACTCGCCTCACCCGAAAACCCTTGGCGCCGGTCGCCCGCCGCCTCCGCACCCTCCTCTCTCATCGACAATGGGACCCGCCCCATCACAACCTCGCCCACGCCACGTCGTTGCCGCCATGGATCGCCGGATCCGCGAGATCCGGGATCCCGATCGCCCCGATCGACCCCGGCGAGGATCACCCCCGGCTATAAAGCCGACCCTCCGCACCCCATTCCCCGAGACCTCGCGGACCCCTCGCCCTCCCGTTCGTGCTCACTGAGACCCGAGCTCCCTCCGTCGCCAAAGTCGCCCGCCGTCGGCCCTAGGCCACCGACCACCCCGACCCCACGAAGCCTCACTGAAGCTCCAGCACCCGCACGGCGACTCCCCGGACCTCCCCGACGCTTGGAACCCTCGACGCACTCTCACCGCCGCCGCCGCCGTCGCCGGACTCCGGTAAGCCACCGGAAAACTCCCCCCTCCGTCCGATCCTAAATAGACGGCTAGGATTAGAACACCCGAAGGGGTAAGTTTTTATTAGAAAACCGGCCGATTCGCTCGGTTTATTAGTTAGGGTTTTTAGTATTTAGCCGGCCCGTTTTTAGTTTTAACCCGAGGCCCGTTTAGACTATTTGACGCTCAGGGCACAGTATAGGCCCATCAGGCCTTTTTCTTTTATTTTGATTTTCTGTTTTAGCAGAATAGTTTATGTTTTGAAAAATTGATATCTTTTATTCTGTTTATTATTTTTAGATGATTCTTTTTTTGTTGGATTGCAAATTTTATGTAATTTCTGTAGAATATATATTTAGCTATGTTAAAATTAATTAAAATTGCTTTAATTTAGTTTTAGTCAGAATAGTAAATCTGATATAACTTGAGTTAGAAAAATTATTTTTGATGAATATTTTGTCCCAACTTTATTTTGACATTGCCAAACCATAGAAATTAATTTGGGTATTTTAGGATTAATAAATAATTAGTTTTAAGAAGAATCTTGTTAATCCTAATTAATTAGCTAGCTACTGTTTTCCTATTAATTTAATTAGTAAATAAATTTATTTTTAACATGTTATTGATTATTCTAGGATAGTTTCTGTCACTTTATAGGATGAACTTTTATTTATAATAAATAAAAGTTTTATTTTATTTTCCTTAATAGAAATTGAATTAGGCCTAATAGGAGTTTCATATTAGATTTTAAATTAATTCTTTTTGCTCCTAGTTGCTTAATGCATCCTTTTCTGTTAAGTTAACATAAAACCATGATTAGGTTATGTTAAGAAATTTTTGTTATATAAAACTATTTTAGTTGTTGTTTGAAGTAGGAAAACTTTGAATGGGTTTTTCTTTGAGTTTTTCCTGTGAGATCTGATTTGTTTGTTTGGTGTGTTATGTTACTATGTATGCTATTGTGTTATGTGATCATATGCTATGTGCTTATTATAGTTATTGTTTGCCTCGGTAGAATTTCCTGAGTGCGAAGATTGCTACTACTGAAACCCTAGTTTTCAAGATCGTCAACTGTGCAAGTTCACTTTAACCATGCTTTCATACCTATGTTTTATTGCATTTAGTGGCATCTTTGCAACCACCCCTCAAAGAGTGATATTGAAATTCTTGTAGTTGAGTAGTATGCATGAGGTAGGAACCCATCACCCTGTTACCAAGCCCGGGACGATATTTTATTTTGATGCTACGCTATAGTAGACCGGGTTTGGTATGAGTGCACGAGAGTGGTGTGAAGAAGGAGGACTCTACGTCAATGACGACAACTCCATGATGGAATCTGCAAGGACTGCATCTTCAAGACCTCAAGACTTCAAGACTCGATACAAGAATTCAATACACACTCTTTGGGTGAAGGATTTGTTGACGGGCACCCTGGAGAACCCAAAGTGGTTGGCGGGATGCATGGAGAATCTCCATGACATCTTGCGGAAAGCTTCACCCATACACAAAGAGACGGAAGAATAATTCAAGCCCGTAAGCTTACCTGTGCAAACGCAAGTCATTATGGGCTCTGGCTTGGATGACCAAAGTGGTGACTCGGCTGGGGACGGTACTCGCAGATGTAGAACTACGGTAGGATGGGATGACTACCGGACAAAGTGGTCGAGGAACTCTTCGAAGACCATGTTTGATCGTCTTGTTCTCAAACACCCTGAAGTGCGAGAACGTAAAAGAGGGATCGAATCTTGCGGGTAAAGTGTACAAACCTCTGCAGAGGGTTTTAAACCTAATCGATTAGCCGTGTCCCGATTACGGACAATTTGAGCATTTGGACTTGGATCTATCTCGGAACTCTCAACACCGGATTGATAACTTAATTGTGGGCAACATATGATGAATTTTTGGGCTATGAGACATCGGTTGGCGGAACCATGTCATGATAGAAAACTCCTTAGTACAGACTTCATTCTATTCCTTTGATGTAGGTAAAATAAAATCAGCATTTACGCAAACAAAATTCAGATACAGAGCCATAAAGCCATATTGCATATAGTATAGTTTTATCATCTGTTTATTCATGTTGTGATCTTGCCGGTACATTCAATGTAATGACCTACGGCTGCAACGTATCATGTTGCGTATATTTCCTCGACGAGTAAGAGTTACGATGCAGGTTACGGTCTACACTCAACCCGCCGATGGCGTTGATGGGACTCCACACCCGTTTGATTTGTTTCACTGAGTATTATGAGGTATATATCAGTTTTACATTATTTATGCATGTGATTGCACTTTGATATATACATTGATGTCTTGTGTGTGCCAAAGATACTGATCCGAGGATGGCACAAGAATACGTAGGCTTGACCGTCTGAGGTCGGGTCGCTACAGAAATGGTATCAGAGCACATGTTGATTGTAGGACGTGACCCTAGAAATCGGAAAGCCCTAGGACAGGATATCTCTAAAACTTTATTTTCAAAAAGACTATTACTTCTCATCTCTTTCTGATTTTATCGATAGACACTCTCACCTCAAAATAGTTAGGATATACCCCTTTTCCCTTTTGACCACATGAAGGATCAACTGAAGCCACTCCAAGAAAGATATCGGAGGACTGATGACCTCTTCCAAGTAAAGAGGATTTCACCATGTATTAGAAGCTACAACAGTTGAAGACTCCGAAGATTTGAAGTTCCTAAAGAAATATTTGACCTTTAGAAGACCAAACCCCTGTTACACACTTACGTTAGATGCGACGATGTGTGAGCTGTCATTTGTTTGATGTTTTCCGACAGCCACAAAGTAAAACTTGTTTCTTCAAAAAACTATTGTTTGTATTGTGTGTATATCCTCCCCACCTCTCTCTCATCTCACCTTAAAACCCTTGAACCCCATAGATGATGAATGAAGTTGGACTGATATTCTCTGGACCGAAGACTTCGGTAGGAGGCGGAGCTATGGATGCAGAACATGGAGAATCACTTCGGGAACAATTTGGTTTCAAGGAAGTATGAGGTCCAATACGCTCTTCAAGATTTTTACAGAAAGTGCTGCAACCTGGTGGAGAATGCATCAATCCATACAAGGATTTAAAGGAGCAAGAACTTGGGAGGAATTCAAGAAGACCCTGATGAGATCACGTCTTATCCGGAAGCACAATGATACACCAAGAAATAAACCTTGTGCTCGCAAGATTTATGGAGAAATAGGACACACCTGTAAGGTTACGCAAAAACACGAGAGTGGTGAAGTAACGATAGATGTCTTGTTCAGCTTGCAGAAACCATGGAATTACTCGAACCCCGTTCGAGAACAAGAGGAATTCCGCAATGCTTGTGAGTATGCCCAAGTGTTAGAATACGTGATTCGATATTTACGTATGTGGTAATGATTCAAGTACGGGATGGATTGGCCCCATACCGAAGACTTCTATCATGAACTATCATATGTTGATGGAAAATCGAGAGCCTTGAAAACCTTAGAAGAGTGTCGATGCGATAAGCCATAAAACGATAAAATGGTAGGACGATGGAACCCCATTACGAGCAACCGTTGCCAAACGTAGGTTATACGGTGAAGTTCAACCCGTAACCGTTTCTCGCAGGAGAAACCATTAATGGTAGACCACCATGAGTGTTTCGATAGTTGTCTAGAATGGACATGCACCGATCAGCTAAGAAGATCCGGTCTCGATTTAACTTCAACTTTGATAAACCGACCCAAGATTTTGAGGAAAACTCTATGCTTCTGACAGAAGAGCGCCAATGAAGGAGCTATTGTAAGATATGTGAAGAGACATACATTGTCAACACTCCAGAGGAAGTATCTGAGTTTATTGGAACCGTAACCTTGTTTCTAAGTGTGGTAGCACCCCTGACCTTCTGACCAAAATATTTACTAGAAGACCCCCAACCCCTAACCTGTTCTTGCTAGCCTCTTCGAATCTCGAGGACGAGATTCATTTTAAGTCTGGTAGGTTTGTAACATCCCAAAATTCTAAATTTTGGAATGTTATATTAGATAAATAACTATGCTTGTTGTCTGATTGATGGTTTGATTGATTGAGTGAAACTGAGTGGAAATTGAAAACTTTTGAAAGTGGAATGAGAGGGAATGAAATGACTTTCCCAAACTTTTCCCTTTGCCTTTTGGATCCCCATGAACTCAAGTTCATTCCAACACCAAACCCTAGAGTGAAGATGACATGACTTCTTCCATTTTGAAATAAAAGGGTTTTGGAAAAGATTTGAATTTCATTTGGGAATATTTCAAATTCAAAGCTTTATGCAACTCAATGATTTTCATGAGGGAAGATAAAATGACTTCTTCAATTATATGAAATATGAGTTGGAAGTTAAAAGAACCAAATTGAAAGTCATTGGAAAGTATTTTGAAACCCCTTTCAAATTTGGAATTATTTGGACTTTATTCAAATTATTTTCCTCCTAAAAATAAATAAATGGAAATATGGGTAAAATGATTCCCTTCAATGAAAAATTAGGAGAAAATAAATTTGAAGCCATTTTGGTATTTTTAAAATGATTTTATTGGATTTTATTAGGCGTAAACACTCTTTGTTTTATTTGAATTTTTGTGTATTTTATTTGAACTTGAAAATAGTTCATGTTGTAGAAAATCTTTTTCTGATCATTTTGGTATATATATGTCCTATATAAAATATTTATATTTTAAAAGATATCTCTGTTTTTGTTCAAACAAAAAAAAAGAGAGAAAAACCCACCCCAGGCGCCAGCTAGGCCCCCTGGCCCAGCCAGCGCCGAAAACCCCCACCGGCCGGCCCACCGAGCGGCCCAGAGGCCAGCCCAGCGCCGACCGAGCCGGCCTCACTCGCCCCCTCACCCGAAAACCCTTGGCGCCGGTCGCCCGCTCGCTCCGCACCCCTCCCTCTCTCACTGACAGCGGGACCTGCCCCCATCGTCAACCCCCGCCCCACGCCACGCCATTGTTGCCATGGATCGCCGGATCCCATGAGATCCGGATCCCGATCGCCCCGATCGACCCCAAGCGAGGCGACCCCTGGCTATAAAAGCCGACCCTCCGCACCCCATTCCCCGAGACCTCGCGGACCCTCGCCCTCCCGTTCGTGCTCACCGGAGACCCGAGCTCCCTCACGCCAAAGTCGCCAGCCGACGCCTCTAGGCCACCCCGACCACCCCGACCCCACCAAGCCTCACCGAGCCTCAAGACCAAGACGGGCGACTCCCGGACCTCCCGGCGCTCGGAACCCTCGGCGCCTCTCACCGCCGCCGCGCCGTCGCCGGACTCCGGTAAGCCAGGAAAACTCCCTCCGTCCGATCCTAAATAGACGGCTAGGATTAGAACTCAAGGGGTAAGTTTTTATTAGAAAACCGGCCGATTCGTCCGGTTTATTAGTTAGGGTTTTTAGTATTTAGCCGGCCCGTTTTTAGTTTTAACCCGAGGCCCGTTTAGACTATTTGACGCTCAGGGCACAGTATAGGCCCATTAGGCCTTTTTCTTTTATTTTGATTTTCTGTTTTAGCAGAATAGTTTCTGTTTTGAAAAATTGATATCTTTTATTCTGTTTATTATTTTTAGATGATTCTTTTTTTGTTGGATTGCAAATTTTATGTAATTTCTGTAGAATATATATTTAGCTATGTTAAAATTAATTAAAATTGCTTTAATTTAGTTTTAGTCAGAATAGTAAATCTGATATAACTTGAGTTAGAAAAATTATTTTTGGATGATTATTTTTGTCCCAACTTTATTTTGACATTGCCAAACCATAGAAATTAATTTGGGTATTTTAGGATTAATAAATAATTAGTTTTAAGCAGAATCTTGTTAATCCTAATTAATTAGCTAGCTACTGTTTTCCTATTAATTTAATTAGTAAATAAATTTATTTTTAACATGTTATTGATTATTCTAGGATAGTTTCTGTCACTTTATAGGATGAACTTTTATTTATAATAAATAAAAGTTTTATTTTATTTTCCTTAATAGAAATTGAATTAGGCCTAATAGGAGTTTCATATTAGATTTTAAATTAATTCTTTTTGCTCCTAGTTGCTTAATGCATCCTTTTCTGTTAAGTTAACATAAAACCATGATTAGGTTATGTTAAGAAATTTTTGTTATATAAAACTATTTTAGTTGTTGTTTGAAGTAGGAAAACTTTGAATGGGTTTTCTTTGAGTTTTTCCTGTGAGATCTGATTTGTTTGTTTAGTGTGTTATGTTACTATGTATGCTATTGTGTTATGTGATCATATGCTATGTGCTTATTATAGTTATTGTTTGCCTCGGTAGAATTTCCGGAGTGCGAAGATTGCTACTACGAAACCCTAGTTTTCGAAGATCGTCAACCAGGCAAGTTCACTTTGACCATGCTTTCATACCTATGTTTTATTGCATTTAGTGGCATCTTTGCAACCACCCCTCAAGAGTGATATTGAAATTCTTGTAGTTGAGTAGTATGCATGAGGTAGGAACCCATCACCCTGTTACCAAGCCCGGACGATATTTTATTTTGATGCTACGCTATAGTAGACGGGTTTGGTATGAGTGCACGAGAGTGGTGTGAAGAAGGAGGACTCTACGTCAATGACGACAACTCCATGATGGAATCTGCAAGGACTGCATCTTCAAGACCTCAAGACTTCAAGACTCGAGACAAGAATTCAATACACACTCTTTGGGTGAAGGATTTGACGGGCACCCTGGAGAACCCAAAGTGGTTGGCCGGGATGCATGGAGAAGCGCCATGACATCTTGGAAAGCTTCACCCAGACTCAAAGAGACGGAAGAATACTTCATGCCCTAAGCTTACCCGTGCAACCGCAAGTCATTATGGGCTCTAGCTTGGTTGACCTTAGTGGTGACTCTGGCTGGGACGGTACTAGCAGATGTAGAACTACGGTAGGATGGGATGAGTACCGGAAAGTGGTCAGAGGAACTCTTCGGAAGACCATGTTTCGGTCGTCTTGTTCTCAAACACCTTGAAGTGCGAGAACGTAAAAAGAGGGATCGAATCTTGCGGGTAAAGTGTACAAACCTCTGCAGAGGGTTTTAAACCTAATCGATTAGCCGTGTCCCCTGTTACGGACAATTTGAGCATCTGGACTTGGATCTATCTCGGAACTCTCAACACCGGATTGATAACTTAATTGTGGGCAACATATGATGAATTTTTGGGCTATGAGACATCGGTTGGCGGAACCATGTCATGATAGAAAACTCCTTAGTACAGACTTCATTCTATTCCTTTGATGTAGGTAAAATAAAATCAGCATTTACGCAAACAAAATTCAGATACTGAGCCATAAAGCCATATTGCATATAGTATAGTTTTATCATCTGTTTATTCATGTTGTGATCTTGCGGTACATTCAATGTAATCGACCTACACGGCTGCAACGTATCATGTTGCAGATATTTCCTCGACGAGTAAGAGTTACAAGACAGGTTACGGTCTACACTCAACTCGCCGATGGCGTTGATGGGACTCCACACCCGCTTGATTTGTCTCCGCTGAGTATTATGAGGTATATATCAGTTTTACGTTATTTATGCATGTGATTGCACTTTGATATATACATTGATGTATCAGTGTGCCAAAGATACCGATCCGAGGATGGCACAAGAATACGTAGGCTTGACCGTCTGAGGTCGGGTCGCTACAGGCAATGTACGAGCTCCTTGTGGTAAGTTTCTTCTGCTGATTAGCCAAAACATTCATGTAGTGTTTGTCTCATTACTAACTAGTATGACTGAGTCGTCAAAACCAAATGTGCAGTCTGTGTGCGAGAAGTCCAGTCAGACCGCTCCGCCGATGCCAGTGATTGCTCCTGGGACGGCGGTGAGTTTAATTTGAATGGAAACTACTTGCTAGTCTTAACATTTGAGTGTCATCATGCTAACGAGACATTGGAAATGATCTTTGGTGCAGCATAACTCCAGACAAGCATCGCACGATCCTTCTCCAGGTACCGGCACGAGCCAGCCCGCTCCCACACCTTCATGATCACAATAAGTTTCTCTAGTGTTTTGCTTAACAAATGCATAAAGACCTAGACTTAGCTTTATTTCCTCCAAAATGAGTTAATAAGCTTACTGACCTCCAAAACCATCCATTTTACCAAAGTTAGCTCTAAAACGATCTATACTTAGCTTTGTTTACTCCAAAATGACCAAAGTTAGCTCTAATATGCTTAGTTAACTAGGTTTGCTCAATAATGACATGTACTTAGCTTACTTATGTCAAAAATGGTATAATTAGCTTAGTTAACTCATAAACGATCCATTTTACCCAAGTTAGTTCTAAAATGATCCATTTTACCTTAGTTAGCTCATAAACGATCCATTTTACCTAAGTTAGCTCTAAAATGACCCATTTTACCTTACTTAGCTCATAAATGATCCATTTTACCCAAGTTAGCTCTAAAATGACCCATCTTACCTACGTTAGCTCCAAAATGATCCATCTTACCTAGGTTAGCTCTAAAACGATGCATTTTACCTAAGTTAGCTCATAAGCGATCCATTTCACCTAGGTTAGCTCATAAACGATCCATTTCACCTATGTTAGCTCACAAACGATCAATTTCACCTAAATTAGCTCATAAATGTCATATATTCTTCTTCTTCTTCATTTTCTTCTTCTTCTTCTTCTTCTTCTTCTTCTTCTTCTTCTAATCTTCTTCTTCTAACTTTCTTATTTCCCATTTTGCAGAATTCATTCGCTTCGCGGAAGCTTTCATAGATGGAGTGCTTGTTTGGATGAACTATGTTTCTTTTGTATCGATGAACTATGCATGTATGGTAGGATGACACTATTGTAATATGTATGGTTGGATGCATGTATGTGGAGCTTGTTATGTATGGTTGATGGAACTATGCATGTATGATGAAATTATATGTGTTGGATATCTCATATGTTTGTTGTGAACTTGCCATGTGAAAAATATATATGTATCATCTATTTGTTGTGAAAATGGTTGGGTATAAGAAAAACAGAAGAAAAAAAGAGAGGCAATGCAGGCTCTTTGCCGTCTGCCACCGACGGCAACGGGCTCTTTGCCGTCTGCCGCGGACGGCAAAGAAGCCACGTGGCAACCACCTGTGTTTCCTGGCAGCTGACCATTTGGTCAATTTTTTCTCAAAGGGCGACAAAGGCCTGATGCTCTTTGCCGTCAGCCACGGATGGCAAAGACTGTCGTTAGCCACCTAACGGACTAACAACGAATTTATTGGCGTCGGCTTTCTTTGTCGTCCGCCGCTGATGGCAAAGGCTCCTTTCTGTCCGCGTCAGGTAGCAGACGGCAAAGAAGGTCTTTGCCGATCCTTTCTTTGCCGGCGCCTTTTACCGTCCGCGGTAGACGGCAAAGGCCTTTGCCGTCCGCCTTCCATGCCTTTGCTGTCTGCCTTGGCGGACGGCAAAGTAGTTGATTCCTGTAGTGCATCATGAAATTGGTGATGGAGGATGGTTGATGATGACGATGGCGACGGATTCCCCTCTCCGGAGCCCCGAACGGACTCCAGATCAGCCCTCCCGAGGGAGTTTAGGGCTTGGCGGCGGCTCTGCATCGTAAAACGCGATGAATCCTTCTCTCTGATTTTTTTCTTCCCGGACACGAATATATAGAGTTGGAGTTGAGGTCGGTGGAGCTCCAGGGGGCCCATGAGGTAGGGGGCGCGCCCCACCCTCGTGGACAGGGTGTGGGCCCCCTGGTCTTGATTCTTTCGCCAGTATTTTTTATTATTTCCAAAAATAATCTTCATGAAGTTTTAGGTCATTCCGAGAACTTTTGTTTCTGCACAAAAATAACACCATGGCAATTCTGCTGAAAACAGCGTCAGTCCGGATTAGTTCCATTCAAATCATGCAAGTTAGAGTCCAAAACAAAGGCAAAAGTGTTTGAAAAAGTAGATACGATGGAGACGTATCAGTGGCCTGTGGGGTTCTTTTTCCTAATGATTGTCGCTTCGATGATGGAAGGGCAGGGAAACTCCAACCCTTTGCCTCAGTTGTAGTTGGGATTCAGATTAGTTTGTCCCACATTGGCATTTGGATGGCATTGACGCTTATGTTTGAAAAAAAAACTCGATCCCCACCCGAGATGGTGAACTTGAGGGGTTCGTGGGAGCCTTATTTCATTGTCGCTTGGTGCGATGGATCTAGTGGTGTTTGTTCTGTCTGCAGTTGATCTTGTGCGGTTTCGTCTTTATTTAGGGGGAGACTAAGGTCCAAGAACAAGGTTAGAGGCTGGTGATGGTTTCAGTATTCTGCCTCGATGATATCGATAACATGTGATGGATCCCAGGTTTTGAGGAGTAGTCAGATGATCCCCGGACGATGCGCAACCATAACAATGGCCTTGCCGATGGAAAACCTCTTCTTCGGCTCACAAAGGGCTATCCAGGCGATGGTGCTTTTTGGTCTCTGACAACAACAAGTGGTAAGGATGATGATTGCGAGAGATTTATAGGGTTTTAGTGTTGTTTCATTTTCGTGGGGAGTTTCTTCCCAAATGTTCCTCGACCTTCGTCCTCTCTCGCTGTCTCCATTGTTTACCTGGGCCGTGTTGTAATTTGACATGTGCCAATGGTAGAAAAATACTAAAAAAGAATAAGTTTCAGGATACATGATGGCAAATGATTAGCTTCAACCGACTGATCTTTCATCGCCCATCCGCCTCCTCATGCTTGCGACGCGTGTCCTCGTGGGACCAGCTCGTTCTTATCCTCACGCCAATGTCCACGCCTCCCATTCCTGAAGCTTCTCGGTGGGATCATTTTCTTCTCCTTTCGTCCACCCCGTCTGCTTCCATCCCCCCCCCCCACTATCTCTCCTTGAGCCGGCGCTGCTCATCCATCTCTCTCATCTCCCCTCTCCTCCATACTATGCTGCTGCATCGGGGACAAGCCTCATGCATGGGACATGCCTTGTTGGCCAGATCCATTGCATGCCTACTTCAAGGCTCCGGCGTTGTAGGCTAGGCCTCGGATGCTACATGCGTGTGTTACTCACCGTCGAGGTTTGGATGAAATTTACTACATTATACTACAAGTGCTTCAGGCGGAATTTTCGCAACAAAGGTCTTGTTGCAGGAATACGGAGAAGAGGTCGTAGATTATGTAATTTTTGGAACAAGGAATACATAGAAGTTTTTTTTGCAACAATGGTCTTGTTGCAGGAATGCATAGATGAGTCCGGAGATGTTGTTGCAATTTTTGCAACACGGATCTTGTTGCAGGAATCAAGGAAAGAGGCCGGAGATATTCTTGCAATTTTTGCAACAATGATCTTGTTGCAGGAATACAACAAAGGGAACAAGGATTACTTGCCCCCACATGCCGACAGCAGCTGATTTTTTTGCGGTGGTTGGGGACGGCATCGTGCTGGGCGCAACTCTGTCGGGGACGGTGGACAGGGGAGTCTGTTTCTGAAACAGAGCCCTTGTTGCGGGAATTAAAGAGGGGTCAGCCGACGCAAGGTGGTTACATCGAACGGCTGTTACGCTCTGATCCAACGGTTGTCCAACCGGCGGATCATTATAACGCGTCTGCCGGCCGACGCCTAGCACTGCCGATATATGATTGTACAAACAAAAGATGTCTTACAAGAATCGTAGTACAATCGGATCTTCGTCGGCTTTTACTAGCATGCCCGTAAGAAGATTATCCTCCCCTAAACTAAGTCTCAGAATTGCATGGTTGGCTTTCCTTTCCACTCTCTCAGGGCGACTCGGGAAAGCCTTTCTTCCCTCGATCTCCATCGGCGAGCCCATGGATTCGCCTGCCGCTCTGGAGGACGATGGCGGGGAGGAGAATCCTGGTGTCTTGACTCTTGCTAGTAGATAGGTAGGGTTTTAGTCCTCGCAGGGGCGGCGTTTGGACAGATGACGACGCTTCTCCTTCGAGTCAGTCTTCTGGGCTTCTATCCTTCTCAAGTCCGTCTGTTGGTACGAATTAGACATATCTCCAACGTAGATTCCTGTCAGCTTCTTGGAGCTGCGAGGTTAGGGTTTCTCGCTGTGCGTATGCAACGTCGATATTTGGTGTCAGGTTCTTCAGATCGATTTAAGGATTCAAAGGCGACATTTTGCGGCTCCAGCGCTTGGTCCTTAGGGGCACGCGTAACGAAGACTTCCATTTGTCATTGACAAGGTGAGGCCGGCTCCGGTATGGGAGCGGCGACAGCGGCGCGTTGGCGACTCGTTCTGACGGTGGCAATGGTCGTTCGGTGGTCCATGAATCTCGATGTAATTTTTATTACATTTGAGGTGCTTTGTGTTTTTGATGAATCTTTATAATAAATCTGATTCTTTTCGAAAAAGAAAACTAAACTCTATAGACATCTTGAGCGTAGACAATCCTTGAGACAAGGGTATTACTGGCAAGACTGGAGGTGACGGGGACGCAAGACCCGGGAAGCAGGCCACCTCATGAGCCTCCCTTCCATTGGTCCGCGCCCACGCATGCCGACAGTTTCCTGTCCTGCCCCTCCCTCGTCGTTAGTCGTTGCTTGCTCCGATTTTCCACCCACAATCCGGGGCAAAACACCCGGGGAGCGAAGCAAGAAACCGAGGGCTCTCCTCCCAAGCGCGGATCTACCAGCCTACCAGGGCGCGGACCGCGCGAGGCTCCGGCCTTCCGCTCCTCCAGCATGAGGTAAGCTCCTGGCTCCACACGCGCTGGTTCCTCTCCTCTCCCTTCGATTCCAGCACTGCTGCATAGATAGCTTCGTCAGGCCAATGGGGAATTTTCTTTTATACTACTAGCTCTATGCGTGAATGGTGTTCATCTGACACCCATCTCGAGTTAATTAGGCCAAGATAGGGGATTTTTCACTGATTGTATGCGTTACCCGGTCGAATGAGGCAGGATTAATTAGTGGATCAGACTCTGTATCCAGCAAAGGCAGATGCGGAGATGTGTGTTCGAGCAATGCCTTCAGGTGCCCGAGCGAGCGACTCGGATGTGCGCTTGGGGAATGCCATTTTGACTGATGGCTGGAGTGAATCTGATCCAGGGAGGGATGCTAGCCGCAGGTTCGATCCCGTTGACCTTGGCCGTCTAGTCGGGTTGCCTGCTCCACTAGATGGGTAGCAGTACCCGTGAGGCTGCATTCAGCTCCCCGCACTTGCAGAATGCTAGAGATTCAAGTGAAACAGAGGGACGTCATCGTCCATCCCGTATGCACATCCTTGCGTGAAATAGGGGAAACATGTAATATTCTTGTTCTTCCATTGTCACCCTCTTCCCTTTTGGGATTCTGATGTAGCCTGAAAGCGAGGATCTCATGACAACCACCACGGCAGACTCTTGGTACCCCTGTGAGATCACGTTAAGCATCATGCGATGGGCATATATAGCTTTGTTTTAGATGGATTGGCCTGTTATCCTAAGTTTCAGTTCCAGGGGAGACACTTCATTCGTTTAAACCAACTAGTATAGCAGTTCAAATACTCTACTTTGCAGTTTTATGTGGAAATCTTTGAATGTTTCCTCATCACACCCTTCCAATTTATAGTGACAAATTCACCAAATATTATGCATACAGTCCAAAGCATGAAAAACAGGAACTCTTATAGGTATTATGTGTACAATTCCTATGTCGTGTGAATGCAATTAACTTTTTGGAGCATACTTCAGTATTCATTCATTACAACCGTTTCATTCTAGATCCTTTGCACCCATTGGCCACGCCTCAAGACATACTGTGCACATGTGAGACACCCTATAGATCCTTGCTAAGGACTTAAGGAGTGAATTTAAGCTTAATTTCACTGATGACGTGAATAGTGGATTGAAACATGCTTACTTTGTTGTGTCACAGAAATATCCCCAGGATTCTGTTAGTGTCATGTGGCATCTATCGGGGTATATGGAATGTTTACCTAATTATTATTTTGCCTTCTTTCAGGGGAAAAAAGATGATATATGGATTCTCCATCTCCCTTATCCTCATCAACCTGGCTTCCATAATGGAGCGGGCTGATGAGAATCTCCTCCCCGCTGTTTACAAGGAAGTCAGTGCCGCCTTCGATGCTGGTCCTACTGATCTGGGGTACCTTACGTTTATAATGAACTTTCTGAAGTCCATAGCATCTCCCTTGGCAGGTGTCCTTGCTCTTCAGTATGACCGCCCCACTATTCTTGCGATCGGAACTGTCTTCTGGGCTCTATCAACAGGGGCTGTTGGTGTCAGCCAGTATTTTCAGCAGGTTGCATTCTGGAGAGGTGTAAATGGTATCGGACTTGCCATTGTCATACCATCACTTCAGTCCTTCATTGCTGATAGCTACAGAGAGGGCACCCGTGGCGCCGGATTTGGTTTGTTGAGCCTCATTGGCTCAATAGGTGGTATAGGAGGAAGTATTGTGGCAACAGTTATGGCTGGAAGGGATTATTGGGGATTTCCTGGATGGCGGTTTGCATTTATTGTGGTCGCGTTTGCAAGCTTGTTGATTGGGCTTCTTGTTTACTTTTACACCGTTGATCCTAGAAAAACATCTCCAGGAAATTTTGGTGACGACGACACCCATGAGAGGTATGGTTTTCTTCGGAGTTTAGATAAATTCTTTGATAGACATTTAATAGTACAGATGTATCATGAAAGCGTAATTAGCATGTATAGTATTGTTGGTGATCAAGTGCTGACATTTATTTTCTGTTTTTACTATATCAAACAATATGCTTGCAATTTTTCTCAGTCAACTTCCTCTCAGCTCTAAAGTATCCAGCTGAGTTTGAATTTTGAGGAAGTGTACCTTGTTTTCTTTTTCTAAGCTGACGTGTTGGACGACCACTTGATTCTGCATTAACTTTCAGTGTGTGTGTCTGTCCTTAAAACATAATGGAGCTGTCTCATGTAAAAATGGCAGGTCGCGTTTGGTTGGTAACAGTGTTTTCCCTCCACTGTCCATCTGGAAGGATTCATGGATAACAGCAAGATCCGTCATGAAAGTGCGGACATTTCAAATCATCGTCCTGCAAGGCATAGTCGGCTCCTTGCCATGGACCGCTGTTGTTTTCTTCACAATGTGGTTTGAGCTAATTGGTACGAGTACAAACAAACGGAAATTTCCAATATTTGAACTGACAATAACTCCTTCATGGAGTTCAACACTAACAAAGTCTTGAACCCTCGCAGGTTTCGACAACAGAAGCTCGGCAGGGTTAAACAGCCTATTCGCTATCGGCTGCGCGAGTGGATCATTTCTCGGTGGAGTAATCGCAGACCGCGTGTCAAGGCACTACCCGGACTCAGGCCGCATCATGTGTGCTCAGTTCAGTGCCTTCATGGGCATCCCTTTCACATGGATCCTCCTCACGGTCATCCCGCAGTCGGTCGACTACTGGTACAGCTACGCCGTCACGCTGTTCCTGATGGGGCTCACCATAAGCTGGTGCGCCACCTGCGCAAACAACCCGATGTTCGCGGAGGTGGTCCCTCCCAAGCACCGCACCATGATCTACGCGTTTGACCGCGCGTTCGAGGGCTCGTTCTCCTCACTGGCTGCTCCCGCCGTCGGCATGGTGACCGAGAAGGTTTACGGCTACAACTCAAAGACAGTGAATCTGGCGGACGGGTCGGTGGCAGGGGCGTATGCGCTCTCGAGAGGGCTGCTGACCATGATGATCGTTCCGTTTGGTCTGTGCTGCCTGTTCTACACCCCGCTGTACTTTGTGTTCAAGCGTGACCGCGAGAACGCGAGGTTGGCGGCCAGCGCCAAGGATCTGGAGCTAATGTGATGCTCCGCGGCTTTTTTACAAGTTTGTCGTTTCAGTTGCAGTGTTCGTTGATGCGGTTAGTTGATTCAGTTTGGGGTTGAAATGGTGTGCAGTTGACAGAATACAGGTTTCGCCTTCTTCAGACAGATGAGAAGTACAAGAGAAGGCCTTCAGACAGATTAAAAGAAATATAGACCATGATTTTTTTTGTACAATTAGGGAGGATATATTGTACTAAGCTTCTCTCACCGCGCCCAGGATTAATTTTTTTTTGTCGTCTGTAATCCTGAACTGAATTATTTTAGATGAAAAGGGCATTGCCCCTAATCCTGAACTAGTGAACTTGGTTAAGCAAGAGGAACATTCACTCTGACCGAAGCTGGCACTCTCAAACTGAATTTCATCAGGTTTGCCTCCTGTATGGGGCCTCCGGGCATTATGTTTTTGTGTGTGTGTGTGTGGAGAAGCTGCATCTTTTGAGTTCAGACAGACAACCAAAGCACGCCCCCACCACAACTTTGTAGTCTGGTTTCTCTTGATAGAAATCGTGTGAGACCCTTATATCAAACAGAAAACTGCATTTTAATTTTAATTATACCCTGTTTTGCTGCATATTGGACAACTTTAAAAGATGTTTTGCTTTGCTGCATGGTATCAAACAGAAAACTGCATCTTCATTTTTGCATGCAGGACCAAAATCATATTCTTTAAGATTAAATTGGACAACTTAAGATTCAGATTCCACCTTCAGGCACCTGCCTAGACCTGCTTAGGGTCAGTGTAGTTTGGAAAAAATACAACCTCTGAAAAAAAAAACAAGGATAATCATTTCTTTTCAGAGCTCTGTTCCTCATCCTTTTGTAACGCACACCACTCGTCTTTCATCCAGTCCCACGGCCACGGCGCACATGGCAAGCGCCTACCTCTCAAGCTTCCAGGCCGCCCCCACCGCCACCAGCGGCGGCGCCGGCGCGTCGCCGAGGCTGAGGCCAAGAGCAGTGGCATGCCACGCCTCCGAGCCGTCGGGCACGGGCAGGCGATCAGCTTGCCTCCGCCTCGGCATCATCGGCCTCGCCACCGCCGCCGTGCCTGTGCTCCACACCGCGCCCGCCCACGCCACCGACGAGGACCCGGAGCCGGAGCCGGCCAATAACGGCTGGTGGCTCACCGAGTTCCCCCTGCCGGTGCCCAAGATCCGCAACAGTACGTACCGCCAACCTTCCCATACACACTCCTACCATATATAGCACCTCGATCATGCTCAAAGATGTTTCATGGTGCAGAGGAGATCAACAATGGCGAGTCGGGGACCCGGTCGTTCGTGAAGAACGGCATCTACATGGCCGACATCGGGCCGAGCTTCGCGGCGCACGCCTACCGGATACGCAGCTCCGCCTTCGACCTGCTGGCGCTGGAGGACCTGCTCGGCAAGGAGGCCTCCAACTACGTCAACAAGTACCTCCGCCTCAAGGCCACCTTCATCTACTACGACTTCGACAAGCTCATCACCGCCGCGGACCCCGACGCCAGGCCGCCGCTCCTCGGCCTCGCCAACCGCCTCTTCGACAGCTTCGAGAGGCTGCAGGCCGCGGTCACCACCAAGGACGACGCCGACATTGGGTCCTGCTACGCTGATACCAAGCTCATCCTGCAGGAAGTCATGACAAGAATGGCCTAGCTTTTAGCTAGCTAGCTCGCTAGGACAAACGCTTCTTTAATTTTCTCCGAGGCAACAACCCAAAATTCGATGTACATTTGGTGATACTGAGAAATACCACAGAATGGAATGCTTCTTCCCAGCAATTAGTCAGAGTAATTATGTGAATGCTCCGCGGTTTTTTTAACAGTTTCTTGCTCTATACTAGTTGCAGCGTTCGTTAACCAGTTAGAGTTCATTCAGTTTGGGCTTGAAGATGGTTTCACCTTCTTCAGATAGATGTAAAGTACACGAATACAGACCACCTTCTTCAGTTAACACAGATGACCACCTTCTTCAGATAGATGTAAAGTACACGAATACAAACCACCTTCTTCAGTAAAGACAGATGACCACCTTCTTCAGACAGATGGAAAATACAGACGATGATCTCCTTTTTTTTGTACATTTAGACAGGACGAATTGTACTAAATGCACTGTGTAGATAAATAAATAAACCTGCTCAGGGTCAGTGTAGTTTGGGAGTATTTCTCAAGAGAGTTTTGATAACAAAAATTGACATTAAAAGTTAACTTTTATTAGCTCAGAAATAGTTAATAAATGACCAAGCAAAGATTGCACCTTGAAATTTCAACCTAACCATACTATTATATATTTGAAGAAATGTGAACAGGATTTGAAGTTTGCATCAATTTGGTTTTGACTAGTGTCACCTCACCTCTAGTTGTAACTAGATATTACTAAAACTCCCAATAGAGGAAAAGAAGAGGAAAACCTAGATTTTTTTTGGCACTATTCATGCCTTCAGTTCAAAGGAATGGGGCTATTGAAAAATAGAGGAACTTTTCCTTTAATCTTAGTTTCAAAGGGAAAAAAAGTAGGAATTCTAACATCCACTTGGATCTCCTTTTCAAATTCCTATACATGAAGGACGAGACCAAGATGCCTAGTGGCATAATAGCATTCTAACTATACGATTTCATGTGGTTGACATTGATTTGAATATGTTTAGTAGGATTCTTATGTTTTTCCAATCCATGTGAACTAAACACCCAAGTTCATTAATTCTCTGTTTTGTACATGCATTCCTATTCATGTTCATGTGTTTTCCCTATTCTCGAGTTAGAATCCTCCAAACCAAAGGCCCTCACTACTGGAATTAGCTTATTTGTCGTCTGTCAATTCTTTGCCGTCTGCTGGCTGACGGCAAAGAAGGTATTTGGGCAAAGAACTGGCTGATGGCAAAGAAGGTCTTTGTCATCAGCCATTTCTTTGCCGTCTACTAGCGGACGGCAAAGAGAGAGGTGGGCCCCACTAACGAGCTGCTTAAAAAAACCTAACGGCCCCCTCTTTGTCGTCTGCTAGCAGACGACAAAGAGCAAAAAAGCGGACAACAAGGGGGGCGGACAGCAAAGAGATAACCTAACTAACGGCTCCACTTCCTCTCTCTCTCTCTCTCTCTCTCTCTCTCTCTCTCTCTCTCTCTCTCTCTCTCTCTCTCTCTCTCTCTCTCCCTGACGAGACCACCGCCACCCGCCGCCGCCCCCACCACCCGCCGCAGCCACCCGCCCACCCACCGCCTCGCCTGCCCCACCACCCGCCTGCCCTGCCGCCCCACCACCCGCCGCCTCACCCTTGCCCTGTCGCCTCAAGACCTCACGGCGCCTGACGTCCACCGCCTTCTTCCACGCTGGCCATCATGTGCCCACCGCCCGCCTCCTCACATGGTCGCCCCGCCTGTCTCCTGCCTCCTCCACTGCCTCCCTCCACCTGCCGCCTCCCTCCACTGGCCGCCCCTCCACCGGCGATCCCCTGCAGGTGAGTGACCTCCCCTTTTTAGTTTAGTTTCTTTTAGTTTCTTTTAGTTAATTTAGTTTCTGTTTTAGTTATAGTTTTACTTTAGTTTTAGTTTCAGTAGTTTTAGTTTTATTTTTAGTTTAGTTTATTTTAGATTACTTTTAGTTTTAGTTTAGAAGAGGAAGAAGAGTAGAAGGAGGAGGAGGAGGGAGGAAGAGGAGGAGGGAGAAGAAGAAAGAAAAGAAGAAGAAGAAGAAGAAGAAGAAGAAGAAGAAGAAGAAGAAGAAGAGCAAGAAAGAAGAGGAAGAGGAGGAGGAGGAGGAGGGAGGAAGAGGAGGAGAAGAAGAAGAAGAAGAAGAAAAGAAGAAGAAGAGGAAAAAGGAGAAGATGAAGAAGAAGAAGAAGAAGAAGAAGAAGAAGAAGAAGAAGAAGAAGAAGAAGAAGAAGAAGAGAAGAAAAGGAAAAAAGAGGAAAGAAGAAGAAGACACCCTGACACCCCGACACCCCGACCCCGACCCCGACACCCCGACACCCTGACACCACACCCCGACCCACACCCCGACCCCGACACCCTGACACCCCGACCCCGACACGCCACCCCGACACCCCGGCACGACACCCCGACCCTGACCCCCGACACCCTGACACCACACCCCGACGCCGACCCCGACACCCCGACCCCGAAACAGTACCCCGACCCCGACACGGCACCCCGACCCCGACACGACACCCACGACACCAGAGGCCGACGGGGTCATATATTTGTGAATTATGAGTTAGGTCATATATTTTTCGATTTTGTTATGAAAAACATCATATATAATTGTGTTGATCAGGTAGATTTAAATGTGCAGTTGTTTCGTCACTGCGAGGTTTGGTGTTCGACGACCTCCCCGTGCGTTTGACGAGCTCTGCCCTTCGCTCGTGGGTGAGCACAAATGACATGTCCTCCTCCCCCCTTAATTATTTGCTCTGTTCCGGTGTTCGTGCCGATGAAACTTTCTAGCTAGCTATATATGTGTCTTGAATCATCAGTATGCTTAACCAATATGTGTCTCCCGTTCGAAAGGGCTATAGTTATAAACTAGCTTTTCCCCGCGCGGCGGCACGCCGCGCCCATCCATACGGCATAGATACAGTTTTTTTATATACTAAAATAACTGGTTCCTACACTAATTCATGCGCCACATGAATTAACACGCTATCTGATTTTTTTGAATGTTTGGTAACTCGTCCCAAGAGTTGATTCGTTGCAAAGTAGTTCATACAAGAAAAGGGTATGTCTATTTGGTACATGCATAAATGATGTACAATCGATAGTGATAGTGGCTATTGGATGCAGAATGGCGAAGCTCTTGTTCTCTTGTTAGATTTGAGATATTGATCCTCAAGCTGTGTTTGTCTCTGTGATGTAGTGGTAGAGAGATGAGGCTAGTTCTTATGCTATTGTTCTTGATGGTTTGTTCCCTGTAAACACAATGTTGAAGTTGTTGCTGAATGCACGGCCTGCGTCTCAACGATTCCAAATCATGACCTGACTCTCGAAGATTGCAAAATATCTTGAAATTGGAGACAAACCGTTTTGAGAATGCTTGTTCACCTTGATTTCTCCCGCTGAAGATTAAGTGCACACAACAGCTACTTATTTGTTTAATAAGGTTGTAAACCTAGAAGCATGTATCTTTATTTCTTTTCAAACTAAGTGATCAAATTGAAGGTTCTTTTTTTTTGCTCGATTGCTACAATGGTTTCAGTGTAGTAGAGGAGCGAAAGATAAGTAGTACCGAAGTGGCGAAGTCAACAGATCCATACGCTGGATACATAGTTGACTGGCACAATAAGTTTTAATTAATCAAAACAAACATAAGTTAAGGAGGGAGGAAGAAATAATTAGCATGTGAGTCACTTCAAACAAATTGGGGCTAGATAGAGCAAAATACGCTGAATTAACTAAGCAGTCTACAAGAAAATCAAGGAGTTGAGTAACCTCCGTGGATGATTGTGAGAGCGCTTGGTGTACAGATTAGCCCTAGTCAATTGCAAGCAGTTGACTGCCTTGTGGCCCAATTTGAACATGGGCCAAACCGACAATAAAAGAAAGTTAGAATTATCTTATTTTTTAAAGAAAATTGGTTCAGAGCAATTGAAGAAATTGAGTTCAAATAGAAGAAAACTACTTGATGAAATAAGTCTGGAACTCGCTGACTGGAACTTGATTTATGTTTAATAATATGGCGCGGCTGTGTGCATCATTTGATGCAGAGGCCGGGGTAATCCCCTTTTCGAAAATAAAGTAAGTATAACATCAATTTCATAGAGACCAATCATCCAATTTGTAGCTTTCTCTTTGATGTAAGCTTCTTTGCTGGATATGTGGGGTTTGGAATGAGATTAATGTTAGACAGTCCAATAAGCGGTATGTGATAGTAGGCCTTCTCTGTGTCAACGGGCAACATTAAACTCATCTTTGTCTAGGGCGACAGTTCAGTAACTTAGAGACGTACTAAACATTTTTCTCCTTAGAAAAGAAATTCCCCACTCCACAAACAGTTTTTCTTCTTCCAGGTTGGTGCATTGACGGAGTCAATACACTGGTACAACCCCAGCATGGAAGATACAAATTACTTCATATTTCTTGCTGTAATTTCAGTGGTGACTTCCAGGCAAAGCCAGGGCGGCTGCCTGACATTGTGGGGTCGATTAACATCTGCCACTGAGTCGCTGGATCTACCTATTATTACCTGCAATCCAGTAGTAGAGCACCCTGACTCATTCAACTCCGTAAGCATCCTTTTTTCCCTTTCTTTTGGTTGTTTGAATCATTTGATTCCACTTTGTTTCCATCGCAAAGAAAAATTACCACCAATTAAATCGACCCGTGGTGATAATATATGTGATCAATTTATGTTTGTCATCCTCGTGTTCTTGTACGATTAACATCCATCATCTGTTTTTGGAAAAAAGAAATGTAACTACTCTATATACACTTTTCTGTCAGTTAGTCTAATTATTTAGCATCTGTTGCAATGAGTGACGGAGTTTTCTATTTAATTAAATAGCTAATTTTTTTTCCTGATAGACCGCAATGTTATCTCTGCTGAGATAATTTGAGCAAATAGTTTCTTGTTATCCGAAAAAGATTGCCACCATGGCTATACAGTAATAAAATGAATTTATTCATTGTTGCAGAGAGAACTGTCCAACACTACTTTCTTGTCAATTTTTGCATGTCCAGCCTTCTCGGAAGATGGCATTAGGCAGTTTACTTTCTGATGGAGACCACTTCTGATGCTACCTAGATTGGCTGATCTACTTTTTTCATCAGCGACACTACTATCCATTTCATGAGGAAGCACTTGGCATATCTGCTGTAGGATCACAATGTTCAGTCTGGCTTCTATCTTTTATCTGGTATGTAATACCTTTTTCATTGGTGCAAAACTGCAAATTTATCCAAATTGTGCTGCTAAAACAAAGTTCTTAATATAAGTTACCAATAATCATCAGGCGCTGCTTATATAATTTTTTGACAGTAAGACTCATGACACAGAATAGATCTAATACTTCTGCCTGGAAAAGAAGCAATAGAGAAAATTAATTTGCTAGATTTGAAAGCACAACCCGGTATTTTAGTGTTCAGTGAATTGATAGCATCATCACAAACACCATACAAACAGAGGAATTTTGTCTAATTAGCTAATAACAACATACATGAACAGATACACCGGGTGAAGTATGTGTGCATCACCCATCTGTGTAATACTAATCGCGCCAAGGCTGGAGGAGGCATCTGGCCAGCAGCTCGCTTCCGCCGCCAACCGCCAGCGGTTAGAGGTCGTGGCTGAGAAGGCGGGACGCTGCTGAGGGAGTTCAAGGGAGAGGGGTCGCGCTGCTCAGCCTGCTCCCACTGTACGCCGTCGCTGTTGCCACCGTCGCCGTCATTTTTTTGCCCGGGAGAGGCAGTCTGAGAGGGCCGTCGGGACAGGCGAGGCGTGGGGAGCATGGCCGTGGCGAGCGGGCTGCCGTGGGCTGCGGAGCACGTAGATGGTGGAGGTGACCGCGCTTGGAGTCCGGTTGGTGTGTCTACGCAGAGAAGAGACGTCATATATGGACGGCTGGGAGGGCTGCGAGAGGTGAAGGAGGAAAGCCTATTTATAGTTTTGTACGGCGGTGGAGCGATGGCTTTGAATCAACGGGGTTTCTCTCGAACCACCCAGCGCTATCGATTCAAGCGGCACGCATAGATGGAAACACACAAGCCAACACGCAGGCCAGGAAAACAATGAAGCAAGCACGCGCATGTCAACGGAGTCACATGGCCCACATGCACCCAAAATCGCTAACCGCACCTAACCGCACCCAAGAATTCAGCACACACGTTAACAAAATTTGAAACGAAAAGCTGAATACAAAGCGCATTTATACACAGCCATTTACCAAAGTAATAGCACGTGTCATGTACACAATTCACCATGGGTCACTTTCACACAAGTGGATGAATGTTGGGGCAAAAACCTTGCCTGCAATAGAGGCTTGGGTATATGCATGCATTTACATATTTATAACCGTGATTCTTTCGATTTGTCCAACGCTATCCATGGACAACCTGAGTATGTGTAGATTGGGTTCGTTTTCCCATATGCTTTGCTCCGGATCCGACGCATAAATTTCGTCAGTGCCTCCCCTGTTGTTCTCCGGGTACACATCCTCAATGTAGATTGCAGAGACGTGTATCAGGAGAACAGCGGGGCGGTGCTGCCGAAATTTTGCGTCGGATCCGGAGCATAGCATGGGAAAATGAACCCAATCTACACATACTCGGGTGAGATTAGGACCTATCATTACCTATTAGAGTGTAGGTTGCATGGACGTAATAAAGTTGACAAACTAGCTCAACTAATGAATATATACATGGTGAATTATATATATATATATATATATACATTTGTTGTGCATCTAGTAGCTCTGAAAGTCAAGATGAGTGATCATGCATGGATGTACACCGGTCGCACTGATCAAAACAAATGGAGCACTGAATGGTTCACAAAAACCAAGGGGTTTGTGCAAGCCGCATTTGCAAATGGCCAGAGGAAAACCTGGTGCCCCTGTTTTCGGTGCGACAATTGGGAAAAGAGGACAGAGGCTGAAATTGGCAAACACATGCAGAAGAGTGGTTTTACGCCCGATTATACGGTGTGGACATTTCATGGTGAGTCTGCCCAACGTGACCGAGCTGAGGTGGTTCGTCGTCGCACCGACGAGCATGGTACCGGGATGGAAAACATGGTGCAAGACTTGGATGATGCTCAGAATTCAGACGAGTAGATGGAGGAATCTGCAAAGGCCTTCAATGAAATGTTGGAGTCTTCAAAACGTCCGCTCCACGAGCACACTGAGCTTTGTCAGTTGGATGCCATCTCGCAAGTAATGGCTCAAGGCTCAGTTCAACTTGGGCAGAGAATGCTATGACGCCTTAATGATGACAGTATTTGGACGCTTTCTACCCAAAGGCCATGTAATGCCTGCAAACCTGTACCAGTCGGACAAAATCCTCCGTGCACTGAAGATGCCCTATGAGAAGATACATGCCTGTGAGAAAGGATGTGCCTTATTTAGGCTTAACTATGCGGACTTGAACTATTGTCCCATTTGAAAGTCTTCTAGGTATGTTGTGGTAGACAACGATATGGGTGAGAAGACGCAGACCAAAATCCCCGTTAGTGTTCTTCGGTATATGCCAATCGTACCAAGACTTCAACGTCTTTTCATGGTCGAAGAGACGGCCAGACAGATGACATGGCACAAAACGGGCAAAAGAACCGAACTAGATGCAGATGGGAATCTGATGATGGTACACACATCAGATGGTGTTGCGTGGAAGAAGTTTGATGAATTACATTATGACAAAGCGGCGGATCTGAGGCATCCTCGAGTCGGCATCAACACGGATGGGTTCAATGTGTTTGGTCTGACGGCAGCCCAATACAGTTGTTGGCCCGTATTTGTCTTTCCACTCAATCTCCCCCCGGACAGATGAACATTTTCCTGACGTTGATAATTCCAGGGCCCAACTATCCGGGGAAAAATATGAATGTGTACATGAAGCCGCTTAAGGATGAATTGCAAGAAGCCTGGGATAATGGGTTCAAGACATATGACACCTATAGCAAACGGAACTTCATAATGCGTGTCTGGTACATGTACTCGACGCATGACTTGCCGGCGTATGCGCTATTCATTGGTTGGTGTGTGCATGGAAGGTTCCCATGCCCCACATGCAAGGGAGCTCTTGAGTTTCGTTGGCTTCAGGCCGGTCGCAAGTTTTCTTGCTTCAACATGCATAGACAGTTCCTGGATCCTCGCCATAAGTTCAGGAAAGACAAGAAGAACTTCATCAGAGGTAGAGCTGTCAAAAACTCTGCACCACCTGCGTTGATAGGCCAACAGACCCTGGATCAGTTAAACGCTCTCGAGCCAGATCCAGAGCGTCTAGGGTACTTCAAGGGGTATAATTCTAAACACGCCTGGACTCATAAGACATGCTTATGGGATCTGCCTTACTTCAAATACCTCCTTTGCCCACACAACATCAATGTGATGCACACTGAGAAGAATATCGCCGAGGCACTTTTTGGTACATTGTTCGGCATAGATGGGAAGTCAAAGGATAATACTAAGGCTAGCGTCGATCTGGAGGCGCTATGTGATAGGCCGTTACAAAACATGAAAGAACCGAAAGAAAAGCAGAACTGGACGAAGCCAAAGGCATGGTTCAATCTTGGAAGGCCAGCTATGAGGGAAATTATCTTGTGGGTGAAAATGCAGTTGATGTTCCCCAATGGGTATGCAATGAATCTAAAGAGGGGAGAGAGTCTTGATAAATTGAAGATATTTGGTCTCAAGAGTCATGATTGGCACATATGGATTGAGTGGGTAATGTCGGTGATGTTGCATGGCTTCATCCCTGAGGATGAATGGCTAATCTTGGCGTAACTCAGCTATTTCTTCCGTGTTCTTTGTGCGAAAGAACTATCGCCTGGCGTGCTAGAAGAAATGAAAGAGTTGGCGCCAGAGTTGATCTACAAGTTAGAGAAGATCTTTCCACCGGGCTTCTTTAATCCAATGCAGCATTTGATTTTGCATCTCCCGACCGAGGCAAGATTGGGGGGGGGGGGCGTGCAAAATCGTTGGTGCTAACCAACTGAGAGGATGCAGAAGACGCTTCGAGAAAAATGTAAAAATAAACGTAGAATTGAAGCATCGATGGCTGAGGCATTCATCACTAAGGAGGCGTAAACTTCGTGATAAAGACACTATGAAGCCAAAAATCGTCATTTGCATAATCCGAAGCCTCGGTACAATGTTGACGACCCTAAAAGGGTGGATCCAACCTCAGCCTATTCGAAGGGAATCTCGCACTAGCTAGTTGATACGTCTCCGTCGTATCTACTTTTCCAAACACTTTTGCCCTTGTTTTGGACTCTAACTTGCATGATTTGAATGGAACTAACCCGGACTGACGTTGTTTTCAGCAGACTTTCCATGGTGTTATTTATGTGCAGAAACAAAAGTTCTCGGAATGACCTGAAACTCCACGTAACGTATTTCTAGAAAATATTAAAAATACTGGAAGAAGAATCCACGTCAGGGGGCCCACACCCTGTCCACGAGGGTGGGGGCGCGCCTGCTCCCCTGGGCGCGCCCCCTGCCTCGTGGGCCCCCTGACGCTTCACCGACCTCAACTCCAACTCCATATATTCACTTTCGGGGAGAAAAAAATCAGAGAGAAGGATTCATCACATTTTACGATACGGAGCCGCCGCCAAGCCCTAAAACCTTCCGGGAGGGCTGATCTGGAGTCCGTTCGGGGCTCCGGAGAGGGGAATCCGTTGCCGTCGTCATTATCAACCATCCTCCATCACTAATTTCATGATGCTCACCGCAGTGCGTGAGTAATTCCATCGTAGGCTTGCTGGACGGTGATGGGTTGGATGAGATCTATCATGTAATCGAGTTAGTTTTGTTAGGGTTTGATCCTTAGTATCCACTATGTTCTGAGATTGATGCTGCTATGACTTTGCTATGCTTAATGCTTGTCACTAGGGCCCGAGTGCCATGATTTCAGATCTGAACCTATTATGTTTTCATGAATATATGTGAGTTCTTGATCCTATCTTGCAAGTCTATAGTTGCCTACTATGTGTTATGATCCGGCAACCCCGAAGTGACAATAATCGGGACCACTCCCGGTGATGACCATAGTTTGAGGAGTTCATGTATTCACTATATGTTAATGCTTTGTTCCGATACTCTATTAAAAGGAGGCCTTAATATCCCTTAGTTTCCGCTAGGACCCCGCTGCCACTGGAGGGTAGGACAAAAGATGTCATGCAAGTTCTTTTCCATAAGCACGTATGACTATATTCAGAATACATGCCTACATTACATTGATGAATTGGAGCTAGTTACATGTCACCCTATGTTATGAATGTTACATGATGAACCGCATCCGGCATAATTCTCCATCATCGATCCAATGCCTATGAGCTTTTCACATATTGTTCTTCGCTTATTTACTTTTCCGTTGTGCTACAATCACTACAAAACCCAAAAATACTGCTTTTGCTATCGTTACCGTTACTTCCATAATACTTTGCTACTAAATACTTTGCTGCAGATATTAAGTTATCCAGGTGTGGTTGAATTGACAACTCAGCTGCTAATACTTGAGAATATTCTTTGGCTCCCCTTGTGTCGAATCAATAAATTTGGGCTGAATACTATACCCTCGAAAACTGTTGCGATCCCCTATACTTGTGGGTTATCAAGACTATTTTATGGCGCCGTTGCCGGGGAGCATAGCTCTATTCTTTGAGTCACTTGGGATTTATATCTGCTGGTCACTATGAAGAACTTGAAAGACGCTTAGACAAAAATTTATCCCTCGACTACGAGGGGAGTTAAGGAACTGCCATCTAGCTCTGCACTTGATTCACCTTCTGTTTTGAGTAAGCTTGCGACACCTAAACCTGCTTCTGCTATTCATTCTGATATGTCGCATGTTATTGATGATGCCACTTCTGCTATGCATGATACTTATGATGAAACTACTTCTATGCTTGATACTACTGTGCTACTTGGTGAATTTCTTGATGAACAACTTGCTAGGGCTAGAGAGAATGAAATTATTGAAACATATAATATTGAAGATAGTGATGATGAAGACTCTCCCCCTAATAAATATGAATTGCCTGTTGTGCCTAAGGGTTATGTTCTGGATGAGGAATCTGCTAGAGCTATTCTTGCTTGCAATGATAGAAATGATCTTAAGAATCTATTAGCTAAATGGAAGCAGCAATCTCTTAATGCTAGAATGAAACCTGACCCTGCTTTTGCTACTTCACCTATCTGTGTTACTGATAAGGATTATGAATTCTCTGTTGATCCTGATATAATTACTTTGGTTGAATCTGATCCTTTTTATGGCTATGAATCTGAAACTGTTGTGGCACACCTTACTAAATTAAATAATATAGCCACCCTGTTCACTAATGATGAGAAATCTCGCTATCTTTATATCCTTAAAATATTTCCGTTCTCATTAAAGGGTGATGCTAAGATATGGTTTAATTCTCTTGATCCTGGTTGTGTGCGTAGTCCCAGTGATATGATTTATTACTTCTCGCTAAATATTTCCTGCTCATAAGAAACAAGCTGCTTTAAGGAAATATATAATTTTGTGCAAATTGAAGAAGAGAGTCTCCCACAAGCTTGGGGGAGGCTTCTCCAATTACTTAATGCTTTGCCCGATCATCCTCTTAAGAAAAATGAAATACTTGATATCTTTTATAATGGACTAACCGATGCTTCCAGAGATTATCTGGATAGTTGTGCTGGTTATGTTTTCAGGGAAAGAACACCGGATGAAGCTGAAATTTTATTGAATAATATGTTGACAAATGAAAATAATTGGACACTTCTTGAGCCAATTCCCGAGCCTATTCCTAAACCAACTCCGAAGAAGAGAGGTGTTCTATTTCTCAGTCCTGAAGATATGCAAGAGGCAAAGAAATCTATGAAAGAAAAATGTATTTAAGCTGAAGATGTTAAGAATTTACCGCCTATTGAAGAAATACATGGTCTTAATTTATCGCCTGTTGGAGAAACATATGATCTTGAGAACCCGACACAGGTAGTAAAGGTAAATTCTCTCTAGATTTGATGAAGGTGATATTCCTCACTATAAGTCTGCTAGACAATGCTTAGAAGAGTTTGATAATTTTATTGTCAAACAAGGAAACTTCAATGCTTATTTTGGTAGACAATTGAAATACAATTCCGATACGCTTGAACACTTGGGTGATTATATGTCTAGAGTTAAAGGTGAACTTAAACTCATTACTAAACATGCTTCAATGGTCACCACTCAAGTAGAACAAGTACTTAAAGCTCAAAATGATTTGCTCAATGAATTAAATAGTAAGAATAATGATTATGCTGTTAGAGTGGCTACTAGAACCGGTAGAATGACTCAAGAACCTTTGTATCCTGAAGGCCACCCTAAGAGAATTGAGCAGGATTCTCAGAGAAATAATATTGATGCACCTAGTCCTTCTAAAAAGAAGAAAAAGAAAAATGATAGGACTTTGCATGCTTCTAGTGAACCTATTGCTGAACCACACGAGAATCCAAATGATATCTCTATTTACGATCTTTGAAACACAATCTGTAATGAACATGAACCTAATGAAAATGTTAATGATGATGTTCATGTTGATGCTCAACCTAGCAGTGATAATGATGTAGAAATTGAACCTGTTGTTGATCTTGATAACCCACAATCAAAGAATCAATGTTATGATAAGAGATACTTTGTTGCTAGGAAACACAGTAAAGAAAGAGAACCTTGGGTTCAGAAACCCATGCCTTTTCCTCCGAAACCATCCAAGAAAAAGGATGATGAGGATTTTGAGCGCTTTGCTGAAATGATTAGACCTATCTTCTTGCATATGCGATTAACTGATATGCTAAAAATGAATCCTTATGCTAAGTATATGAAAGATATTGTTACAAATAAAAGAAAGATACCGGAAGCTGAAATTTCCACCATGCTTGCTAATTATACTTTTAAGGGTGGAATAACTAAGAAACTTGGAGATCCGGAGTACCAACTATACCATGCTCCATTAAAAGAAACTATGTTAAAACTGCTTTATGTGATCTTGGAGCCGGTGTTAGTGTTATGCCTCTCTCTTTATATCGTAAACTTGATTTGAATAAGTTGACACCTACTGAAATATCTTTGCAAATGGCTGATAAATCAACTGCTATACCTGTCAGTATTTGTGAGGATGTGCCTGTTGTGGTTGTAAACTTTACTATTTTAATGAACTTTGTTATTATTGATATTCCCGAGGACGATAGTATGTCTATTATTCTTGGAAGACCCTTTTTGAATACTGCAGGGGCTGTGATTGATTGCAACAAAGGCAATGCCACTTTTCATGTTAATGGTAATGAGCATATGGTACACTTTCCGAGGAAACAACCTCAAGTTCATAGTATCAATTCTATTGGAAAAATTCCATCGATTATTTTTGGAGGTTTTGAATTTCCTCTTCCTATTGTCAAGAAGAAATATGATATTCTTATTATAGGGGATGTGCATATCCCGTTGAGGTAACATAGTGTTATTCAAAATTTCTCTAGTTCCATGTTATTCGGAATGAGTTTGTTAACAAGACTTGATCAACCTTGTTAGTGGATTCCTTTTGATGAGCATGAGATGGATGAAATTAGAAGGCACAACCTTCTGTACCCTCCTTTTACTGTCTGTTATTTAGTTGAAATAAAGCAAAAATAGTATTTTTCTGTCTGTTTTCTGATTTATCTGTGCAATATAAAAATACCCCGAAAATAAAAGTTCTCCAAATGCCCCGAAATTGAAATATTATTTTTTTCTGGAATATTTGAGAATATATGGCACTGAGAACACAGCAGTGGGAGCAAGCACCTGGCCACGAGGGTCCAGGGCGCGTCCCCTGCCTCGTGGGCCCACGGTGGCTCCCCTCCACTTATTCCTGCACCCACACACTTCTTCTTCCTCCAAAAAAGTCACCATCCAGCTCAAGCACGAGTTCTAGCTCATTTTGCTGTGATTTTCGATCTCCTTGCTCCAAGCACCTCTCACAAAATGCTTGGGGAGATTGTTCCTTGGTATGTGACTCCTCCATTGGTCCAATTAGTTTTTGTTCTAGTGCTTTATTCATTGCAAATTTGTGCTGCCTAGGTGACCATGTTCTTGAGCTTGCATGTCAAATTCATATGGTTCCAAGTAGTTCTAATGCATGATATAGTCTCTAGGCACTTGTAGGAGTAGTTGCTATCAATTTTGTTGAGTTTGGTTCACTTTTATTTGAAGTTACTACAAATTTCAGAAATTTTTCAGAGGAAGAAATATGCTTAGGAAAATGTACCTTGGTGGTTCTTCAAGGAAGCAAGGACCCAGGCTTGCAATGTGTGATGCTGACGATGAGCCACCAAGGGACGCTCGATCTTGACCTTGTGAATGGCCTTCTAAAACTTTATGGATCGAGCGGGAATCAAGGAAGAATTTAACGCATATTTGCCTAACGCTGATCTTGTGAGCTTCGAAGGAGAAAAGTGCCGCCAGTACCACTATCTCACTAGTTCCTTTGTGAGGAGGTTTGGATTTTCATCTTCACGCAATTCTCCAACTGTCCTGCTTGATCTTTATGAAAAATCTTATATTATGGACTTAGAGGATTTTACCACTGCTTGCAAACTTCCACAATAGGGTAGTGCTAGTGAACCCCGCAAATCTGAATTTAGAGATTTTCTTGCTAGTATAACTGAAGGAAATATGCCCTAGAGGCAATAATAAAGTTATTATTTATTTCCTTATTTCATGATAAATGTTTATTATTCATGCTAGAATTGTATTAACCGGAAACATAATACATGTGTGAATACATAGACAAACATATAGTCACTAGTATGCCTCTACTTGACTAGCTCGTTAATCAAAGATGGTTATGTTTCCTAACCATAGACATGAGTTGTCATTTGATTAACGGGATCACATCATTAGGAGAATGATCTGATTGACATGACCCATTCCGTTAGCCTAGCACTTGATCGTTTAGTATGTTGCTATTTGCTTTCTTCATGACTTATACATGTTCCTGTAACTATGAGATTATGCAACTCCCGTTTACCGGAGGAACACTTTGGGTACTAAACGTCACAACGTAATCGGGTGATTATAAAGGAGTACTACAGTGTCTCCAAAGGTACTTGTTGGGTTGGCGTATTTCGAGATTAGGTTTTGTCACTCCGATTGTCGGAGAGGTATCTCTGGGCCTTCTCGGTAATACACATCACATAAGCCTTGCAAGCATTACAACTAATGAGTTAGTTGTGAGATGATGTATTACGGAACGAGTAAAGAGACTTGCCAAGATGCTGAGATTGAACTAGGTATTGGATACCGACGATCGAATCTCGGGTAAGTAACATACCGATGACAAAGGGAACAACGTATGTTGTTATGCGGTCTGACCGATAAAGATCTTCGTAGAAAATGTAGGAACCAATATGGGCATCCAGGTCCCGCTTATTGGTTATTGACGGAGATGTGTCTCGGTCATGTCTACATTGTTCTCGAACCGTAGGGTCCGCACGCTTAAGGTTTCGATGACGGTTATATTATGAGTTTGTGTATTTTGATGTACGAAGGTTGTTCGAGTCCCGGATATGATCACGGACATGACGAGGAGTCTCGAAATGGTCGAGACATAAAGATTAATATATTGGACGGATATATTTGGACACCGGAAAGGTTCCGGAGAAGTTTTGGAGCTCAGGAGGTTACGGAACCCCGGGAGGTATATGGGCCTTATTGGGCCCATGTAGGAGGAAGGGAGAAGGAACAAGGGAGGCGCGCCCCAAGCCCAATCCGAATTGGGGAGGGGCGGCCCCCTTTCCTTTCTCCTTCCCCTCTTCCTATTCCTACTACTAGTACTACTTCCTAATACTAGTACTCCTTCCTCCCTCCAAATAAGATAAGGAAGAGAGGGAAACCTACTTGGAGTAGGTTTCCTCCTATGGTGCGCCCCCTTGTGGCGGCCACCTCCTCCCTCCCTCCTTTATATACGGGGAGGGGCACCTAGAACACACAAGTTGGTCCTTGAGATCGTTCCGTAGCCGTGTGCGGGGCCCCTCCACCATATTCCACCTCGGTCATATCGTGGCGGTGCTTAGGCGAAGCCTGCGTCGGTGAAACATCAAGATCGTCACCACGCCGTCGTCTTGTGGAACTCCCTCTCCCGGAGCTTTGCTGGATCGGAGCCCGAGGCGTCGTCGAGCTGAGCGTGTGCCAAGAACTCGAGGCGCCGGAGTAACGGCGCTGGGATCGGCTGGATCGCGAGGAGAACGTCGACTACTTCCTCTACGTCATCATCGACTCGGAGGTGCCGGAGTAACGGCACCAGGATCGGCAGGATCGCGAGGAGAACGTCGACTACTTCCTCTACGTTGTGATCGCTTCCGCTTCACGGTCTCACGAGTGCGTAGACAACACTCTCCCCTCTCGTTGCTATGCCATCACCATGGTCCTGTGTGTGCGTAGGAAATTTTTTGAAATTACTGCGTTCCCCAACAATAACCGTGGGAGAATCTAGAGATATAGCACAAGCTACCATCGGGAGCATTCATTTTCCTGCTATACATTATTTTGCTCTCTTCATAGGTAGGTGCATAAATGGTAAAGATGAAGGATGCCATATGTGTGTCCCTGACCTCAGTATTCTTAGGAGTGCTGTGTTAGGAGACAAATCTTATAATTTGGGAGCCATTGTTGCGCGTAGGTTGCATCACAATAGATTTAATGGAGATTTCTTTGGTGGAATTTACGCAACCCGCTTAGCTGATTTTCTTGGTGTAACCATCCGCGATGATGATATTGAATTTCCTTGTAACGCCCCGGATTCGATGCGCCAGGTGTCCGCCAGTTATTTGCCGTCCTTGCCATGTCATGTGCTTGCGTGTTGCACTTTGCCATGTCATCATCTGCATTTCATATCATGTCGTCATGTGCATCGCATTTGCATACGTGTCCGTCTCATGCATCCGAGCATTTTCCCCGTTGTCCGTTTTGCAATCCGGCACTCCTATGTTCCCCGGCGTCCCCTTTTTGTCTCTCGTTGTGAGTGGGTGTTAAACTTTCTCGGAATGGCCTGAGGTTTGCCAAGCGGCCTTGGCATACCACCGGTAGACCGCCTGTCAAGTTTCGTGTCATTCGGAGGTCGTTTGATACTCCAACGGTTAACCGAGTTAGCCCAAAGCCCCTTCTCTTTGCAGCCCAAAACCCATCTAACTCCCCTCCATGCTCTCGGTCGTTCGATCAAAATCGTGTGGGCGAAAACCGCACCTCATTTGGACTCTCCTAGCTCCCTCTACCTACAAATAGCCCCCTCCCCCGAAATTCGCGGATCAAATCCCCCCGAAACCCTAGCTTCGTCCTCATCCCGCAGCCGGACACGTCCGGGCCCCTTCGGACATGTCCAGCCTCCACCTTACCCCATCCAACCCACTTGCACCACGTCACCCCGCCGCCTTAACCCGGCCACACCTCACCAGGCCTCTCTCTCCTCTCCTCCGCTGCCCACCCGGCCCACGGCCCTCGGGCTGCTGGCCGGACAAGGCCACCAGGCCTCGCCGCTCTGCCCGCTTCGATCCGCCGCCTGGCCGGGCCTCACGCCCGGCCGCCCTCCGGCCGCCCGAGTCCGGCCACGCCGCCGCCCTCCAGCCCCCTCGCCAGCTCCTCCCGGCCTGCGCACCGCCAAGGCCTTCCCGGCCCACACCGGAGCCGCGGTGCCCTCACGCCTCCTCCTCGCCGTCACATGGATCCGGCGAGATCCGACCGGAGGAGGTCTCCCCGGCCCCGGATCTGCCTCCCCGACGCCTTCCCCGTCCTCTCCGGCGAAACTCCAGCGAGCTCTCCGCCTCGCCTCGAAGTCCGTGCAAACTGGAGGTTGACCCCGTTTTATTCCACCAAGTCCCTTTAATTTTGACATTATCATGCCATGTTCATCGCATCATAACTCCGCATCCGTAGCTCCGTTTCGTGCTTTTAATATGTCAAATTGTTCGCCTCGACGAGTACTTCATTTTACTCCATTGCATCATGTTCATTTGAGGCCATCTTAATGCCTGAATCATCATTGCAAGAGTGCATGTTGCTGTTAATCTGCTGAAACTGTTATAACATGCTCATTTGTCATTTTTGCCATGTTTGATGTGTGCATCCTATGAGGTTGATGTCTACATGTGTTTTGATCTATGATATGCCATCTTACCAGGGGTGTATGCCATGTATTTTTGTGATCAATGTGGTGTCTAGCACAAGCATGTAAACTAGGCCTCGTGATGTTGCTGATTTCAGTCCCTGTTCTGCTGTTATTTTTATGCCATGTAAACTTGATGCTACAGAGAGATCCATGCTTATTTTGAGATACTTCAGTAAGGGTGTTTTGTACATATGGTTATGAGATATCCATACATGCCCCTGGTTTCATTTATAGCTTGCTGTAGATTGTTCATATCTTGCTCCAAAGTTGCTAAATGATGTTTCTGTCATCCTGTTAACATGAAGTTCAGTTTTGCCATGTGATTTCCTAGTGATCCATGCACTCTATGAACTTGCTCTTGCCATGCTTAGCTTCATAAACATGTCTTCTTACTGTGAGTTGCCTTTCCATGCCATGTATTTCTCTGTGGTGAGTGGTTCAAGCTCACCAACATGCCTACTTGTTGTTCCTGCCATGTATGAATCTGTCATATAACTTGCTATGTTTACATGGGTACCACCATATTTTCTGTACCTTTTTGTCTCATGGTCAGTAAAGGACTTTTGTTCTATGCAATTAGTAGATTCATTCCATGCCTTTGTTTGCCATGATAAGTTCCTGTAACATGTTGTTTGATAGCTCTAAACATTACAACCTGATGTTATTTCTGCTAAGTCTGAAACTGTTATTAATTGCAATCTTGCCATGTCTTTTTGAGCATGTTCTAGTGATTTCTGGAGATAGCTCAGTGTTCATGTTCTGTCATGCTTTACATGTACTTCATGCTCATGCCTTTTGTTATTACGTTGAGTCGCTGTAGCATGTTGTTTTGATGCTTGCAATATGCCTAGTTGCTGTTTTGGACAGCTTGTGCTTTAAACTTGTATAGAGTATGTGTTGAACCGTTGCTCCGTTTTGAGTGTGCTCTATATGTAACTTGCTTAGAATTGCATGTATATTCATATTATCATGTTGCATCCTTGTTTTGGGGTGTTTGCTTGATGTTTGTATGCATTTTGCATCAATGCCATGTTTAACTTGCTTTGCTCATATCTTCTAGGCCGTAGCTCCGAATCTAATGAACTTTATTTGTAACTTGACTAGAATTTCGTGTAGATCATCTAGATCATCGTGGTGCATCTTAACGTGCTGTTTAACAACTTAAACATAAAGTTATTCAGATCTGGACCAATTTCGAAATTTGCATATGAGGACTTACCGGAATTGTTATATGTCGTTTCCGGCCTCATTTAAACTTGCTTTGATGTGTTGTTCTTGTTTGCATCATCCCTTGCCATGAGTAGCTTCATGTAGCCTTGTCAGGCATCATACTTGGGTGTGCATCATGCCTTGTTCATGTGTGGTGTGTTTACTATGTTGTGTGCTTCTTCTCGATAGTTCCCGTTTCGTTGCGATCGTGAGGATTCGTTCGCCTACGCTTGGTTCGTCTTCGTGGCTTCATCTTCTTCATGGACTCGTTCTTCTTCCTTATGGATTTCAGGCAAGATGACCGTCACCTTGGATCTCATTACTATCATTGCTATGCTAGTTGCTTCGTTCTTTTGCTATGCTGCGCTACCTATCTTTTGCTCTTCAAGCCTCCCAATTTGCCATGTCAGCCTCTAGCCTTTTTCACCCTTCCTAGCAAACCATTGCTTGGCTATGTTACCACTTTTGCTCAGCCCCTCTTATAGCGTTGCTAGTTGCAGGTGAAGATGAAGATTGCTCCATGTTGGATTATGTTTATGTTGGGATATCACAATATCTCTTATATTATTAATGCATCTATATACTTGGTAAAGGGTGGAAGGCTCGGCCTTATGCCTGGTGTTTTGTTCCACTCTTGCCGCCCTAGTTTCCTTCATATCGGTATTATGTTCCCGGATTTTGCGTCCCTAACGCGGTTGGGTGATTTATGGGACCCCCTTGAAAGTTTGCTTTGAATAAGACTCCTCCAGCAAGGCCCAACCTTGGTCTTACCATTTGCCTCACCACCACCTATTTTTCCCTTGGGTCAGCCAGCCCAAGGGTCATCTTTATTCAGCCCCCCGGGCCAATGCTTGTCTAAGTGTTGGTCCAAACTAGAGCACCGTCTTGGGACCATCCACAGGCAACTTGGGTTACGTCGGTACAGACGCTTCGCTTATCCGGTGTTGCCACGAGAACGAGATATGTGCAGCTCCTATCGGGATTGTCGGCGCATCGGGCGGTCTTGCTGGTCTTGTTTTATTACCGTCGAAATGTCTTGTAGCTGGGTTTTAGACTGACCGGGTCTTCCGGGAGAAGGAATATCCTTCGCTTGATCGCGAGAGCTTATCATGGGCTAAGTTGGGACACCCTGCAGGTTTGAACTTTCGAAAAGCCGTGCCCACGGTTATGTGGCGATGGGAAATTTGTTAATATCCGGTTGTAGTAAACTTGAAGCAAACTCTTCTAAAATACACCAACCGTGTGCGTAATCGTGAGTGTCTCTTTTCGGGTTAGATCGAGAGGAGAACACGGTTTCTGGGTTATGTCTGACGTAAGTAGGAGTTCAGGATCACTTCTTGATCATTACTAGTTGACGACCGTTCCTTTGTTTCTCTTCTCGCTCTCATTAGCGTATGTTAGCCACCATATATGCTTAGCCGCTGCTGCAACCTTACCACTTTACCCCTTCCTTTCCCATTAAGCTTTGCTAGTCTTGAAACCCATGGTAATGGGATTGCTGAGTCCTCGTGGCTCACAGATTACTACACCAACAGTTGCAGGTACAGGTTGTGCGATGATCATGACGCGAGAGCGATGCATGCTTGTCTTGAGTTCTTCTTACGCTTCTTCGATCGTGGGATAGGTTCCGGTGTCGGCAGCCTGGGCTAAAGGTGGTGGATATTGTTTGAGTTTATGTTTATGTTTCATCCGTAGACGGATGTTGATCTTGTATATGATGTGATGTTGTATTCGTGTGGCATTGTATGCCTTATGTATGTATCCCCATCTATTATGTAATGTTGATGTAATGATATCCACCTTGCAAAAGTGTTTCAATATGCGGGTCTATCCTTGGTGGAACCTTCGAGTTCCTTTTGGATAGGGTCGCATATTGGGCGTGACATGCCTCCTACTTATCTAGACTTTAATGCTATGGTTCACCATCAGTTTGTTGAGAGGAATGAATCACCTCTCCGGTATCGCTTAATCTTTGACAGACGTCGTGCTGTCCGTATTACTCTCCCTGCTCCTGCCTTCTTTGATTATCAGGCAAAAGGAAGACATTTTATTACCAGAGAGGAGGCAGATGAGTGCGAGAGGAGGGCGGAGGCAGCTCGCCGTCACGTTGCAGCTCAGGAGGGAATAGCCGCTGCATCTCAGTACGACCCCAACTACAACTATGGATATCCGTCAGGCCATCCATGGCAATAAACCAACTTAGGCCAAAAGCCTAAGCTTGGGGGAGTACGTATTTCTCACCGACATTACATTTATGTTCACACACTCATTGCGAGATGTCGGTGCTCATACTCTTTCTTTGTACTATCCATGCTAGTTTATTTTCTTGTTCTTGCTTTCTTCTTGTGTGTTTAATAAACCTTAAGTAAAACCAAAAAAAATAGTAATAGCTTTTAGCTAGTTTACTTTTCATGCCGTAGTAATAATTAAAAAGAAAACCCAAAAATATATGCATTGTTTGTTGGGAGCTTTCCCGTGTAAATAGTTTTATTTCTTTTCTTTTCTTCGGGGGCCGATAAGAGAAGACCATAATTAAATTGTTGAAGTGGCTCTTATATGCATTGTTGTTGATTTAACCAAGAGCCCATATTGCCTTGTCTTCTCCTGTTTATTGAATGCTCGCAGATTCCAGCTTAGTCCAATGCATGTGTACTATCATTATTTTCACATCGTTCGGTCGTGCAAGTGAAAGGCAATAATGATGATATATGATGGACTGACTAAGACGAGAGAAGCTGGTATGAACTCGACCTCTCTTGTTTTTGTAAATATGATTAGTTCATCGTTCCTAATTTAGCCTGTTATGAATAAACATGTTTGCAATGACAATTAGAGATCATAGTTGCTTATGCCATGCTTGATTAGCTATGAGTTATAATGGTTTACCTTGCGTGCCAACATGCTATTAAAATGGTTGTGATGTGGTATAGTGGGGTGGTATCCTCCTTTGAATGATTTAAGTGACTCGACTTGGCACATGTTCACACATGTAGTTGAAACAAATCAACATAGCCTTCATGATATTTATGTTCATGGTGGATTATATCATACTCATGCTTGCACTCAATGTTTATTAATTTTAATGCATGTTCATGACTGTTGTCTTAGTTGGTCGCTTCCCAGTCTTTTGCTAGCCTTCACTTGTACTAAGCGGGAATACTTCTTGTGCATCCAATCCCTTAAACCCCAAAGTTTTTTCCATATGAGTCCACTATACCTTCCTATATGCGGTATCTACCTGTCGTTTCAAGTAAATTTGTATGTGCCAAACTCTAAACCTTCAAATGAAATTCTGTTTTGTATGCTCGAATAGCTCATGTATCAACTAGGGTTGTCCGTATCTTCCATGCTAGGCGGGTTATTCTCAAGAGGAGTGGACTCCACTCCTCACTCACGAGAAAATGGCTGGTCACCGGGAAGCCCAGTCCCATGCTTTATGCAAACTAAATTAAAATAATTGCAAACAAAACTCCCCTGGGATTTTTGTTAGTTGGAGGCACTCATTGTTTCGAGCAAGCCATGGATTGATGCTTGTTGGTGGATCTCTTGGTTGTTATGTTGACAATGAAAGTATGCCGCTCAAAATATTATTTATCTCTATTTCAAAATCGACCTCTGGCACCTCTACAAATCCCTGCTTCCCTCTGCGAAGGGCCTATCTATTTACTTTCATGTTGAGTCATCACCCTCTTATTAAAAAGCACTAGCTGGAGAGCACAGCTGTCATTTGCATCCATTACTATTAATTTATATTGGGTATGACCATGATTGGATCTCTTTTACCATGAATTACAATGTCTAGTCAGTCCTTGATCTTTAACGGTGCTCTGCATTTATGTTTTGTCGTCTCAGAAAGGGCTAGCGAGATACCATCATGTCGTATCATATTATGGTTGTTTTGAGAAAGTGTTGTCATCCAAGATTTATTATTATTGCTCGCTAGTTGATTATGCCATTGATATGAGTAAACATGAGACCTAAGAGTTATTGTGAATGTGGTTAGTCATAATCTTTCTTTGACAACTTGAATGCTGGCTTTACATATTTACAACAACAAGAGCAAAGCGAGTTTGTAGAAGTTTTTCTTTATCACTTTCAGTTTATCAACTGAATTGCTTGAGGACAAGCAAATGTTTAAGCTTGGGGGAGTTGATACGTCTCCGTCGTATCTACTTTTCCAAACACTTTTGCCCTTGTTTGGAGTCTAACTTGCATGATTTGAATGGAACTAACCCGGACTGACGCTGTTTTTAGCAGACTTTCCATGGTGTTATTTATGTGCAGAAACAAAAGTTCTCGGAATGACCTGAAACTCCACGGAAATGTTTTTGGAAAATATTAAAAATACTGGAAGAAGAATCCACGTCAGGGGGCCCACACCCTGTCCATGAGGGTGGGGCGCGCCCCCTGCCTCGTGGGCCCCCTGACGCTTCACCGACCTCAACTCCAACTCCATATATTCACTTTCGGGGCGAAAAAAATCAGAGAGAAGGATTCATCACGTTTTACGATACGGAGCCGCCGCAAAGCCCTAAAACCTCTCGGGAGGGCTGATCTGGAGTCCGTTCAGGGCTCCGGGGAGGGGAATCCGTCGTCGTCGTCATCATCAACCATCCTCCATCACTAATTTCATGATGCTCACCGCCGTGCGTGAGTAATTCCATCGTAGGCTTGTTGGACAGTGATGGGTTGGATGAGATCTATCATGTAATCGAGTTAGTTTTGTTAGGGTTTGATCCCTAGTATCCACTATGTTCTGAGATTGATGTTGCTACGACTTTGCTATGCTTAATGCTTGTCACTAGGGCCCGAGTGCCATGATTTCAGATCTGAACCTATTATGTTTTCATGAATATATGTGAGTTCTTGATCCTATCTTGCAAGTATATAGTCGCCTACTATGTGTTATGATCCGCAACCCCAGTGACAATAATCGGGACCACTCCGGTGATGACCATAGTTTGAGGAGTTCATGTATTCACTATGTGTTAATGCTTTGTTCCGTACTCTATTAAAAGGAGGCCTTAATATCCCTTAGTTTCGCTAGGACCCGCTACCACGGGAGGGTAGAACAAAAGATGTCATGCAAGTTCTTTTCCATAAGCACGTATGACTATATTCGAATACATGCCTACATTACATTGATGAATTGGAGCTAGTTACATGTCACCCTATGTTATGACTGTTACATGATGAACCGCACCGGCATAATTCTCCATCACCGATCCAATGCCTACGAGCTTTTCACATATTGTTCTTTGCTTATTTACTTTTCCGTTGCTACTGCTACAATCACTACAAAACCCAAAAATACTACTTTTGCTATCGTTACCGTTACTTCCATATTACTTTGCTACTAAATACTTTGCTGCAGATATTAAGTTATCCAGGTGTGGCTGAATTGACAACTCAGCTGCTAATACTTGAGAATATTCTTTGGCTCCCCTTGTGTCGAATCAATAAATTTGGGTTGAATACTCTACCCTCGAAAACTGTTGCGATCTCCCATACTTGTGGGTTATCACCAGTGGTTCGAAACCAGTATCTTTGGATAACGAAGAATGGCGGACCATTTCGTTGTATATCTTCAACAACCTAACAGAAGTGCAGCCGTACATCGAGTAAGTTCTCGGTACATTGTTTCGCAACTTCTATTTCCTTTGAACCGCTCTTATTCCTGGATATTTCATACAGTCGATACGTTGCCATATTCTCGTATGGAGCGGTGATCCAAAAGGATTCCGTTGAAGAGTATGAGCTTCTCGCAAAGCAAGGAGGTGGCTATCCTGGTTTCATCTCTTGGTTCAAACAAAACGGTAATTTCTATTAGACCATTTCATTTCATTCGCTAATTTGTGCCTAATGCAACAATCCTTTCGTATTAAACTTGTAGGCTAATTCAGAGTCTATGGACGCTGAATTGAGACAAGTCGCTAATGGTTTTGACTATAAGGTCCGTTCATTTGACAAATACGACATCAACGGGTATCGCTTTCGTACCTATGGCAAAGAGCTATCTATGGCCGACCGAAAGTCTACAAATTGTTATGTATCTGCTGTCGTGAAGGAGGTACCGAGTATTATGGGAGAGTTGAAGCAATTTATGAACTTCTATTCTATGGTGAAAACCCACCGAATGTCATAGTCTTCAAATGTTATTGGTTTCAGCCGAAGGAGACTAGAAGGACTGGTGATGATAGCTAGTGGCGGGAGGGGAGGACTTTAACCCAAGCCAGGGTCCCATTGATCCAGAGCTAGTGATGATAGCTGGTGGCGGGAGGTCCCATGGCTCGATAGCCATTGGAGATGGACTTATCCGTTGTCCTAGCACTCTCCCGGAGATCAAGGCGCGCCAGTCGAGGTTCGCTCCTGAGATAAGACCTCGTGAACGGCCAGTCCAACTCGCCTTCAAGGTTAGTATACGTACTCAGCTATCTTTCTCCATTACATTGTGTGCGCTTCCATCAATGATTACAAATGCTAACGAGGAGTGGTGTTGCAGGCTGCTATACAGAGTGAGAGAGATAGAACGGAGAAACTTCAAGTGAGGCGGCGGAGAGGCAGCGGGAGTTGGAGGAGAGGGCGACAAAGATGTTGGAGGAGGAGAGGGCATGAATGACATGCAGGCAAGGGCCATGTACGAGCTCCTTGTGGTAAGTTTCTTCCGCAGATTAGCCAAAACATTCATTTAGTGTTTGTCTCATTACTAACTAGTATGACTGAGTCGTCAAAACCAAATGTGCAGTCTGTGTGCGAGAAGGCCGGTTAGACCACTCCGTCGATGCTAGAGATTGCTCCTGGGACCACGGTGAGTTTAATTTGAATGGACATTACTTGCTAGTCTTAACATTTGAGTGTCATCATGCTAACGAGACATTGGAAATGATCTTTGGTGCAGCGTAACTCCGCACAAGCATCGCATACGATCCTTCTCCAGCTACCGGCACGAGCCAGCCCGCTCCTACACCTCCATGATCACGGTAAGTTTCTCTAGTGTTTTGCTTAACAAATGCATAAAGACCTAGACTTAGCTTTATTTCCTCCAATATGCTTACCATAAAGACCTAGAGTTAGCTTATTTTCCTCCAAAATGACTTAATAAGCTTACTGACCTCCAAAACCATCCATTTTACCTAAGTTAGCTCTAAAACGATCTATACTTAGCTTTGTTTCCTCCAAAATGACCTATGTTAGCTCTAATATACTTAGTTAACTAGGTTTGCTCAATAATGACATGTACTTAGCTTACTTATGTCAAAAGTTGCATAATTAGCTTAGTTAGCTCATAAACGATCCATTTTACCTAAGTTAGGTCTAAAATGACCCATTTTACCTTAGTTAGCTCATAAATGATCCATTTTACCCAAGTTAGCTCTAAAATGACCCATTTTACCTAGGTTAGCTCCAAAATGATCCATTTTACCTAGGTTAGCTCTAAAATGACCCATTTTACCTAGGTTAGCTCCAAAATGACCCATCTTACCTAGGTTAGCTCTAAAATGATGCATTTTACCAAAGTTAGCTCATAAACGATCCATTTCACCTAGGTTAGCTCATAAACGATCCATTTCACCTAAGTTAGCTCACAAACGATCCATTTCACCTAAATTAGCTCATAACCGATCCATTTCACCTAAGTTAGCTCATAAACGATCCATTTCACCTAAGGTAGTTCATAAATGATCCATTTCACCTTAGTTAGCTCATAAACGATCCATTTCAACTAAGTTAGCTCATAAATGATCCATTTCACCTTAGTTAGCTCATAAACGATCCATTTTAATAAAGTTAGCTCATAAATGATCCATTTCACCTAAGTTAGCTCATAAATGACATATACTTCTTCTTCTAGTCATTTTTTTCTAACTTTCTTATTTGCCATTTTGCAGATTTCATTCACTTCACGGAAGCTAGCTTGCTATGATGGAGTGCTTGTTTTTTCTTTCATTCTCTTCTACTCCCTCCGTCCCATAATGTAAGACGTTTTTCGACACTACACTAGTGCCAAAAAGCGTCTTACATTATGGGACGGAGGGAGTAGTATTCTTCTAGCTTGCTATGATGGAACTTGCTATGTTGATGAAACTTTGCATTGTAATATGTATGGATGGAACAATGTGTATGTGCAACCTGCTATGTATGAATGAATGGAACTATATATGCATGTACGATGAAACTTATGTGCTGGATATGTCATATGTTTGCTGTGAAATAGCCCTGTGAAATAAATAAATATATATATATATGTGTGTGTGTGTGTGTGTATATATATATATATTTCACAGGGCTATTTCACAGCAAACATATCATATATATTTGCTGTGAAAATTGTTGGATTAAAAAAAACAGAAAAAAAGAGGCAATGCAGGCTCTTTGCCACCCATTTGGTTAGTTTGCCTACAGTGGCAAACGGCAAAGGATCACCACATTTGCCTACAGTGGCGGACGGCAAAGCCTGGGTGGGCAGTGACATCAAGCTGACGTCATTTGGCCGACGGCAAAGGCCTGATGCTCTTTGCCGCCAGCTGGCGGACAGCAAAGACTGCCGTTAGCCACCTAATGGACTAACACCGAATGGCTTTCTTGCCGTCAGTCGTTGATGGCAAAGGCCCCTTTGCCGTCCGCTTCAGAAAGTAGACGACAAAGAAGGTCTTTACCGATCCTATCTTTGCCGGCGCCGTTTGCCGTCCGCGGCAGACGGCAAAGGCATTTGTCGTCTGCCTTGGCGAACGGCAAAGTAGCTGATTCCTGTAGTGCCTATGTTTTTTTTATGAAAATTTTTGTATCTAGGGGAACCATTGATATCAAGAGTAAGAAGTGCAGGAGAGAAAGAGATACAAGCTTGAGGATGCCCATGCCACCCCTAATTTGTTTCCAAGAGGATTCAAAAGGCTAAGGACGCCGAGCGGAACCACACGTGTGGGCGTTAAGGAATCTGCCCACACGTTCTGTGTGGTGCCTAAGAGGACCAGCCTACATGTATGTGTGTGGGCAAAACAACTAGCACCCACACGCCTCTTTTTTCCCCTCCCGGTCCCTCTTACACGCGTGCGTGTGCGCGAAATAGATAACGCCCACACACCCGGTACGTCAGGCCTCGTACCTCGTGGTCCCGCACGCCCCACGTGACACTTTACCGCGCGACCCGCAGTTGCCATGGGCCGGACCCTCGTCCATGTTCGTTTAAGTGCAGTTGCCATGTCGCTGAACTATGGTTGCCATGTCGGACAACTACAGTTGCCATGTTTGCTCAACTGCAGTTGCCATCTCAGGTCAAAGTTCCAGTTGCCATTTTTGGACAACTACGATTTGTTGCCATGTGTGATGCAGTCTCTGCAGTTGACATGATTTCAAAACTTTAGGAGTTGCCACCTACTAACACTAAGCAGTTGCCATGTAGCGCTACAAAAAAAGGCATGGCAAAAGACATGTTCGGGTAAAAGAGAGAGTTGCCATGTGCTCACGAGCACGCTAGGGCAGTTGCCATTTAAAAAAGAAAGAGCCATGTACCATGCCAAACATATGGCAACTGACATGTTCGGGTAAAAAAAAAGAGTTGACATCTGCTTGCAATCACACTAGGGCAGTTGCCATGTACACTGCAAAACGCATGACAACTGGCAGCTTGGGTGTGGGAGAGGAGGCGGGCGTGTGGGCGAGATGGCAAACTGCCCACACACCAGCCCTTGTGCGTGACTGAAAACTGGTGTGTGGAGGAACTGCTAAACGCCTACATACCGGTCCCTCTGTGTGGTAAAACGGATGTGTGGGCGACCTCTTTCACACACCACACACGCGAGTTGTCCTACGTGGCATACAAAATCAGCTAATTCGTGCCAAGATTCGTGCAAAAGTTACTGGACGGTGATGAAGGCGTGTGGGTGAGTTGGCTAACACATACACGTTTGGGCGTTAACATTTCCGAAGGCTAATGCTCATGGAGTTTCCCGATATAGCATCACCTAATATCTAGTTTTTTTTAAACCAGTGCTAAACCACCAAAAAAAGTGCAAAATATTTTTCTATATCATGTACTCCCTCCGTTCCTAAATATAAGTTTTTTTAGAGGTTTCAAATGAACTACAATATACTACATATGTATATAGACATATTTTAGAGTGTAGATTCACTCATTTTGCTCCGTATGTAGTCATTTGTTGAAATCTATAAAAAGACTTATATTTAGGAAAGGAGGGAGTACTAATGATATACATTTCAGAGACGTGCACTAATGCAAGTCATGAGAGGCCATTAACCTGGATTAATCCTACAATAACCGCCTGCCCGAACAAGGAGTCCCGACACAACCTGCCAGAGAACAAGGGCCAGTCGACCGATGCCATAACCATGCGGGCTATACAAACGCGTTCACGGTAAACCTTTTATTGGTAGTTTCATTTTTTGAGCAGTCTGACAAATAGATTAAAAAATTCAGTGCCATTTATTTTCATTTGGAACACTGTTTTTTTTTTGGAATGGAACACTAAAACTTAATTGGTAGGAATAGTTTCTCTAGAATTCCAAGAAAGAAAATGATAAGATTGGATAGCATCGGCCTGGCCCCGGCTATTGATTTGGGCCGTTGGTTGGGCTATGAGAATTGCATTATAGGCCCGTTTCAGAGGCTCTTCCTTCCTCCCGCCCGTGTTGTTCCCTCCAAAACCAACCAACGACCAACCGCAGAAGGAATCTCTCTGCTTCTTGAAATCGATCGGTTGCAGCGGGACGGGAGACGCTCTCCTCTGCTGTCGTCGTCTATATAGCTAGCCTCCCTCGCCTCGCCTCGCCTTCCTCCTCTCCCATCCGCCCTCTCCCTCTCTTCTTCATCTGGGGTAGTGCGCCGTGCGCCAGCGGTTCTTGGGAGAGATGGCGGACAAGGGGAACGAGAAAGCCGACGCCCGCTATAAGCCATGGCACCGGCGGCGTCAGGGTGCAGCGAGGACGGAGACTGAAGCCGTCGACGACACTGCCGGTACTTCGTCGCGGACTTCAGGGCGGACGGAGACTGCCGGCGGCGGCGGGACTCAGCAGGAGTTTCCACTCGGCGTCTCTTACCAGTTCAGTGGAGGTAGGTGCCCAAGAAACCGGCGTCCTTGGTTCTTGCGTTGGTGCCCGCTTCTTGGATTGTAACATCCGATGCCTTTGTTTCTTGCAGCTCCCGGTGGCGGGGGCGGGACGGGGCTCTCTCAGTCGCAATTGAGGATACCTACGACGACGACGACGACGGTCCAGCAGCCGCTGAGCAATCAAGGTGCGTTGTCTCCCCTCCCAAGAAAATGGCAAAATTCTTTCTCTCTGCTTATCCGTACGGTTCTTGGTTCTTGACTGACGCCGGAGTTGGATTTCTTGGTTTCTGTTGTGTAATTGTGGTTGCAGCCCGTGGGAGTGCGCCCTTCGGCGGCCAGAACCAGATCGCCAACCCACAGTTCGCTGGAGGTGGCGACGGGGGCGGGTCAGGGGCGGGTCAGGGATTCTCTCAGTTTGGTGTGTTCCCTCCCTCCCAACCCAAGAAAAGCGCAAAACTCTTTCTCTCTGGTTCCTCATTGACGCCGGCCGGAGTTGTATTTCTTGGTTTCTGTTGCGTAATTCTCTCTGTTGCAGCCGGTGGAGAATAAGGCTTCTTGTATTCTAATAACATCTGTGAGATTAAGCCTTGGTTTGTTGCAGCTCACGGGCACGGGGGATTCTCTCAGATGTATTCGAGGCCACCGGCGGCGATGCTCCAGCCGACTCTGGGCAATAATCCAGGTGCGTTCCCCTCCCAAGAAAAGCGCCAAATTCTGTGTCTCTGGTCAATTCGTGCGGTTCATGGTTCGTTGACGTCCGACATTGATTTCTTGGTCTCTATTCTACTGTGCACGTAATTCTTTTGTAGCCTACAGCGGGGAGGCTTCCACGGCGGCAGCCCATCCGACTGGACCGGTACGGGAGTGCACTATTTGCAAAACGCCCACAGCAGGGCTCTGGACCGCGACGACTCTGCAAGGTACACGGGTGGGAACCCCGCTGCCCCTGTGCGATGCTTGCCACAGCAAAATCTTCAGCTGGGACAGGCCTCTGCAGCATCTGCACCAATATCTTGCCACTACAGGTGGGTTGGGTGCCCAAGCAAGCATCGTGCTCGGTTCTTGCGCGCGTTGGTGCCGGATTGTTTGTACTAACAGCTAGCGGTTTCTTGCAGCTGTGGGTGGCGGCGCCGGGTCGATACATTCGTTTCTTACAGCTATCGGTCGCGCCGGCGGGTGGGATCACGGGGACTTCGCTCTGGCGATGAGGTTGCTCCCGCCGCCGCCGGGCGATCAAGGTGCGTTCCCTCCCAAGAAATTCTCTCTCTCTCTCTCTCTCTGGTTCGTCTTCACTGACGCCGGGGTTGGATTTCTGTTGTGTGATTCCTCTGTTGCAGCCGGTGGGAGTGCGCCCTTCTTCGGCATCGATGTGCCGAGCGGCTATGTTTTCTTCTCCGGCGGCCAGAACCAGATCGCCAGTTCCGACGGGGTAATTTCGATTCAATTTGCGATGCACTATATTAGTCACGAACTCACGATTCATCGACATGCCGTGAAGTGAACTCATTGATTTCTTCTTTGCAGCTGGCGCCGGCACCGGCACAGTCTGCAATGAGCCCATGGTGCGTTGTTTGCAACAATGCCGCGGGGCCGCTTTGGGACTGGCTGCCCATCTGCGAGGCTTGCTACCACAGGGCTCGCTACAACAGGGAGGCCTACAGGGCTCGCATGGAGATCGCCAATGCCAGTGCGGCTCTGGCTCAGGCTCGGGCTGAAGCTCAGGCTCTGAAGGATCGGGCTTATCAGGCTATGGCTCAGGCTGAGCCTCAGGCTCTGGCTCTGGCTCAGCAGGCTCAAGCTCAGGCTCAGGAGCAGGCTCTGGTTCAGAAGGCTCAGAAGGCTCAGGCTCAGGCTCAGGGTATTGCTATTGATCAGCACCAGCCATTGATCACGCTCTACCCCCGCCACGCCCCGCGACCAAGTGGATGCCGTTATTGCGGATATCGTTATTGCGGGCAGTCCATGTGCGAGACTTGCTGTAGATTGATGAAACTATAAACTTGAGTAGATCCATCGATGAAACTATAAACTTGAGTAGATCGACGAAACTATATATATACTTGTAGGGCTTGATTCCTTGTCACTTAGTAGATGAAACTATATACTTGCTTTGGATCGATGGCATTCAGTTCAGGGTGCAGTCTGATTCCTTAACCTTTGGCTCTTTTCTGACGCTTTAGTTTTGCCTGCCTTATTTTAACTGGTTTTTGGCTCTTTGTGTTTGATTCATTTACTTTCAGTTCAACCAAATGAGTACTTAGAGTTTAGTTCCTACTGTTTAAGTGTCCAGTTTACGCTTTTATCTTTCTGGCCAATACTACATATAACAGATTTTATCAGTCCTTTTATATCTTCCTGACGCTTTTATCGTCGGTAAATGATTTGGCGTGTAGAATAGGCTGTGGATGCTTTGGTTTCCTGACGCTTTAGTTTGGCCTCAAGTGTTTGACTTTTGGTTCAACCAAATGAGTAATCAGAGTTTAGTTGCTACTGTTCTGGTGTAAGCTTATGAGTGATGATTATTGTAAATTCTAGTAATATGGTATTGCCAATATATATAACAGATTCAGTGCTGCATATGCTTGTCGTTGATAAGTGATTCAGCATGGAGAATAATTAAGGCTGTGAATGCTTTGGTTTTGCCTCGTATGTCCAGCTGGTTTAATTTCAGTTAAACCGAATGAGTGCTCGAAGAATTTAGTTTCAGTTGTCAGGACACTAGTTCTCTTTACTACATGTCTCTGAACACACCTGAAGAAATCGACACCTTCTCTGAAGAATTCGACAGCAACCTGGGAGACGGGCGGCTAGGAGGCGCTCCAGCTATGAAACATCAACACCTCTATGCTTGTGCTTGTTTAGATACAGACTTATGCTTGTTTCCTTGTTCAATTTTGCCTCAAGTGTTCGACTGGTTCAGTTTCAGTTCAACCAAATGAGTGAGCTTCCTTGCTACTGATTATTCAGCTTAAGCTTACATTTTACAAGTGATCATCATTGCAAATTCTTATACTAGTTCCCTGAACTTCCCGTCTCTGAACATACCTGAAGAAATTCTTATACAAGTATCAAGGCGCGAACCGGTTCAGTTAACTGAAATTTTCTTCTTTTTCGGGGTAACAACGGCTACAGTTAAGCTTAACTGTTGTAAACTTCAGTTAACTCTGTTTCACTGCGTGTAATTTCAATTCCTCCTATAAGTATCCATCGCCATGAACTGTATCTAGTGACTTTGATCTGCTATATCTGCAATACATCTTCCGTCGACATCTGCACGTGATTAGGAACTGAAGCCTCCCAGCTAACGTTACGTGTACGTCCTGGCGATTGGAGTGGCGACTCGGATGGCGTCGAGCGGGCGACGGGAGTCGGCGCCGGCTGGGAGCTGGTGCGGAAAGGCCCGCGGGCAGCGCTTGCTTACCCGCCCCTATGGTCGCGCCCCGGGACGGAGGTGGCGGCAACGCGGAGCCGGCTCTCGGCCCTTGCCGGCGAGGAGTCTGATTCAGAGGACTAGGCGGACTCCAATCCGTCTTCCCCGAGGGCGCACCCAGCTGGCCAAGGATTCACGATATGCAATTCCGTGGTGCGTGCGGCGGAGCTGGGAGGAGCGGTGGTCGCTGGCCGCTGGAGTTTTGCGCCGGGAGGGTGTCAGCTACCTGAAGACTGAACCCAAGTGTCACCTAAATTCAGTTATCTGTAGCGTATCGGTTGGCCTATAGTTAACTGTCATCGGACGGCTCGGATGAAGGAAGAGGAGATCAACGGCTGAATCGAGACCACAAGGCGTTTAACTGACAAACGTCTATATGAGCCCCGGCTGCGTGCGAGAGAGGGCATCCAATGTCTGCTTATCAAACCCTAGCTTTCCCCTTTCATAGCTCCAGTAGAAATTCCCCATTAATCGAAGGGTCTCTGCATCAGGAGTAGATTTGAATCCTAATTCGTGTTCATGTGTTTGATCTTCGACAAGATCTTTCACATTGGTATCAGATGTCATTGATCCTCGGCGGAGCAACGACGGTGTTGAAAACGACAGCGTGAAGGTGGCGGTAGACAAATTCGGGCACATGCTGGTAGCTGGGTGGCGGTTGCCGGCGAGACTCTCTCATGGAGGTAAAATCTGAAGGAAATATGCCCTAGAGGCAATAATAAAGTTGTTATTTATATTTCCTTATATCATGATAAATGTTTATTATTCATGCTAGAATTATATTAACCGGAAATTTAGTACATGTGTGAATATATAGACAAAACAGAGTGTCTCTAGTATGCCTCTACTTGACTAGCTCGTTGATCAAAGATGGTTATGTTTCCTAACCATGGACATGTATTGTCATTTGATAAACGGGATCACATCATTAGAGAATGATGTGATGGAAAAGACGCATCCGTTAGCTTAGCATAATGATCATTTAGTTTTATTGCTATTACTTTCTTCATGACATATACATGTTCCTCTGACTATGAGATTATGCAACTCCCGAATACCGGAGGAACACCTTGTGTGCTATCAAACGTCACAACGTAATCGGGTGATTATAAAGATGCTCTCTGTGTGTCTTCGTAGGTGTTTGTTGGGTTGGCATAGATCAAGATTAGGATTTGTCACTTCGTGTATCGGAGAGGTATCTCTGGGCCCTCTCGGTAATGCACATCACTATAAGCCTTGCAAGCAATGTGACTAATGAGTTAGTTGTGGGATGATGCATTGTGGAACGAGTAAAGAGACTCGCCAGTAACGAGATTGAACTAGGTATGATGATACCGACGATCGAATCTCGGGCAAATAACATACCGATGACAAAGGGAATGGCGTATGTTGTTATGCGGTTTGGCCGATAAAGATCTTCGTAGAATATGTAGGAGCCAATATGAGCATCCAGGTTCCGCTATTGGTTATTGATCGGAGATGTGCCTCGGTCATGTCTACATAGTTCTCGAACCCGTAGGGTCCGCACGCTTAACGTTCGATGACGATTCGTATTATGAGTTATGTGTTTTGGTGACCGAAGTTTGTTCGGAGTCCCGGATGAGATCACGGACATGACGAGGAGTCTCGAAATGGTTGAGAGGTAAAGATTCATATATTGGAAGGTTACATTCGGACATTGGAATGGTTCTGAGTGATTCGGGTACTTTACCGGAGTACCGAGGGGTTACCGAATCCCCCGGGGGAAATATTGGGCCTTAGTGGAGAGAGAGGAGGGCCGCAAGGGGTGGCCGCCCCCCCCCCCCATGGCAGTCTGAATTGGACTAGGGGGAGGGGGCGGCGCACCCCTTTCCCTTTCCCTCTCCCTCTCCTTCCTTTCCCTCCAGTGGAGAAAGGAAAAGCGGGGTGGGGGGGGGCGAATCCTACTTGGACTAAGAGTCCAAGTAGGACTCCCCCCATGGCGCGCCCCTCCTGGCCGCCGGCCTCTCTCCTCCCCTCCTTTATATACGTGGGTAGGGGCACCCCAAAGGCACATCAATTGTTCTCTTAGCCGTGTGCGGTGCCCCCTCCACAGTTTACTCCTCCGGTCATAGCGTCGTAGTGCTTAGGCGAAGTCCTGCACGGATCACATCACCAACACCGTCACCACGCCGCTGTGCTGGCGGAACTCTCCCTCAACCCTCTACTGGATCAAGAGTTCAAGGGACGTCATCGAGCTTAACGTGTGCTGAACACAGAGGTGTCGTACGTTCGGTACTTGGATCGGTTGGATCGTGCATCAATCGCATTAACCTAACGCTTCCGCTTTCATTCTACGAGGGTACGTGGACACACTCTCCCACTATCGTTGTTATGCATTTCCTAGATATATCTTGCGTGAGCGTAGGAATTTTTTTTGAAATTGCATGCTACATTCCCCCACAGTGGCAACTGAGCCAGGTCTATGCGTAGATGATATGCACGAGTAGAACACAAAGAGTTGTGGACGATAATAGTCATACTGCTTACCACCAACGTCTTACTTTGGTTCGACGGTATTGTTGGATGAAGCGGCCCGGACCGACATTACATGACCGCGTTCATGTGACTGGTTCTACCGACGTGCTTCGCACACAGGTGGCTGGCGGGTGTCTGTTTCTCCAACTTTAGTTGAATCTAGTTTGACTACGGCCGGTCCTTGTTGAAGGTTAAAACATCACACTTGACGAAAAATCGTTGTGGTTTTGATGCGTAGGTAGGAACGGTTCTTGCTAGAAGCCCGTAGCAGCCACATAAAACTTGCAACAACAAAGTAGAGGACGTCTAACTTGTTTTTGCAGGGCATGTTGTGATGTGATATGGTCAAGACATGATATGATATATGTTATTGTATGAGATGATCATGTTTTGTAAAAGTTATCGGCAACTGGCAGGAGCCTTATGGTTGTCGCTTTATTGTATGAAATGCAATGGCCATGTAATTGCTTTACTTTATCACTATGCGGTAGCGATAGTTGTAGAAGCAATAGTTGGCAAGACGACAACGACGCTACGATGGAGATCAAGGTGTCAAGCCGGTGACGATGGAGATCATGACGGTGCTTTGGAGATGGAGATCAAAGGCACAAGATGATGATGGCCATATCATGTCACATATTTTGATTGCATGTGATGTTTATCTTTTCTGCATCTTATTTTGCTTAGTACAGCGGTAGCATTATAAGATGACCCCTCACTAAATTTCAAGGTATAAGTGTTCTCCTTGAGTATGCAACCGTTGCTACAGTTCATCGTGCCAAGACACCACGTGATGATCGGGTGTGATAAGCTCTATGTTCACGTACAAAAGGTGCAAGCCAGTTTTGCACGTGCAGAATACTCAGGTTAAACTTGACGAGCCTAGCATATGCAGATATGGCCTCGGAACACCGAGACCGAAAGGTCGAACGTGAATCATATAGTAGATATGATCAACATAGAGATGTTCACCATTGAAAACTACTCCATCTCACGTGATGATCGGACATGGTTTAGTTGATATGGATCACGTGATCATTTAGATGACTAGAGGGTGGGAGTTCTTAAGTAATATGATTAATTGAACTTTAATTTATTATGAACTTAGTACCTGATAGTTTTTGCATATCTATGTTGTTGTAGATCAATGGCCCGTAACATCTTTGTTCCTTGAATTTTAATGCGTTCCTAGAGAAAGCTAAGTTGAAAGATGATGGTAGAAACTACACGGACTGGGTCCGTAACTTGAGGATTATCCTCATTGCTGCACAGAAGAATTACGTCCTAGAAGCACCGCTAGGTGCAAGGCCCACTGCAGGAGGAACTCCGAACGTTATGAACGTCTGGCAGAGCAAAGTTGATGACTACTCGATAGTTCAGTGTGCCATGCTTTACGGCTTAGAATCGGGACTTCAAAGACGTTTTGAACATCATGGAGCATATGAGATGTTCTAGGAGTTGAAGTTAATATTTCAAGCAAATGCCCGAGTTGAGAGATATGAAGTCTCCAACAAGTTCTATGTTGGGGAACATAGTAATTTCAAAAAATTTCCTACGCACACGCAAGATCATGGTGATGCATAGCAACGAGAGGGGAGAGTGTGTCCACGTACCCTCGTAGACCGAAAGTGGAAGCGTTAGCACTGCTGCGTTGATGTAGTCGTACATCTTCACGATCCGACCGATCAAGTACCGAGCATACGGCACCTCCGAGTTCAGCACACGTTCAACTCGATGGCGTCCCTCGAACTCCGATCCAGCCGAGCTTTGAGGGAGAGTTTCACAAGACGACGGCATGGTGACGATGATGATGTTCTACCGACGCAGGCTTCGCCTAAGCACCACTACGATATGACCGAGGTGGAATATGGTGGAGGGGGCACCGCTGCAGCTAAGAGATCAATGATCAATTGTTGTGTCTATGGGTGCCCCCTCCTCCGTATGTAAAAGGGGGAGGAGGAGGGGCCGCCAAGGGAGGAGGCGGCCAAAGGGGGAAATCCTACTCCAAGTAGGTTTGCCCCCTTTCCTACTCCAACTAGGAGAAGGGGGAAGGAGGAGGTGGAGAGAAGGAAGGAGAAGGGGGGCCGCCGCCCCTTTCCCTTTCCCAATTCGGATTGGGGCAAGGGGGGCCGCGCGCCACCTCCTGGCCGCCTCTCCTCTTCCACCACTTGGGCCCATGAGGCCCAATAACCTCCGGGGGGGTTCCGGTAACCCCCCGGTACTCCGGTATATATCCGATAACCCCCGAAACCATTCCGGTGTCCGAATATAGTCGTCCAATATATCAATCTTCATGTCTCGACCATTTTGAGACTCCTCGTCATGTCCTTGATAACATCCGGGACTCCGAACTACCTTCGGTACATCAAAACACATAAACTCATAATATAACCGTCATCGAACTTTAACGTGCGGACCCTACGGGTTCGAGAACTATGTAGACATGATCGAGACATGTCTCCGGTCAATAACTAATAGCGGAACCTGGATGCTCATATTGGCTCCCACATATTCTACAAAGATCTTTATCGGTCAAACCGCATAACAACATGCGTTGTTCCCTTTGTCATCGGTATGTTACGTGCCCGAGATTCGATCGTCGGTATCTCAATACCTAGTTCAATCTCGTTACCGGCAAGTCTCTTTACTCGTTCCGTAATACATCATCCCGCAACTAACTCATTAGTTGCAATGCTTGCAAGGCTTAAGTGATGTGCATTACCGAGTGGGCCCAGAGATACCTCTTCGACAATCGGAGTGACAAATCCTAATCTCAAAATATGCCAACCCAACAAGTACCTTCGGAGACACCAGAGAGCACCTTTATAATCACCCGATTACGTTGTGATGTTTGGTAGCACACAAAGTGTTCCTCCGTTAAACGGAGTTGCATAATCTCATAGTCATAGGAACATGTATAAGTCATGAAGAAAGCAATAGCAACATACTAAACGATCAAGTGCTAAGCTAACGGAATGGGTCAAGTCAATCACATCATTCTCCTAATGATGTGATCCCGTTAATCAAATGACAACTCTTTGTCTATGGATAGGAAACATAACCATCGTCGATCAACGAGCTAGTCTAGTAGAGGCATACTAGTGGCACTCTGTTTTTCTATGTATTCACACATGTATCATGTTTCTGGTTAATACAATTCTAGCATGAATAATAAACATTTATCATGATATAAGGAAATAAATAATAACTTTATTATTGCCTCTAGGGCATATTTCCTTCAGTCTCCCACTTGCACTGGAGTCAATAATCTAGATTACACAGTAATGATTCTAACACCCATGGAGCCTTGGTGCTGATCATGTTTTGCTCGTGGAAGAGGCTTAGTCTCCCACCCGGACTTGATCCCGGATGGAGTTGAAGCGTCTCTTGATGTGCTTGGTTCTCTTCTGAAATCTGGATTCCTTTGCCAAAGCAATTGCACCAGTATTGTCACAAAAGATTTTCATTGGACCTGATGCACTAGGTATGACACCTAGATCGGATATGAACTCCTTCATCCAGACTCCTTCATTTGCTGCTTCCGAAGCAGCTATGTACTCCGCTTCACATGTAGATCCCGCTACGATGCTTTGTTTAGAACTGCACCAACTGACAGCTCCACCGTTCAATAAAAACACGTATCCGGTTTGCGATTTAGAATCGTCCGGATCAGTGTCAAAGCTTGCATCGACGTAACCATTTACGATGAGCTCTTTGTCACCTCCATAAACGAGAAACATATCCTTCATCCTTTTCAGGTATTTCAGGATGTTCTTGACCGCTGTCCAGTGATCCACTCCTGGATTACTTTGGTACCTCCCTGCTAAACTAATAGCAAGGTACACGTCAGGTCTGGCACACAGCATTGCATAAATGATAGAGCCTATGGCTGAAGCATAGGGAACATCTTTCATTTTCTCTCTATCTTCTGCAGTGGTCGGGCATTGAGTCTTACTCAACTTCACACCTTGTAACACAGGCAAGAACCCTTTCTTTGCTTGATCCATTTTGAACTTCTTCAAAACTTTGTCAAGGTATGTGCTTTGTGAAAGTCCAATTAAGCGTCTCGATCTATCTCTATAGATCTTGATGCCCAATATATAAGCAGCTTCACCGAGGTCCTTCATTGAAAAACTCTTATTCAAATATCCTTTTATGCTATCCAGAAATTCTATATCATTTCCAATCAATAATATGTCATCCACATATAATATCGTAAATGCTACAGAGCTCCCACTCACTTTCTTGTAAATACAGGCTTCTCCAAAAGTCTGTATAAAACCATATGCTTTGATCACACTATCAAAACGTTTATTCCAACTCCGATAGGCTTGCACCAGTCCATAAATGGATCGCTGGAGCTTGCACACTTTGTTAGCTCCCTTTGGAGAGACAAAACCTTCTCGTTGCATCATATACAACTCTTCTTCCAGAAATCCATTCAGGAATGCAGTTTTAACATCCATTTGCCAAATTTCATAATCATAAAATACGGCAATTGCTAACATGATTCAGACAGACTTAAGCATCGCTACGGGTGAGAAGGTCTCATCGCAGTCAATCCCTTGAACTTGTCGAAAACCTTTTGCAACAAGTCGAGCTTTATAGACAGTAACATTACCGTCATCATCAGTCTTCTTCTTGAAGATCCGTTTATTCTCGATGGCTTGCCGATCATCGGGCAAGTCAACCAAAGTCCACACTTTGTTCTCATACATGGATCCCATCTCATATTTCATGGCCTCAAGCCATTTTTGCGGAATCTGGGCTCACCATCGCTTCTTCATAGTTCGTAGGTTCGTCATGGTCTAGTAACATAACCTCCGGAACAGGATTACCATACCACTCTGGTGCGGATCTTGCTCTGGTTGACCTACGAGGTTCAGTAACAACTTGATTAGAAGTTTCATGATCATCATCATTAATTTCCTCACTAATTGGTGTAGACGTCACAGGAACCGGTTTCTGTGATGAACTACTTTCCAATAAGGGAGCAGTTACTGTTACCTCATCAAGTTCTACTTTCCTCCCACTCACTTCTTTCGAGAGAAACTCCTTCTCTAGAAAGGATCCATTCTTAGCAACGAATGTCTTGCCTTCGGATCTATGATAGAAGGTGTACCCAACAGTCTCCTTTGGGTATCCTATGAAGACACATTTCTCCGATTTGGGTTTGAGCTTATCAGGTTGAAGCTTTTTCACATAAGCATCGCAGCCCCAAACTTAGAAACGACAACTTGGGTTTCTTGCCAAACCACAGTTCATAAGGTGTCGTCTCAACGGATTTAGATGGTGCCCTATTTAACGTGAATGCACCGCCTCTAAAGCATAACCCAAAAACGACAGCGGTAAATCAGTAAAAGACATCATAGATCGCACCATATCTAGTAAAGTACGATTACGACGTTCGGACACACCATTACGCTGTGGTGTTCCGGGTGGCGTGAGTTGCGAAACTATTCCGCATTGTTTCAAATGTAAACCAAACTCGTAACTCAAATATTCTCCTCCACGATCAGATCGTAGAAACTTTATTTTCTTGTTACGATGATTTTCAACTTGACTCTGAAATTCTTTGAACTTATCAAATATTTCAGACTTATGTTTCATTAAGTAGATATACCCATATCTGCTTAAATCATCTGTGAAGGTGAGAAAATAACGATACCCGCCGCGAGCCTCAACATTCATTGGACCACATACATCAGTATGTATGATCTCCAACAAATCAGTTGCTTGCTCCATAATGTCTACTACGCAACCTTCTTCTTGTAGACGTTGTTGGGCCTCCAAGTGCAGAGGTTTGTAGGACAGTAGCAAATTTCCCTCAAGTGGATGACCTAAGGTTTATCAATCCGTGGGAGGCGTAGGATGAAGATGGTCTCTCTCAAACAACCCCGCAACCAAATAACAAAGAGTCTCTTGTGTCCCCAACACACCCAATACAATGGTAAATTGTATAGGTGCACTAGTTTGGCGAAGAGATGGTGATACAAGTGCAATATGGATGGTAGATATAGATTTTTGTAATCTGAAAATATAAAAACAGCAAGGTAACTAATGATAAAAGTGAGCACAAACAATATTGCAATGATAGGAAACAAGGCCTAGGGTTCATACTTTCACTAGTGCAAGTTCTCTCAACAATAATAACATAATTGGATCATATAACTATCCCTCAACATGAAACAAAGAGTCACTCCAAAGTCACTAATAGCGGAGAACAAACGAAGAGATTATGGTAGGGTACGAAACCACCTCAAAGTTATTCTTTCCGATCAATCCATTGGGCTATTCCTATAAGTGTCACAAACAGCCCTAGAGTTCGTAGTAAAATAACACCTTAAGACACACATCAACCAAAACCCTAATGTAACCTAGATACTCCAATGTCACCTCAAGTATCCGTGGGTATGATTATACGATATGCATCACACAATCTCAGATTCATCTATTCAACCAACACATAGAACCTCAAAGAGTGCCCCAAAGTTTCTACCGGAGAGTCAAGACGGAAACGTGTGCCAACCCCTATGCATAGGTTCATGGGCGGAACCCGCAAGTTGATCACCAAAACATACATCAAGTGGATCAATAGAATACCCCATTGTCACCACGGGTATCCCACGCAAGACATACATCAAGTGTTCTCAAATCATTAAAAGACTCAACCCGATAATATAACTTCAAAGGGGAAACTCAATCCATTACAGGAGAGTAGAGGGGGAGAAACATCATAAGATCCAACTATAATAGCAAAGCTCGCGATACATCAAGATCGTGCCAAATCAATAACACGAGAGAGAGAGAGAGAGAGAGAGAGAGAGATCAAACACATAGCTACTGGTACATACCCTCAGCCCCGAGGGTGAACTACTCCCTCCTCGTCATGGAGAGCGACGGGATGATGAAGATGGCCACCGGTGAGGGTTCCCCCCTCTGGCAGGGTGCCGGAACAGGGTCCTGATTGGTTTTTGGTGGCTACAGAGGTTGCGGCAGCGGAACTCCCGATCTATTCTGTTCCCCGAAGGTTTTAGGGTATATTGGTATATATAGGAGGAAGAAATACGTCAGGGGAGCCACGATGGGCCCATGAGGGTGGAGGGCGCGACCAGGGGGAGTGGGCGTGCCCCCTGCCTCGTTCCCTCCTCGTTGATCCCCTGACGTGCACTACAAGTCTCCCGTATTGCTTTCTTTGCAAAAATAACTTTTCCGAAGGTTTCATTCCGTTTGGACTCCGTTTGATATTCCTTTTCTGCGAAACACTGAAACAAGGAAAAAAACAGAATTTTTGATGCGGAATGCTACTTGGCATAATTTTTTAATGTAACCCTCTTAATTGTGGTATGAGTATTCAGATTCGAAAGATTCAAGATAAAAGTTCATATTGACATAAAAGTAATAATACTTCAAGCATACTAACTAAGCAATTATGTCCTCTCAAAATAGCATGGCCAAAGAAAGTTCATCCCTACAAAATCATACAGTTTAGTCATGCTCCATTTTCGTCACACAAGAATACTCTCATCATGCACAACCCCGATGACAAGCCAAGAAATTGTTTCATACTTTATTAATCTAAAACCTTTTTCAACTTTCACGCAATACATGAGAGTGAGCCATGGATATAGCTGATACGTCTCCAACGTATCTATAATTTTTTATTGTTCCATGCTATTATATTACCCCTTTTGGATGTTTATGGGCTTTATTTTACACATTTATCTCATTTTTGGGACTAACCTACTAACCGGAGGCCCAGCCCGTATTGCTATTTTTTGCCTATTTCAGTATTTCGAAAAAAAGGAATATCAAACGGAGTCCAAACGGAATGAAACCTTTGGGAGCGTGATTTTTGGAACGAACGTGATCCAGAGGACTTGGAGTGCAAGTCAAGAAGCAGCTGAGGCCTCCACGAGATAGGAGGGCGCCCCCCCTATAGGGCGTCCCCCCTATAGGGCGCGCCCCCTGTCTCGTGGGCCCCTCGGGCGGCCACCGACGTACTTCTTCTTCCTATATATACCTATGTACCCCGAAAACATCCAGGGGCACCACGAAACACAATTTCCACCGCCGTAACCTTTTGTATCCGCAAGATCCCATCTTGGAGCCTTCGCCGGCACTCTGCCAGAGGGGGGATCAAGCACGGAGGGCCTCTACATCAACATCCTTGCCCCTCCGATGAGTTGTGAGTAGTTTACCACAGACCTACGGGTCCATAGTTATTAGCTAGATGGCTTCTTCTCTCTTTATGGATCTCAATACAATGTTCTCCCCCTCTCTTGTGGAGATCTATTCGATGTAAACTCTTTTTGTGGTGTGTTTGTCGAGACCCGATGAATTGTGAGTTTATGATCAAGTTTATCTATGAATAATATTTGAATCTTCTCTGAATTCTTTTATGTATGATTAAGTTATCTTTGCAAGTCTCTTCGAATTATCAGTTTGGTTTGGCCTACTAGATTGATCTTTCTTGCCATGGGAGAAGTGCTTAGCTTTGGGTTCAATCTTGCGGTGTCCTTACCCAAAGGATGTAAAGGGTTGCAAGGCACATATTGTATTGTTGCCATCGAGGATAACAAGATGGGGTTTATATCATATTGCATGAGTTTATCCCTCTACATCATGTCATCTTGCTTAATGCGTTACTCTGTTCTTATGAACTTAATACTCTAGATGCATGCTGGATAGCGGTCGATATGTGGAGTAATAGTAGTAGATGCATGCCGGAGTCGGTCTACTTGTTATGGACGTGATGCCTATATACATGATCATGCCTAGATAATCTCATAACTATGCGCTTTTCTATCAATTGCTTGACAGTAATTTGTTCACCCACCGTAATACTTATGCTATCTTGAGAGAAGCCACTAGTGAAACCTATGGCCCCCGGGTCTATCTCTTATCATATTTGCTCCCAATCTACTTTTATTTGCATCTTTACTTTTGCATCTATATTATAAAATACCAAAAATATATTTATCTTATCATACTATCTTTATTAGATCTCACTTTCATGAAGTGGTCGTGAAGGGATTGACAACCCCTTTATTGCGTTGGTTGCGAGTTCTCGCTTGTTTGTGTAGGTGCGTGGGAATTTTGAGGAGCCTCCTACTGGATTGATACCTTGGTCCTCAAAAACTGAGGGAAATACTTACGCTACACTTGCTGCATCACCCTCTCCTCTTCGAGGAAAACCAACGCAAGCTCAAGACGTAGCAATAGCACTATGGGTGGAATAGAATATGATGATGGGGGTTATGTGGAGAAGACAAAAAAGGAGAAATTCTCACATCAACGAGGCTAATCAATGAGCTATGGAGATGCCCATCGATTGATGTTAATGCAAGTAGTAAGGATTGCCATGCAACGGATGCACTAGAGCTATAAATATATGAAAGCTCAACAAAAGAAACTAAGTGGGTGTGCATCCAACTTGCTTGCTCACGAAGACCTAGGGAACTTGAGGAGGCCCATTGTTGGAATATACAAGCCAAGTTCTATAATGAAAAATTCCCACTAGTATATGAAAACGACAAAACAAGAGACTCTCTAGCATGAAGATTATGGTGCTACTTTGAAGCACAAGTGTGGTAAAAGGATAGTAACATTGTCCCTTCTCTATTTTTCTCTCATTTTTTTGGGCCTTCTCCTTTTTTATGGCCTTTCTCTTTTTTTTATTCCTCACTTGGGACAATGCTCTAGAAAATGATGATCATCACACTTCTATTTATTTACAACTCAATGATTACAACTCGATGCTAGAACAGAGTATGACTCTATATATGAATGCCTCCGGCGGTGTACCGGGATATGCAATGAACCAAGAGTGACATGTATGAAAGAATTATGAACGGTGGCTTTGCCACAAATACTATGTCAACTACATGATCATGCAAAGCAATATGACAATGATGAACGTGTCATGATAAATGGAACGGTGGAAAGTTGCATGGCAATATATCTCGGAATGGCTATGGAAATGCCATAATAGGTAGGTATGGTGGCTGTTTTGAGGAAGATATAAGGAGTTTTATGTGTGAAAGAGCGTATCATATCACGGGGTTTGGATGCACCGGTGAAGTTCGCACCAACTCTCGATGTGAGAAAGGGCAATGGACGGTACCGAAGAGGCTAGCAATGATGGAAAGGTGAGAGTGCATATAATCCATGGACTCAACATTAGTCATAAAGAACTCACATACTTATTGCAAAAATCTACAAGTCATCAAAAACTAAGCACTACGCGCATGCTCCTAGGGGGATAGATTGGTAGGAAAAGACCATCGCCGTCCCCGACCGCCACTCGTAAGGAGGACAATCAAAGAACACCTCATGTTTCAAATTTGTTACATAACATTTACCATACGTGCATGCTACGGGACTTGCAAACTTCAACACAAGTATTTCTCAAATTCACAACTACTCAACTAGCACAACTTTGATATCACTACCTCCATATCTCAAAACAATCATCAAGCAACAAACTTCTCTTAGTATTCAACACACTCATAAGAAAGTTTTTACTAGTCCTGAATACCTAGCATATTAGGATTAAGCACATTACCATGCTGTTTAAGACTCTCAAAATAATATAAGTGAATCATGAGAGAATAATAGTTTCTATAAAACAAAACCACCACCGTGCTCTAAAAGATATAAGTGAAGCACTAGAGCAAAAACTATATAGATCAAAAGATATAAGTGAAGATCAATGAGTAGTCGGATAATTATGCAACTATGTGAAGACTCTCCCATTTAATAATTTTAGATCTTGGTATTTTATTCAAACAGCAAGCAAAGCTAAAGAAAATAAAATGACTCTCCAAGCAAAACACATATCATGTGGTGAATAAAAATATAGCTCCAAGTAAAGTTACCGATGAACGAAGACGAAAGAGGGGATGCCATCCAGGGCATCCCCAAGCTTAGATGCTCGGTTATCCTTGAATATTACCTTTGGGTGCCTTGGGAATCCCCAATCTTAGGCTCTTGCCACTCCTTATTCTAGAGTCCGTCGAATCTTTACCCAAAACTTGAAAACTTCACAACACAAAACTCAACAGAAAACTCATAAGCTCCGTTAGCGAAAGAAAACAAAACACCACTTCAAGGTACTGTAATGAACTCATTCTTTATTTATATTGGTGTTAAACCTACTGTATTACAACTTCTCTATGGTTTATAAACTATTTTACTAGCCATATATTCATCAAAATAAGCAAACAACACATGAAAAACAGAATCTGTCAAAAACAGAACAGTCTGTAGTAATCTGTAACTAACGCAAACTTCTGGAACTCCAAAATTCTAAAATAAATTGGTGGACCTGAGGAATTTGTCTAGTAATCATCTGAAAAAAGAATCAACTAAATATCACTCTCCAGTAAAAAGTTTTAGCTAATCTCGTGAGCGCTAAAGTTTCTGTTTTTTTACAGCATGATCATAAAGACTTCACCCAAGTCTTCCCAAAGGTTCTACTTGGCACAAACACTAAATTAAACATAAAACCACATCTAACCAGAGGCTAGCTGAATTATTTATTCCTAAACAGAACCAAAAAGCAAGAAACTAAAATAAAATTGGGTTGCCTCCCAACAAGTGCTAACGTTTAAAGCCCCTAGCTAGGCATGATGATTTCAATGATGCTCACATAAGACATAAGAATTGAAACATAAAGAGAGCATCATGAAGAATATGACTAGCACATTTAAGTATAACCCACTTCCTATGCATAGGGATTTTGTGAGCAAACAACTTATGGGAACAATAATCAACTAGCATAGGAAGGCAAAACAAGCATAACTTCAAGATTTTAAGCACATAGAGAGGAAACTTGATATTATTGCAATTCCTACAAGCATATATTCCTCCCTCATAATAATTTTCAGTAGCATCATGAATAAATTCAACAATATAACCAGAACCTAAAGCATTCTTTTCATGATCTACTTGCATAGAAAATTTACTACTCTCCACATAAGCAAAATTCTTCTCAGTCGGAATAGTGAGAGTATCATAAGAGACTCGAATACTATAAATTGTTTCCACATTAAATGAATAATGTTCAGAAAAAGGGTAATCATAATCATGACAAATTTTATAAATATAATCATCACTACTCTTTATAGCATAAGTTTCATCACAATAATCATCATAAGTAGCAACTTTGTTCTCATCATAATCAATTGAAACCTCTTCCGAAATAGTGGATACATCACTAAATAAAGTCATGACCTCTCCAAATGCACTTTCATAAATATTATAAGATTCAACATCCTAAAAAATAGTGGGATCATTACTTCCTAAAGTTGACACTCTTCCAAACCCACTTTCATCAATATAATCATCATAGGTAGAAGGCATGCTATCATCATAACAACTTTGCATATCAAAACTTGGGAGGCTAAAAATATCATCATTATTAAACATAGCATCCCCAAGCTTGGTACAAACATTAATTTCAGCAAATATATTCTCAAAAACATCATCTTCATAAAACATAGTATCCCCAAGCTTGGTCCTTTTCATATCATAAGCATAATCACTCTCATCATTAATAGTATGGATAGCACCAATAGTATAGCAATTATCATATTCTTCCAAGCAAGTGCCAAAAAGATTTTCAAGGTCATAAGAAGTATTATTATCTTCCCAATAATAATCATCACAACAAGCAATAGGCATAACGAGATCATCATCAAGTGCATCATCTTCCACAATTATTTTTGATTCATTTTCATGAGGCACAACAATAATGGGAGCATCTTTATTTGGGAGAGATATCTTTTTACCTCTCTTCCTTTTTCTTTTCTTCTTCTTCACCACATCATGTGTGGGTTCAATCCTCTTTTTGGAGCTCCTTATTAATGATATTGGTTGAATAGAAGGCTCCTCCTCGTTACTGATTCATCATAAGAAATAATAGGAGGATATTGGGAAGTCTCTTCCCTTTCATTAGTATTCTCTTCATCTTCTATTTCTTTTCTTTTCTTTATGTAATTGGCAATATAAGGATTTTCAATGCAATTCACCGCACAATACATATAAATTTCCTCTAAATCAAAATCAAGAAGTTTATAATGGGCAAATTCTAGAAGATGCTTAGTTATACGTTTCATTTCTTCGTAACCCATAAGCAAACTAAGTTCATTATAATGTGCAAGGGAAATCAAGTCATCACAATTTTTGGACACCATTAGATCATGAAACAATTTGCATCGGATAGTTAAATGCCCCCGTTCATTGCAAAGTTCACAAGTATGGCCAAGACAATTTAAATTTTCAGCACAAACATCTAGCCTTTCTTGCAACAATTTAGTTTCTAAATGCTTATGCCTCTTGCAATATATATCTTCCCTATTTGGTGTGTACTTGCAAACCCAATGCACTCCACAAAATTGACATGTTTATAGGAGACATTTTCATCATAACTAGTGCAATCATCATTAGTACTATGGATATTCAAAGAGTTCATACTAACAACATTGCAATCATGCTCATCATTCAAAGATTTAGTGCCAAACATTTTAATGCATTCTTCTTCTAACACTTTGGCACAATTTTCTTTTCCATCATACTCACGAAAGATATTAAAAAGATGAAGCGTATGAGACAAACTTAATTCCTTTTTTGTAGTTTTCTTTTATAAACTAAACTAGCGATAAAACAAGAACCTAAAAGATTTGATTGCAAGATCTAAAGATATACCTTCGAGCACTCACCTCCCAGGCAACGGCGCCAGAAACTGCTTGATGTCTACTACGCAACCTTCTTCTTGTAGACGTTGTTGGGCCTCCAAGTGCAGAGGTTTGTACGACAGTAGCAAATTTCCCTCAAGTGGATGACCTAGGTTTATCAATCCATGGGAGGCGTAGGATGAAGATGGTCTCTCTCAAACAACCCTGCAACCAAATAACAAAGAGTCTCTTGTGTCCCCAACACACCCAATACAATGGTAAATTGTATAGGTGCACTAGTTCGGCAAAGAGATGGTGATACAAGTGCAATATGGATGGTAGATATAGATTTTTGTAATCTGAAAATATAAAAACAGCAAGGTAACTAATGATAAAAGTGAGCACAAACGGTATTGCAATGATAGGAAACAAGGCCTAGGGTTCATACTTTCACTAGTGCAAGTTCTCTCAACAATAATAACATAATTGGATCATATAACTATCCCTCAACATGCAACAAAGAGTCACTCCAAAGTCACTAATAGCGGAGAACAAACGAAGAGATTATGGTAGGGTACGAAACCACCTCAAAGTTATTTTTTCCGATCAATCCATTGGGCTATTCCTATAAGTGTCACAAACAGCCCTAGATTCGTAGTAAAATAACACCTTAAGACACACATCAACCAAAACCCTAATGTCACCTAGATACTCCAATGTCACCTCAAGTATCCGTGGGTATGATTATACGATATGCATCACACAATCTCAGATTCATCTATTCAACCATCACATAGAACCTCAAAGAGAGCCCCAAAGTTTCTACCCGAGAGTCAAGACGAAAACGTGTGCCAACCCCTATGCATAGGTTCATGGGCGGAACCCGCAAGTTGATCACCAAAACATACATCAAGTGGGTCAATAGAATACCCCATTGTCACCACGGGTATCCCACGCAAGACATACATCAAGTGTTCTCAAATGAATAAAAGACTCAATCCAATAAGATAACTTCAAAGGTGAAACTCAATCCATTATAGGAGAGTAGAGGGGGAGAAACATCATAAGATCCAACTATAATAGCAAAGCTCGCGATACATCAAGATCGTGCCAAATCAAGAACACGAGAGAGAGAGATCAAACACATAGCTACTGGTACATACCCTCAGCCCCGAGGTGAACTACTCCCTCCTCGTCATGGAGAGCGACGTGATGATGAAGATGGCCACCAGTGAGGGTTCCCCCCTCTGGCAGGGTGCCGGAACAGGGTCCCGATTGGTTTTTGGTGGCTACAGACGCTTGCGGCGGCGGAACTCCGGATCTATTCTGTTCCGAGAAGGTTTTAGGGTATATTGGTATATATAGGAGGAAGAAATACGTCAGGGGAGCCACAAGGGGCCCACGAGGGTGGAGGGCGCGCCCCCCTACCTCGTGCCCTCCTCGTTGATCCCCTGACGTGCACTCCAAGTCTCCCGTGTTGCTTTCTTTTCAAAAATAACTTTTCCAAATGTTTCATTCCTTTTGGTCTCCGTTTGATATTCCTTTTCTTTGAAACACTAAAACAAGGGGAAAACAGGAACTGGCACTGGGCTCTGGGTCAATAGCTTAGTCCAAAAAATCATATAAAAGTGCTTAGTAAAGCCCATTAATCATCCAAAATAGAATATAATATAGCATGAAGCAATCAAAAAATGTTGATACGTCGGAGACGTATCACTCCATAGTTCCGGAGAACGGCATTTTAGTCATCTTGCCCATGAGGCATGGTTCGCAAGTACCAAGTGATTCATACTCAAGTGATTCCAAAAGTCCATCAGTATGGTGTTTCTTCATGCGCCTTACACCAATATGACCCAAACAGCAGTGCCACAAATAAGTTGCACTATCATTATCAACTCTGCATCTTTTGGCTTCAACATTATGAATATGCGTATCACTACTATCGAGATTCATAAAAAATGGACCACTCTTCAAGGGTGCATGACCATAAAAGATATTACTCATATAAATAGAACAACCATTATTCTTAGATTTAAATGAATAACCGCCTCACATCAAACAAGATCCAGATATAATGTTCATACTCAACACTGGCACCAAATAACAATTATTTAGTTCTAAAACTAATCCTGAAGGTAGATGTAGAGGTAGCGTGCCGACGGCGATCACATCGACTTTGGAACCGTTTCCCACGCGCATCGTCACCTCGTCCTTAGCCAGTGTCCGCTTAATCCGTAGTCCCTGCTTTGAGTTGCAAATATTAGCAATGTAACCAGTATCAAATACACTGGTGTTATCATGCGAGCTCTGGTAAGGTACACATCAATAACATGTATATCACATATACCTTTGTTCACCTTGCCATCGTTCTTATCCGCCAAATACTTGGGGTAGTTCCGCTTATAGTGACGAGTCTGCTTGCAGTAGAAGCACTCAGTCTCAGGCTTAGGTCCAGACTTGGGTTTCTTCTCCTGAGCAACAACTTGTTTGTTGTTCTTCTTGAAGTTCCCCTTCTTATTCCCTTTGCCCTTTTTCTTGAAACTGGTGGTCTTATTCACCATTAACACTTGATGCTCCTTCTTGATTTCTACCTCCGCAGCCTTTAGCATTGCGAAGAGCTCGGGAATCGCCGTATCCATCCCTTGCATGTTATAGTTCATCACGAAGCTCTTGTAGCTTGGTGGCGATGATTGAAGAATTACATCAATGACGCTATCATCCGGAAGATTAACTCCCGGTTGAATCAAGTGATTGTTATACCCGGACATTACGAGTATATGCTCACCTTGTAACTATTCTCCTCCATCTTGCAGTTGTAGAACTTATTGGAGACTTCATATCTCTCAGTCCGGGCATTTGCTTGAAATATTAACTTCAACTCCTGGAACATCTCATATGCTCCATGAAGTTCAAAACGTCGTTGAAGTCCCGGTTCTAAGACATAAAGCATGGCACACTGAACTATCGAGTAGTCATCAGCTTTGCTCTGCCACACGTTCATAACATCTGGTGTTGCTCCTGCAGCAGGTTTGGCACCTAGTGGTGCTTCCAGGAAGCAATTCTTCTGTGCAGCAATGAGGATAATCCTCAAGTTACGGACCCAGTCCGTGTAATTGCTACTATCATCTTTCAACTTTGCTTTCTCAAGGAACGCATTAAAATTCAACGGAACAAAAGCACGAGCCATCTATCTACAAAAAACATAGACATGCAAAATACTATCAGGTACTAAGTTCATGATAAATTTAAGTTCAATTAATCATACTACTTAAGAACTCCCACTTAGATAGACATCCCTCTAATCATCTAAGTGATCATGTGATCCAAATCAACTAAACCATAACCGATCATCACGTGAAATGGAGTAGTTTTCAATGGTGAACATCACTATGTTGATCATATCTACTATATGATTCACGCTCGACCTTTCGGTCTCAGTGTTTCGAGGCCATATCTGCATATGCTAGGCTCGTCAAGTTTAACCTGAGTATTCTGCGTGTGCAAAACTGGCTTGCACCCGTTGTAGATGGACGTAGAGCTTATCACACCCGATCATCACGTGGTGTCTGGGAACGACGAACTTTGTAGCAGTGCATACTCAGGGAGAACACTTTTATCTTGAAATTTAGTGACAGATCATCTTATAATGCTACTGTCAATCATAGAAAAATAAGATGCATAAAAGATAAACATCACATGCAATCAATATAAATGATATGATATGGCCATCATCATCTTGTGCTTGTGATCTCCATATCCGAAGCACCGTCTTGATCACCATCGTCACCGGCGGGACACCTTGATCTCCATCGTAGCATCGTTGTCGTCTCACCAACTATTGCTTCTACGACTATCGCTACCGCTTAGTGATACAGTAAAGCAATTACAGGGCGATTGCATTGCATACAATAAAGCGACAACCATATGGCTCCTGGCAGTTGCCGATAACTTTGGTTACAGAACATGATCATCTCATACAATAAAATATAGCATCATGTATTGACCATATCACATCACAACATGCCCTGCAAAAACAAGTTAGACGTCCTCTACTTTGTTGTTGCAAGTTTTACGTGGCTGCTACGGGCTGAGCAAGAACCGTTCTTACCTATGCATCAAAACCACAACGATAGTTTGTCAAGTTAGTGCTGTTTTAACCTTATCAAGGACCGGGCGTAGCCACACTCGGTTCAACTAAAGTTGGAGAAACTGACACCCGCCAGCCACCTATGTGTAAAGCACGTCGGTAGAACCAGTCTCGCGTAAGCGTACGCGTAATGTCGGTCCGGGCCGCTTCATCCAACAATATCGCCGAACCAAAGTGTGACATGCTGGTAAGTAGTATGACTTGTATCGCCCACAACTCACTTGTGTTCTACTCGTGCATATAACATCAACGCATAAAACCTGGCTCGGATGCCACTGTTGGGGAACGTAGTAATTTCAAAAAAAATCCTACGCACACGCAAGATCATGGTGATGCATAGCAACAAGAGGGGAGAGTGTGTCCATGTACCCTCGTAGACCAAAAGCGGAAGCATTAGCACAACGCGGTTGATGTAGTCGTACGTCTTCACGATCCGACCAATCAAGTACCGAACGCGCGACACCTCCGAGTTCAGCACACGTTCAACTCGATGACGTCCCTCGAACTCCGATCCAACCGAGCTTTGAGGGGGAGTTCCGTCAGCACGACGGCGTGGTGACGATGCTGATGTTCTACCGACGCAGGGCTTCACCTAAGCACCGCTATGATATGACCGAGGTGGAATATGGCGGAGGGGGCACCGCACATGGCTAAGAGATCAATGATCAATTGTTGTGTCTATGGGGTGCCCCCCCTCCTCCGTATATAAAAGGGGGGGAGGAGGAGGGGGCCGGCCAAGGGGAGGAGGCGTGCCCAGGGGGGGGCAATCCTACTCCAAGTAGGTTTTGCCCCCCTTTCCTATTCCAACTAGGAGAAGGGGGAAGGAGGAGGTGGAGAGAAGGAAGGAGAAGGGGGGCCGCCGCCCCATCCCTTTCCCAATTCGGGTTGGGGCAAGGGGGGCCGTGCGCCACCTCCTGGCCGCCTCTCCTCTTCCACCACTTGGGCCCATGAGGCCCAATAACCCCTGTGAGGGTTCCGTAACCCCGGTACTCGGTATATATCCGATAACCCCGAAACCATTCCGAGGTCCGAATATAGTCGTCCAATATATCAATCTTCATGTCTCGACCATTTCGAGACTCCTCGTCATGTCCGTGATCACATCCGGACTCGAACTACCTTCGGTACATCAAAACACATAAACTCATAATATAACCGTCATCGAACTTTAAGCGTGCAGACCCTACGGGTTCGAGAACTATGTAGACATGACCGAGACATGTCTCAGGTCAATAAACAATAGCAGAACCTGGATGCTCATATTGGCTCCCACATATTCTACGAAGATCTTTATCGGTCAAACCGCATAACAACATACGTTGTTCCCTTTGTCATCGGTTTGTTACTTTCTGAGATTCGATCGTCGGTATCTCAATACCTAGTTCAATCTCGTTACCGGCAAGTCTCTTTACTCGTTCCATAATACATCATCTCGCAACTAACTCATTAGTTGCAATGCTTGCAAGGCTTAAGTGATGTGCATTACCGAGTGGGCCCAGAGATACCTCTCCGACAAAATCTGAGTGACAAATCCTAATCTCGAAATACGCCAACCCAACAAGTACCTTCGGAGACACCTGTAGAGCACCTTTATAATCACCCAGTTACGTTGTGATGTTTGGTAGCACGCAAAGTGTTCCTCCGGTAAACGGGAGTTGCATAATCTCATAGTCATAGGAACATGTATAAGTCATGAAGAAAGCAATAGCACAATACTAACAGATCAAGTGCTAAGCTAACGGAATGGGTCAAGTCAATCACATCATTCTCCTAATGATGTGATCCCGTTAATCAAATGACAACTCTTTGTCTATGGATAGGAAACATAACCATCTTTGATCAATGAGCTAGTCTAGTAGAGGCATACTAGTGACACTCTGTTTGTCTATGTATTCACACATGTATCATGTTTCCGGTTAATACAATTCTAGCATGAATAATAAACATTTATCATGATATAAGGAAATAAATAATAACTTTATTGTTGCCTCTAGGGCATACTTCCTTCATTCTATAGCTGCAAGATGGAGGAGAATAGTTCTGTCAGTGAACACATACTCAAAATGTCTGGGTACCATAACCACTTGACTCAGCTGGGAGTTAATCTTCCTGATGATAGTGTCATTGACAGAGTTCTTCAATCACTGCCACCAAGCTATAAAGGCTTCGTGATGAACTATAATATGCAAGGGATGGAAAAGACAATTCCCGAGCTCCTCGCAATGCTAAAGGCTGCGGAGGTAGAAATCAAGAAGGAGCATCAAGTGTTGATGGTTAACAAGACCACTAGTTTCAAGAAAAAAGGAAAAGGGAAGAAGGGGAACTTCAAGAAGAACAACAAGCAAGTTGTTGCTCAAGGGAAGAAGCCCAAGTCTGGACCTAAGCCTGAAACTAAGTGCTTCTACTGCAAAGGGACTGGTCACTGGAAGTGGAACTGCCCCAAGTATTTGATATACATGTTATTGATGTGTACCTTACTAATGCTCGTTGCTCATATTTGCAACTCGAAACATGGGCTACGGATTAAACAAAGATTGGCTAAGGACGAGGTGACAATGCGCGTGGGAAATGGTTCCAAAGTCGATGTGATCGCCGTCGGCAAGCTACCTCTACATCTACCTTCGGGACTAGTATTAGACTTGAATAATTGTTATTTGGTGCCAGCGTTGAGCATGAACATTATATTTGGATCTTGTTTGATGCGAGACGGTTATTCATTTAAATCGGAGAATAATAGTTGTTCTATTTATATGTGTAATATATTTGATGGTCATGCACCCTTGATGAGTGGTCTATTTTTGTTGAATCTCGATTGTAGTGACACACATATTCATAATATTGAAGCCAAAAGATGCAAAGAAATAACAACACCTTGCAACCTGTTTAAAGGGGTTGTCAATCCCTTTCGGGTAACAGCGCCAGAAATTGCGTGTTGACGGGAGAAAGTTGTATTAGATTGAAATAATAGGTCGTAATAAAATAAAGTGCAGCAAAGTATTTTTGGATTTTGGTTTAATAGATCTGAATAAAAAGTGCAAATAAATTAGATCGCAAAGCAAATTTATGGGAAAGAAGACCCGTGGGCCGTAGATTTCACTAGTGGCTTCTCTCGAGAAAGATAGCAAACGGTGGGTAAACAAATTAATGTTGGGCAATTGATAGAACATCAAATAATTATGATGATATCCAGGCAATGATCATTACATAGGCATCACGTCCAAGATTAGTAGACCGACTCCTGCCTACATCTACTACTATTACTCCACACATCGACCACTATCCAGCATGCATCTAGTGTATTAAGTTCATGGAAAAACGGAGTAATGCAATAAGAACGATGACATGATGTAGACCAGATCTATCTATGTAGAGATAGACCCCATCATTTTATCCTTAGTAGCAACGATACATACGTGTCGTTTCCCTTTCTGTCACTAGGATCAAGCATCGTAAGATCGAACCCACTATCGGGCACCTCTTCCCATTGCAAGATAAATAGATCAAGTTGGCCAAACAAAACCCAAATATTGGAGAAGAAATATGAGGCTATAAGAGATCATGCATATAAGAGATCATGCATATAAGAGATCAAATAAACTCAAATAACTTTCATGGATATAAAAAGATATGACTGATCATAAACTAAAAGTTCATCAGATCCCAACAAACACACCGCAAAAAGAGTTACATCATATGGATCTCCAAGAGACCATTGTATTGAGAATTCAGCGAGAGAGTGGAAGCCATCTAGATGCTAACTACGGACCCGAAGGTCTACAAAGAACTACTCACGCATCGATCATCGGAGAGGCACCAATGGAGGTGGTGAACCCCATCCGAGATGGTGTCTAGATTGGATCTGGTGGTTCTGGACTCTCCAGCGGCTGGATGAATATTTCGTCGACTCCCCTAGGGTTCTGGTATTTTTGGGGTATTTATAGAGCAAAGAGGCGGTCCGGGGGGCACCCGAGGTGGGCACAACCCACCAGGGCGCGCCTGGGCCTCCTGGCGCGCCCTGGTGGGTTGTCCCCTCCTCGGGACTCCCCCCAGGTGCAACCAGGGCCCAATATCTTCCTTCTGGTCCATAAAAAATCTCCCTGAAGTTTCGTTGCATTTGGACTCCATCTGATATTGATTTCCTGCGGTGTAAAAAACATGCAAAAAAACAGCAACTTGCACTTGGCACTCTGTCAATAGGTTAGTACCAAAAAATGATATAAAATGACTATAAAATGATTATAAAACATCCAATATTGATAATAAAACAGCATGTAAAAATCAAAAATTATAGATACGTTGGAGACGTATCAGCATCCCCAAGCTTAACTCCTACTCGTCCTCGAGTAGGTAAGTGATGAAAGCATTTTTTTTTGATGTGGAGTGCTGTTTATCATGTCATATCGTATTCTTTTCTTTATAGCATGGAAATTTGGACTTTTATGTGATTCAAAGCAATAGTCTAGTTTTGACCTAATAATTTAGATACTCAAGCATATCAACAAGCAACCATGTCTTTCAAAATATCAACACTAAAATAAGTTATCCCTAGCCCATCATGCTCAAACATTGATCCATTCATGAAACACATTTTCATATTAGCTACACCCAATACTCAAGTATGATCATATTGCCTCTTAGTTTGTGCTTTCGTAAGAGAAGATGGAGACTCAAATTCAAAAATAAAAATTGCATAAAGTAAAAGAAAGGCCCTTCGCAGAGGGAAGTAGGGATTTGTAGAGGTGCCAGAGCTCAAAGCGAAAAATTAGAGATAAAAACATTTTGGGAGGTGTATCCATCCCACCAACAAAAACGACTTAGAGTTCCAAACACTTTCCGTGCTAGATATGCCACAGGTGGTTCCCAAAGAGAAAATAAAGTTTATTCCTTTTTCCACCATTCTTTCACTTTCCATGGCTAGCCGTATCCACGGTTGCCCTCCATACCAACACTTTCCAAGGAATTTATTATTTGACAACATAAAGTAAATTCATTTTTGCATTTCGGGACTGGGCATCCCTAAAACCTTTGCCTTACTCTCGTGCAATGACAAGTGAATAAACACTCGTCGTGACAATAACACATCCAACATGGAAAATATTAGCCACCCATTACCGTTCCACGAGCAAAACAAATACACAAAAGAGAAGTTTATTTTGAAACTTAGAGATGGCACATGCAAATTTGCTTAGAACGGCAAAAGAATACCGCATATAGGTAGATATAGTGGAATCATGTGGCAAAACTGGTTTAAAGGATTTTGGATGCACAAGTAGAGATCATACTTGGTGCAAAATGAAGGCTAGCAAAAAGAATGAGAAGTGACCAACCAAGAAACGAATAATCTCATAAGCAAGCATTAAGCATAATTAACACCGAATAATGCACCACAAGTAGGATATAATTTCATTGCTTGACTATTGACTTTCGTGCATGCATAGGGAATCACAAACCTTAACACCAATATTCTTACTAAAGCATAATTACTCATCAACATATCTCACATATCACATCATCATATCTCAAAACTATTACTAAGAATCAAGTTTATTCTTGGATATCGATCACTTTGGGACTAATTTTCATGTGTTGCTTTTCATAAGCTCAAACAAATATAAGTGAAGATCATGAGCATAATTTTTTTCTTTCTCTCAAAATAATTTAAGTGAAGCAAGAGAGAATCTCTTCAAAATTTTACTAACTCTCAAATAAATCTAAGTGAAGCAAGAGAGCATTTTTTCAAAAAAATACTAAGCACACTGTGCTCAAAAAGATATAAGTGAAGCACTAGAGCAAGTCCTAGCTCATAAAAGATTTAAGTGAAGCACAAAGAGCAATTCTAACAAGTCATGAAATAATTTTGGCTCTCTCCAATGAGTGTGTTCAGCAAGGACTGATGACTTAAAACATAAAATAAAACAAGCAAAGACTCATATCATACAAGACGCTCCAAGCAAAACACATATTATGTGACGAATACAAATATAGCTTCGAGTAAAATACCGATAGTCGTTGGAAGAAAGCGGGGATGCCACTCGGGGGCATCCCCAAGCTTAGTTGGTTGCTCATTTTTGGATAATAGCTTGGGATGCCGGGGCATCCCCAAGCTTAGGCTCTTCCATCCTTCCTTCATCCATCGTAAGATAACCTAAAACTTGAAAACTTCAATCACACAAAACTCAACAAAACCTTCGTGAGATCCATTAGTGTAAGAAAGCAAACCACTACTATAAGTACTGTATCAAAACAATTCATATTTTGTTTTTGTATTATATCTACTGTATTCCAACATTTCTACGGGAAAAACTCATCAAACAAAACCATAGAGCCATCAAAATAAGCACACAACACAAAGAAAACAGAATCTGTCAAAACAGAACAGTCTGTAGCAATTTGATACTTTCGAATACTTCTGTAACTCCCAAAATTCTGAAAACATAGGACGACCAGGGTAATTTGTATATTAATCTTCTGCAAAAAGAATTGGCATTTTATCATGTTCTGGTGATTTTTAACAATTGTTTTCGTGACTGCATAAGTTTCTGTTTTTCAGCAAGATCAAACAACTATCACCCAAGAAGATCCTATAGGCTTTACTTGGCACAAACACTAATTAAAACACAAAAAACACAATCATACCAGTAGCATAATTGTGCAAACACTCAAGAACAGAAAGCAAAAAGCAAAATATATTTTATTCATTGGGTTGCCTCCCAACAAGCGCTATAGTTTTACGCCCTTAGCTAGGCATAAAGCAAGGATCTAAGTTTTGTCATCCTTCTTCTTCTTAATTTTCTTAGAGGTATTTTCATCATGGGGTTTTGTAAACACAACATAAAACATATTATCCATGGAAACTTTAGCATTCCTTAGTTGGTTTTCATCATAACCCCTTTGATTTCCCGCAACAATCCAAGAGTAATGTTGATTAACATTATTAAAAACTTGTTGGATTATATCTAGAACGGGGACTTCCTTCTTAAGGTCCTCATCAAAGATCTTATTATCCCCAAGCAAATGCCTTAATGCATAATCACTATTGTAAAGAATTTCATCTATCACGGGTTTTGCATGATTCATACCATAAAAATCAAAGATTTCCCTAGCTTCCCCAATTATGTAGTCAAACTCATTCATAAGAACGAGAGTGGCCAACTTTTTAGCCCTAGGATTCTTTATTGCTGAAGCTCAAAAAACAATCTTTGCAGAGTAGGATGAGGGCGAATAAATTTACTTTCAAGTTTCAGAACTAGTGCTAAAATAGCATATGCATAAGATCTAGTAGTTTTAAGTATAGGAGCAACATCAAGACTTAGATTTCCAACACAATTGAAAAATTCTTGGATACGATCTTTTCCCACAATGTTCCCTTGCCCCAAGATAAAAGTTTTAGCATCCAGATTGCCTGTACGTCCAATCTTAGGAGTCAGGCCATCATCTGTTGGTGCCACTCAAAATCACTCATGATTGCAAGCAAAGAATAGATCTGACAAGAAAACGGCGAACGGAAGAAGAGAGGCGAATAAAACAACAAATTTTTGTGAAGTGGGGGAGACAAAAACGAGAGCCAAATGGAAAATAATGTAAATTGCGAGGAGATGAGATTTGTGATTAGGAACCTAGTATATGTTGAAGATCCTCCCCGGCAACGGCGCCAGAAATTCCTTTTGATGTCGCTTGAAGCTACGTCGGTATTTCCCCAAAGAGGAAGGGATGATGCAAAGACGGCGCGGTAGGTATTTCCTCGAAATGAAATCAAGGTTATCCAACCAGTAGGAGAACCAAGCAACATAATGTAAACAGCCCCTGCACACAAATAACAACACCTTGCAACCCGACGTGTTAAAGGGGTTGTCAATCCCACCCGTGTAACGGCGCCAGAAATTGCGTGTTGACAGGAAAAAGTTGTAATAGATTGAAATAATAGATTGCAAATAAAATAAAGTGCACCAAAGTATTTTTGGATTTTTGGTTTAATAGATTTGAATAAAAAGTGCAAATAAATTAGATCGCAAAGCAAATTTATGAGAAAGAAGACCCGGGGGCCATAGATTTCACTAGTGGCTTCTCTCGAGAAAGATAGCAAACGGTGGGTAAACAAATTACTGTTGGGCAATTTATAGAACCTCAAACAATAATGGCGATATCCAGGCAATGATCATTACATAGGCATCACGTCCAAGATTAGTAGACCGACTCCTGCCTGCATCTACTACTATTACTCCACACATCGACCGCTATCCAACATGCATCTAGTGTATTAAGTTCATGGAAAAACAGAGTAATGCAATAAGAACGATGACATGATGTAGACAAGATCTATCTATGTAGATATAGACCCCATCGTTTTATCCTTAGTAGCAACGATACATACGTGTCGTTTCCCTTTCTGTCACTACGATCAAGCATGCATCGTAAGATCAAACCCACTACCGGGCACCTCTTCCCATTGCAAGATAAATAGATCAAGTTGGACAAACAAAACCCAAATATCGGAGAAGAAATACGAGGCTATAAGAGATCATGCATATAAGAGATCAAAGAAACTCAAATAACTTTCATGGATATAAAAAGATATGACTGATCATAAACTCAAAGTTCATTAGATCCCAACAAACACACCGCAAAAAGAGTTACATCATATGGATCTCCAAGAAACCATTGTATTGAGAATTCAGCGAGAGAGAGGAAGCCATCTAGCTACTAACGACGGACCCGAAGGTCTACAAAGAACTACTCATGCATCATCGAAGAGGCACCAATGGAGGTGGTGAACCCCATCTGAGATGGTGTCTAGATTGGATCTGGTGGTTCTGGACTCTGCGGCGGCTCGATGAATATTTCGTCGACTCCCCTAGGGTTCTGGTATTTTTGGGGTATTTATAGAGCAAAGAGGCGGTCCGGGGGGCACCTGAGGTGGGCACAACCCACTGTGGCGTGCACAGGCCTCTGGCGCCTACAGTGAGTTGTCCCCTCCTCAGGACTCCCTCCAGGTGCAACCAGGGCCCAATATCTTCCTTCTGGTCCATAAAAAATCTCCGTGAAGTTTCGTTGCATTTGGACTCCGTCTGATATTGATTTCCTACGATGTAAAAAACATGCAGAAAAAACAGCAACTGGCACTTGGCACTATGTCAATAGGTTAGTATCCAAAAATGATATAAAATGATTATAAAACATCCAAGATTGATAATAAAATAGCATGGAACAATAAAAAATTATAGATACGCTGGAGACGTATCACGCGTTAACCTAATGCTTCCGCTTTTGGTCTACGAGGGTACGTGGACACACTCTCCCCCTCTCGTTGCTATGCATCTCCTAGATACATCTTGCGTGAGCGTAGGAATTTTTTTGAAATTGCATGCTACGTTCCCCCACAAAATCATGTGACCCAAGCTAGTCTGTGTGCTAACAGTGGTGAGGAGCGCTAGTGGAGGTTGTGACTTGAGATCCCGCGAGGGTTCCAAGGCTTGTCCCTGCGGTGAAATTTCCGAGCCAAATCTCAGTCCAAATGGTGAAATCGAAGGGTGACGACAAGGCAGACGCGGCCAAGGTCGCAGCCATGAAGCTAGACATGGATCAATTGGACAAAAATGTGGAAGGTGTTCACACTAAAGTAGAGGGCATACGTCTCAAAGTCACGGAGGTCAAGAAACAACTGACATCGGTGGAGGAACTGATGTTGTCGATGGATTTGAGGTTGAGCGCATGTCCTCAACCTAGACAGGAAATTGAAGGAGACAAGGACGCGCAAAATTAGCAGCATCAACCCCAATTCACTCCCCAGCGACTGCAACAACCACCTCTTAAGTCGACTCAAAGGCAGACAGGTGAGCACCTGGCTAGAACTTCTCCACCAACAGCTTTCATCATGACCTGGATCAACAAAGCTTACTACTACTGAGGGAGTCCTGGATTAGGGGGTGTCCGGATAGCCGAACTATCACCGTTGGCCGGACTCCTGGACTATGAAGATACAAGATTGAAGACTTCGTCACATGTCCGTATGGGACTTTCCTTGGCGTGGAAGGCAAGCTTGGCGATACGGATATGTAGATCTCCTACCATTGTAACCGACTCTGTGTAACCCTAACCCTATCTGGTGTCTATATAAACCGAAGGGTTTTAGTCCGTAGGACGAACAACAATCATACCATAGGCTAGCTTCTAGGGTTTAGCCTCTCGATCTCGTGGTAGATCCACTCTTGTACTACCCATATCATCAATATTAATCAAGCAGGAGTAGGGTTTTACCTCCATCGAGAGGGCCCGAACCTGGATAAAAACATCGTGTCCCTTGTCTCCTGTTACCATCCGCCTAGGCCTTGCGATTCGGGACCCCCTACCCGAGATCCGCCGGTTTTGACACCGACATTGGTGCTTTCATTGAGAGTTCCTGCGTATGCGTCATCCTTAGGCCCGATGGCTCCTTCGATCATCAACAACGACGCGGTCCAGGTGAGACTTTTCTCCCGGACAGATCTTCAGATTCGGCCGCTTTGCATGCGGGCAATTCACTTGGCCATCTGGAGCGGATCGAAACCTCGCCCCAGCCATCGGGTCAGATTTGGGAGTTTGAACTACGGCCGACATCCGCGGAGACTTGATCTTCGATCGATTCGAGCCACAGCCAAGCGCCCGCCTGTCTCGATGGGCATGATCTAGCTCTGCCGCCCGAAGCGATTGCCACGGAGGCTGCACCGGATCCGCTCCGACCCTTAGCTTCGGGCCGACTCCAATCGAGGACGAGTGGTTGGACACCGCCTCGGGGGCTACGATCTCTACGGTGATTGAGCCGAACTCCATCCATGTCCTTTGCGAAGACCGTGACTCCAAGGTGCCGGACTCCTCCCCGGACTCCGAACCCTCCGCGCCCCTGCCAATCGAATCCAACTGGGAGCCGGTTATGGAGTTCACTGTCATGACATCTTTCAAAGACTCGCCCTTTGGCGACATCCTGAATTCACTAAAGTCTCTCTCTTTATTAGGAGAGCCCTGGCCGGACTACGGTCAGGAAGGTTGGGATGCGGACGACGAAGAAATTCAACGCCCACCCACCGCGCACTTTGTAGCCACTGTCGAAAGGTTAAACGACGTGCTCGATTTCGACTCCGATGACATCGACGGTATGGACGACGATGTAGGAGACAACCATGAACCAGCACCTATAGGATACTGGACAACCACCTCATCCCATGATGTATACATGGTGGATACACCTAAAGGAAGTGACGACGAGGAACAACGGGACACTACGAAGGATAAATCCCTCGAAAAGCAGTCAAAACGGCAAAGTAAACGCCGCACCAAGTCCCGCCTCGACAAAGACGGCAGCCACACAGACCCAGCCATAGAGCAGGGCAAACAGGTGGACGACGAACATGCTATCGAGCAACCGTCCGAACAGGACAGCTTGGATAAACAACCCGTCCCCGGCGAAGATAACAGTCCGGACGATCTCTCGCCGGACAAATTGTTGGAGCAGAAGAACCTCCACAAAAGGCTCGTCGCCACTGCGCGTAGCCTGAAAAAGCAGAAGCGGAAGCTCAAAACAGCAGAAGATGCACTCACAATCAGATGGAGCAAAGTACTCAACACCGCAGAGAAATACGGTGATAGTCACCAAACAAAGAGCTACCCGAAGCGCAAATTACTGCCCGAATTCGATGAGGAGGCCGTAGAGCCCCCGCAATCAAAGAACAAAGAGGCCGCCCGGTCGGATAGACAACCACATGACAAACATGGAGCGGCAAGCGGCGCCGCACACAGGCCGGCACGCGGTCCGCATAAGGATTCACATCAAAAGGATGGCCAGTTAGGTCCATCTATGGGCCGAGAAAGCAAGCTCTTCCAAGCAATGCAACACGCAAAATATCCGAACATCACGGCACACCCAAATATAGGGGTGCCGCACACCTCCTGTGTTTCACCGATGAGGTGTTGGATCACGAATTCCCAGCGGGATTCAAACCCGTAAACATAGAGGCATACGACGGAACAACAGACCCTGGAGTCTGGATTGAGGATTACATCCTCCACATACGCATGGCTAGAGGAGATGATCTCCACGCCATAAAATACTTACCCCTCAAGCTCAAAGGGCCAGCCCGGCATTGGCTCAAAAGCCTCCCGAAAATACCATTGGAAGTTGGGAAGAGCTCGAGGATGCTTTTTGGGCAAATTTTCAAGGGACTTATGTCCGTCCTCCGGATCTGCACGATTTAAGTCACATAACTCAACAACCCGGAGAGTCAGCCTGCAAATTCTGGAACAGGTTCCTCATCAAAAGAACCAAATAGTCGACCGTCTGCACCAAGCCTTAGCAGCTTTCAAACACAACGTCCGAGACGAATGGCTGCATGACACCTCGGCCAGGAGAAGCCGAGAACAATGGCTGCATTAACAAGCCTCATGACCCGCTTTTGCGCAGGAGAGGATAGTTGGCTGGCAAGATGCAGCACCAGCGACCCAAGTACATCCGAAGTCAGGGATGGAAATGGAAAACCACGACGCAGCAAGGACCAGCACCGGACAAAGGGAAACAGCCTGAAGAGCACGGCAGTCAACGCCGGATTCAGAAGCTCCCGGCAGAATCATAAAAAACTGCCCCTCAAGGACAACAGCGACGAGCTATCCAACCTAAACAAAATCTTAGACAAAATATGCCAAATCCACAATACTCCTGGGAAGCCTGCAAACCATACCCACAGAGATTGTTGGGTCTTCAAGAAGTCCGGCAAACTCAATGCCGAACACAAGGGGCTCGACACACCAAGCGAGGACGATGACGAACCCCACAAGCAGAGCACCGGAAAACAAAAGAATTTCCCACAAAAAGTCAAAACAGTAACTCACTTCAAGTGACAAAAGGGAAAAACAGAGCGGCGCCCATAGAAACACGCGCCGCACGGTCTATCCCAGCAGAGTCCCAACGATGGTTGTCAAAACCAATCACCTTCGATCATCAGGACTATTTCGGAAGTATCCGGAACGCAAGATGGACTGCCTTGATATTAGATCCTATAATCGACGGACTCCAATTTACACAAGTCCTAATGCATGGAGGTAGCGATCTAAACCTGCTATATCAGGACACAATCCGCAAAATTTGGATACACCCAACCAAAATTCGCCATAGCAACACCTCCTTCAAAGGGGTAATGCGAGGCCTATATGCCCATTATACGGGCTCCCTACTGCTAGAAGTTGTGTTCGGCTCATCCGACAACTTCCGCCGCGAAAAGTTAACCTTCCACATCGCCCCATTCGAAAGTAGCTATCAAGCACTCTTTGGGGCGTGAAGCTTTACGCCCGCTTTTAACGCAATACAGCATTATGCATCTCTTACACTTAAAATGCCCGGTCCACGCGGCATCATCTCATTAAAAGGGAGTATCAAGTGTTACTCGAGCACGAAAGAACGTGAGACTGCCTTGACAGCCCCACACTAATCCGGCTCCGCTAATCAAAGCACCTGAATAGGTCATTCGAACCCCGGACATGGCTAGGCGAGTCCGGCGTAAACATATAAACGCCTACTAGCGGCATACCCCCGTACAAGGGGCTGCACGCATGTACAACAAGAGACAATAAAGCTCAATTTTATTCACTTTTTGAACCGTACTCTGTTTATTTAATATAAAGTACTTTTTTCGCATGATCTTTCTTTCTTTTCAACTAAGTTCTTCTCTTTTACAGATGAACACCGTGCTACACCCGTCCAGGATACGGCACAACGGAGACACATGCGCAGACGTGCAGTAGGGACCCGTTGCAAGGATTCTTTTCAGATTAAGACCCTGCGTAAACCTTTTTTTACTGTCTCTTGTTGATACACATCCCCTGGTTTCTAGCTATAACCAAGGAGGAGGCTGGTGTTTTGGCATCGGGCCGCACCAGAATTTTTTATGCGTGCACTGGACACGGGGGCTTAGGGCATTATTCTGCCCGTTTTCATAAAGACCGAATACCTTAGGGAGTGTTCGGCGTCTCGAGTTAGGCCTTATATGCATCAGCTCCGAATCATGTCTTTGGTCAAATGTTGGGTTTGCCCGGCTCCTGTGTTTTGCTGCCTTACGTTCCGTTCTATCGCCTAACGCGGCACCAGGAGAACTACTGCGATTGTGCCCCGGTTCGGCCAGGTGAGCACCTCAGTAGAGAAAGCCGAAAACCGACTGTCATGATATAGCGTGAGACTGGTCAACCACTCGATGACCCACCGGAATGTTTAGAATTCCCCCGCATTAAGGAAGGACCGTTTCCTGGTCAGGCACATACGCGCCCCGAATACGGGAGAGCGCGGTGCCCCTAGGGGCTATATAGTAGCCCCACCATCGAACTCCTATGGCTAAGTGAAAGTGATAAAGCATTATAGTCCGATTGCCTAGTTTGCTACGCTATCACCTCCTTTACAGGACCAAGACGTTGGATTAAGTGTGAAAATGCGCCTTTCTGCAAACACCCCCGCACTATGTGTGTGGGGACTGAAGCCGAAGACTGCCATCTTTCAGGTTATATACACATATACATCAACGGCCGCACAGGAGGTGTTTTAATACTTGAACGCACAAGTATAAAAAGCTCTTATCTTATATTGAAACATTGTTTTCACAAATCATACATGTCATTAAAATATAATATCCTTCGGACACCGCGTCTCTATTAAACGAGCGCCCTGCAGGACTTCCTCAAAATAGTGCTCGGCAGGTACTCGGCTTCTGTCCAAATCTTGGGATGCAACGTCGGTGGCCTTCATCTCCGCCCAGTATGTCTTGACATGGGCAAGAGCCATCCGCGCACCCTTTATGCATGCTGACCGCTTCATTGCATCGATATGCGGCACCGCACCAAGGAACTGTTGCACCAAGCCAAAATAACTCTTCGGCTCGGGCCTTTTTCGCCACAAATGAGTCACGACAGCCTTCATGCCAAGTCCGGACAACCTATTCAGCTCAGCCCATTCGGCCAAACGATCGGTTAATGAAAGTGGACGCTCCGGACTATGGAACTGCGACCAAAAAAGCTCTTCCATTCCGTGATCCTTTTGACCTCAGAAGTGTTCGGCCGCGTCTGCGGCACTCGCCGCCAAGTCCAGATAAGCATCCTTCGCACCCCACAGCCGGTCCAATTGAGCGTACTTAGGATCCGTGAATTTCCTCCGCATCAGAAAGGGCTTTCCAGTCGCAATATCTCCGGCCCGACGTAGCTCCTCCTTCATAGCTCTCATCGCAGAGCGAGTATCCTTGGCCTCGGTGGCGGCCTTTTTCATGACCTCTTGTTTCGCTTGATCTTCTTTTTCAAGAAGCTCACAACGGTCAGTAGCATTCTTCAATTTCACGGCCATCTCGGCCATGTCTTTCTTGCTTCGGCAGTGAGCAGCCTGTTCGGCTTTTAGCTCTGCGGCCGCCTTTAAGGCAGCCGCATCACTTTTTCCGCTTGCTCCTTGGCTCAGGCGAGCTCCGCCCAAGGCTCTCCATAGCAGCGGCACCATCTGCATTAAGCATACATGTTGTAAGGCATGGGCGTCAAGCTCCTTACCAGGTGTCCGCGGAGAAGTTGCATACCTTGTGACTCATCAAGCCGCTTATTAACAAGCGTGATGTCCGCATCCGCCACGTCAAGTTGCCGCTTGATTCGGCAAATTCATCAGCCCGGCTAGCCACCGGACGCTTCACCACCTACATAGGAAGAGCGCATATTATACCTGGGGTTATGATCCTCGGCGCGCCGTCATTTTTGACACTGCACCAAGTCTTAGGGGCTACTATCTATACAGAGCGCATTTTATATGCAAAACTGTCAGAAGGTACATCATTTTGCGTACCTCAAAACCCGTCAGTAAAGTTACGACGGCTTCATGCAATCCGCTCTCAGCGGATGAAATCCTTTCAATCACCGTACCCATTAACGTACGGTGATCTTCCGAGATAGACGCTCGCCCGAGCAGATCCTTCATCTCCTCCGACCGTACACCCGTTGGTGCCGGACTCGTCCGGTGGCCTTTTTCGAAGGCCGGACACGGAGGGCTTTGAGGGGACATACGGCTGCCTTCTGGCCCCGCCGGATTCGGAGAAGCCCTCCATGACGACACCTCAGGGTCGTCCACCTCGCATAATGGTACGGCAGGCGGAGGCGTTTCGCTCTCCATCATCTCCGGACCAAGATCCCCTGAAGACGAGCTCTGCTGTGAAGGGCTGAGATCCGAACTACAAGGTAAACTTTCGGTTACCTTCGTAAATAAAACGGGATGTCTCTCTTTAGAAAACGCCCCCTTTACTTACGGCTCGCTGGAGGGCTGGTCTCCTTGGGGAAATAGTGTGGCCGGGGCATCTCCCGCCGCAGGACCCTCTGGTGAAGATTTCTTCCCCGCTTCGAGGCTTTGGTCTCCGGATCTTCAGAAGCGGTCCTCTTCTCCCCTTGGAGGGAGGGATTCTCGATCCCCTCTTTCTTGATAGCCTCCTTCACGGAGGTAGTAGTTCCCTTGTTCCCCCCTTCGCCTTCTTCAAAAGGTACAACCTCTAGCATCTTGGTTAATACAGGATCCGGCGTGGTCTCAAGGAGGGGGCCGGACACCTGATCAGTTTTGCTTTTGCTATCCACTCATGTTTAAAGGATAGCTCTTTTAAGGGCAAGTGTATGATAAATATGCGGATAGCATGTCCGGGTACATGACTACTTACTTGAGTATCCGGACGATTGCAGCTCACACCTGCGTCCTCGGTTAAGTCCGGACACATTGCTTGTGATCCGAAGAACAGTTGGTACATCTCCATGGGCGTTACGCCCATAAAATGTTGGAGAGATCGTGGTCCCTCCGGATTAAAATCCCACAGGCGGAGGGGGCGACGTTTGCAGGGCAAGGTGCGACGAATCAGCATGACCTGCGCTACTACGACCAGATTGATCTCTCCCTCTCGGAGGTCTCGAATACGGCCCTGCAACAGAGGTACGTCCTTGGACGGTCCCCAGTCGAGCCCTTTATTGACCCATGACGCCCGCCGCAGTGGAGGACCCGAGCAGAAGGCAAGTGGCGCCGCCCATTTGGTGCCCCTGGGAGCGGTGATATAAAACCACTCCTGTTGCAATAAATTGAGCTCCTCTTGAAAAGAACCCTCGGGCCAGGGAGCGTCCGCATTCTTGCTTATAACAGCCCCTCCGCACTCTGCCTAATGCCCCTTGATCATCTTCGGCTCCACTTTGAAGGTCTTGAGCCACAATCCGAAGTGAGGGGTAATGCGGAGGAAGGCTTCACATACGACAATGAACGACGAGATGTGGAGGATGGACTCGGATCCAAGTCATGGAATTCCAGCCCATAATAAAACATGAGCCCCTCACAAAGGGGTCCGTCGGGAAGCCTAAACCCCGAAGGAAGTGAGACACGAATACCACGCTCTCACCAGGCTCGGGAGTGGGAATAACCTGCCCTTGGGCAGGCAGCCTATGCGAAATTTCGCCGGTTAGATACCTGGCGTCTCTCAGCTTTAGCACATCTTCTTCCGTGACGGAGGAAGACATCCACCGGCCGTGCAGGTCGGAGCCGGACATCGTTGAAGGTCTGAAGCGCCTAAATCTGGAGCTTTGGGTGTTGGAACTCGAGGCGAGGGGCGGATTCGATTGAGATTGAAAGAAAGGAGCGGGCCTTGGTCTCGTTATAAAGAGGTTGAATACCAAGAATCCTCCCGTGACCGTTCGGGACTCGCCTTCGATGGAGGAGGCGTGCCAACAGGCACGACTGGGTTACCCACGCCCGTATTGATGAGGACCCCAGAATAAAGGGGCACGATCTCCGCTCTGATAAGACGAGCCGAAGAAACCGCCTTGCTAAACGGGCTGAGGTGGGACAGTAAAAACGATTCGTATAAAGGCCTGGCCGTGGTGTGATGTCACGCCGCGGAATACGTTAGCAGATCTGTGCAAAGGTTATTCTATCTACAGTAGTATGTGGAACTTGTTTTGCGGAGCCGGACACTATCCTTGTGTTCAAAATCTTCTATGAAGTATTCGGAGGAGGAACCCGCCTTGCAATGCCGAAGACAATATGCGCACCGGACTCGTCGTCATTGAAGCCTGGTTCAGGGGCTACTGAGAGAGTCCTGGATTAGGGGGTGTCCGGATAGCCGAACTATCACCGTTGGCCGGACTCCTGGACTATGAAGATACAAGATTGAAGACTTCGTCCCGTGTCCGGATGGGACTTTCCTTGGCGTGGAAGGCAAGCTTGGCGATACGGATATGTAGATCTCCTACCATTGTAACCGACTCTGTGTAACCCTAACCCTATCCGTTGTCTATATAAACCGAAGGGTTTTAGTCCGTAGGACGAACAACAATCATACCATAGGCTAGCTTCTAGGATTTAGCCTCTCTGATCTCGTGGTAGGTCCACTCTTGTACTACCCATATCATCAATATTAATCAAGCAGGAGTAGGGTTTTACCTCCATCGAGAGGGCCCGAACCTGGGTAAAAACATCGTGTCCCTTGTCTCCTGTTACCATCCGCCTAGACGCATAGTTCGGGACCCCCTACCCGAGATCCTACGGTTTTGACACCGACAACTACCCTTCACAAGAGGGAAAATGGGTTGCAAGGGCACTACCAGGTGTTTTATGGTCAACCTCAATTCAGAGAATACCAACATCCTGTAGTACATCAAACACCAAGACCCATGGCACCTCCTCCCAATACTACCCCCACATGTATATTACCAACCAGAATACCAATAGTAGAATCAACAGAAAAATACATCAACAACAATACTACCGTCATCCTATGCACCCCCCAATATTTCTCAGGAATGCATCAAGGACCAGAACCAGGACCAGGCCCAGCTGTGCACCGATAAGTAGGACACTAGTTCCAAACACCCAGGCAAGGTCGATACCTTGACCAGAGCAGAGACCAGGACAAAGAAACTCAGTTCTACCAATCCATTGCAAAAGCTCCCAAATTTGATGGTAGCAACCCCATGGAACCTCTGAGAACTATCGAGAAATATTTTCTCAATGGTATATGTGCGTGAGGAGGCCAAATGGGATTATGCCCATATGTATCTAACTAGCAGAGTTGACATATGGCTAAGGAATTCTGGCATATCGGAGGAAAGTCTTACCTAGGAAGAATTCTGTAAAGTGGTAGTCAATAGATTTTTAGGGGGTAGCTCTTATGACATAGTGGAAAACCTCAGTTCTATTAAACAAGGATCCACTTCTGGTTCTGAGAAGAAAAGATGTCTTCATACAAAAAGGAGAACCCTAGGATTACTGAAGGTTATTATGTCAAATATTATATCAATGGGCTCAAGCTAGAAATTAAAGACTACCTAAAACCCTTCAAACCACAGACACAGACATTGGGATTACATGTACATGCCCAAGGTACATAGAGGAAATTATCCTCTTTCATTGGATTTCCGAAAAATTTCAGTCCAAGGCCAGTACAAAATAGATCAAGATGGATCGACACTAATGGCATCAAGAAGGAAGGTGAACAGAGAACTAGCCCTAAGCCCGAAGGGAAGTACAAAGAACCTGGTACTTGTAGATACTGTGGAGGCAAATGGTTCTTTAGACACAAGTGTGCCCAGTCCAAAACACTGAATATCATGACCAATGAAGAAAAATGCCGAGGAAACATCAGATGAAATTCTACAGGGCAGTGATCCAACTGATGAAAACACTACAGCTGCTACTTCCCAACTGAAGAAGAACACCCTTTCGTCAGATGTTCGTTTTCAGTTATGTTGTGGCGTAGTTTGTTGGACGTTTGGAACTTGCCTAAGTTGGAAACCTTAAGAAATACTGGGAGAGACTGGCTACTTATTGCTGCAGCGAGCATTGGTACTTGCACGTTGGATAGAGTTCTAATGGTGTTTTGACGTTGCTGGTTTATTCGTAATGAGATTGTCCACAACAAGCAACCACCTTTTGTTGATGTCTCCAAAAGATTTCTTCTTAGTTATATGGATATGCTACATTAGATCAAGTACCACCCAGACCAAGACTTCATTAAAGGGAAGTTTCTATTGATGGCCATATTACTTCTTTATAAGTTTGATACTGATGGATCCTTCTCAGCAGAAGGTATTGCGGGCACTAGAATGATCCTAAGAGATCATCTTGGGAAAATTATCTTCTCCTCATGCAGATATCTCAACTCTTGTTCGGATGCTTTGGAAGTTGAGCTTCCTGCCAGTGGCGGAGCTTGGGCTCAAATCGTGGAGGGGCCATTGGCTAGGGGGGGCAATCGAAATCACAATATGCTGATTTTTAGTGAAAAATTTGGTCAAATACATAGGTATGTATGCAATTTTTTCTTTGAGCTGGGGGGGGGCCACCGCCCAGGTTGGCCCCCATGAAGCTTCGCCACTGCTTCCTGCAGTGCGTGAAAGTGTTTCTTTGGCTCTTCAATGGTGTAACACTCCTATCCTAATCGAGGTAGATTGCTTATAGCTTGTCGACATGGTTCAGCAGAAGGATCAAGACCTGTCAGGCTACAGGACATTGATTGAGGAAATCAAGGAACTTATGAAATCTCGCCAGACTTGTATTACTCATATTTCGTGTAAAAAATACTATTAGTCATTTCTTAACTAACTATGCTAGATGTAGTGGTTGTAGTTTGGTTATGCTCCGGTCTTGAGGATTGAGGACCGGTGTCTCGCTGATTGTAATTTTCATGTTTGAGTAATACAATTTCTATTCACAAAAATATATACATGCATTTAAAATTTGTCCATGTTTATTTAAATATGCCCACGTATTAAAAAATGATCATGAATTTGGAAAGATGCCCACGAATTTAAAAATCATGAATTAGAAAAATATTCACGAACTTAAAAAATGTTCAAATTTTATAAAATATATATGAATGTAAAATAATATTCCTGAATTTTAAAATATAAAAAGAAGTGAAAAACAAACAAAAAGAAAAACAAAGTTTGGCCAGCCACGAGGTTCGGCGTTGCAGGTGCGAAGAGCATCTCCAGTCGGACACCAGAGCTACATCTCGCTTGAGGTAGTTTGGCCTCGCCTCTGGCGCTCGACTAAATGGGCCGCCCCAATATTATAACCCCTATAACAATTTTGGGAAGGTACTATAGTTCGGTATTCTACAAATAGGTACCGTAGACCAGTTCGTACCAGTTTTAGAACCTTCCGTTGGTTTTCTTTTCTTCTTCCGTGTGATCTTTTTAGGGCTGGGCAGCAGCCTAGTGGCAACCTTGCAGACCGGGGTTTAGTTTCCGTTGGGAGCAAATTTCCGCGATCTCACCTGGGTGGGCTTTTTCTATAAAATATGTCCTGGGTGCTAGTGTCCATGGATTTTTTTTTTGTTTTTAAAAATTTTCATCGTCTTTCTTTGGTTATTTTCATTTTTCTTTTTTAAAATATATGTTTACTTTTTTTATGCACATTGTACATTTTTTGCATATACGTCTAACTTTTTTTTGATGCACCTGAACATTTTTAGAATACATGATGTATATTTTTCAAATACTTGCTTTGAACATTTTTTTCAAATGCCTGAAGATACCCCTGATCCTGAGCTAGTGAAGTTGGTTAAGCAACAGGAACATCCATACTAACCAAAGCAAGAGTACATTGTCAGGCATTCAATTTATCAAACAGAAAATTGCATCTTCATGTATTCAAAAACTTGGACATGCACATTTGGTGCAACGTGGGAAAAGGATGGAAGCTTTTTTTTTCCAAGGAAAAAAAGGATGGAAGCTTAACTTGCTTCATATGGATAAGAAATGTAAACTCATGCTTTTTAAAATGGCTATGAAATAAATTTTGGAGGTGCACAGGACCAAAATTATATTTGTTTGTTAAAACGGGACAACTTTTAAACTTGTTTTGCTGCATTCAGTTTAGGTCTCAATATTCAGGTTCAGGCAGATAAAAACCACACGACCAATGCTGATACTATTTGCAGAGTATGTGCCAACTATATATACGAACTCATTTCTCAATGTTTTGGGTGCTGTATCAGGTTATAGCGAGCATGTTCAGAGAAGAACAGAGAAAGACAGGATTCATGGATGGACTTGCTCCTGCAAATTGTTTCAAATTCCAGCCCTCTTAATTCATAACAGAACCATGCATCACTACAGTGTAAGGTACAGTAGATAAGAACATGGCCTACATAAAACTAAGGACAGACCTTCATCATAGGGAAAGACATGACCATATGTAATATGTTTCAAGTTCGAATTCCAACCCTGTTAATCGCCTCTCTTCAACCAAACCCAGATTTCATACCTAACTCGTGCATGATTGCAGCTAAGCTAAGCTTCCACCACCACCACGTAATTAAGCAAGCACAAGCCTAGTAATTAAGCCAAAAGAATCAGGAGCGAAGCTTGTCGGCGTGGCGGCGCACGTTGGCCCTGAGCCGGTCGAGCGCGCGGGCGAACTCCGGCAGCTCGGCCTCCCCGAGCGCCTCCACGTCGGCCTCCCACCAGTACCGCCTCCCCATCTGGGCCTTGACCACCTTGTCCCCGATGGAATTCATCCGCTTGATCTCCGACGCCACCTGCTCCGCGGTCGCCTCCCTGGCCCGATACATCTCCTCCAGCGCCTCAAGGTCGTCGTCCTCAGCGGCAGGAACGAGGGCGGCGCCGCTGCCGTCGTCGAAGCGGCGCAGGACGGCCTCCATGGAGGGGCTGCCGAGGGCGAACGCGTTGCCCGCCTCGGAGAAGACGACGACGGCCACGCGGGCGCCGCAGAGGATGGCCAGCTCGGAGCACTTCTTGAAGAGGCCGGCGCGGCGCTTGGAGAAGGTGACCTGCCGGCTGTTCTTGTCCGGCCTGAGGGTCATCTCGATGCGGTGCCGCCCCGTGCTCGTCGTGCCGCGCGGCCGCGCCATCGCAGCGATCGATCCAGCAGCGAGGGAGGGGAAGAACTCGGAGGCGGCGGCGGCGTTCCCTCCTCTGTGCCTCTGTGTGTGTCTTGATTTGGTCTGCCTCAACACGACGCGTTGTGGCACTATATATAAAGGAAGGAAAGGTTCCGGCTAGGGCTCAAGGGGTGAGCGTCAAGGATGATTGGTCGAAGTCGGATTGGACGCCGGGACGCGTCAAGGATCTTTTGATGGAGAGAAGGCGGCGGTCGGGGGATTCCGCGGTCGGGTCGGGTCGGGTGGTAAGTGCTATACGCGTCATTTTAACGCTTACATGGGCTTGGCCCAAGAATAATGCGTCGCTCCGGTGCGGTCGCTCGCTCGCTCCGATCCATTTGCTCGCTCGTTCCGCATTTCCTACATGTAGACCTGGCCATCCTCCAGGCCGGGCCTGACCAAGCCCGAGGTAGAAAACTCAGACCTGAGCCCGGCCCGGCCCAGTCGTCAGGCCTACTTTTCAGGCCCAAGCCCGGCCCATCACAGCAAAAGAAACACCAGGCCTCGGGCCTTGGGCCGGGCCTCTTTAGTAAATGGCAGAAACCATGGGCCCAGACCCGGCCTGACCTAGTCTTCGGGCTCAAAACCTAGGCCCAGGCCTGGCCCCGGAGCAGCATCGGGCCAGGCGGCCCATGGCCAGGACTACCTACATGGCACCTCAAGCGCCCGTCATAGTATATTTTGGAGGTAATATCATCAGGAGTCACAGAACTTACGCTCAATGTTCAGTTTGGTACTAAAATTTTAAAAATGCGAATTTGTGGTCATCTAATTTGCGTTCTCGTGCAAATACGATCACTTCGCTCGTATTTAGAAATATCCCGCGCTAACTGGAACCGCTCGGTGCCATGCGCTCGTTTACTCTTTTGCAAAAGCATCCCTCATTCTATATTTAATTAAACAGAAGCCCCTTAATAATATGTGTGGGTCCCACTTGTGAGGACTAATGGTGGGACAATAAAAAAGGGGCTGGGGTGATTCAAACCCCTAACCTCGTATACAATAAGCTTGCTAGCGAATGACTCCACCAATTATATGTTTTTTTATCATATCCACCAACTATATGTTCGTGCACATATATATTGGCTACAGTTTTGTTACACTATTTTTTCCCGGGTTCTGAAAAATCTGAGCTTTTTACGCCAAAGAAATTCTACTGAAAAAAACCGCATCAAAATATGTAATGCTTAACCCACAACGTACAAAACTTAGCTGCTGGAAAAAAAATCCGAGTTTCATAATACCTCGGAAATTCCACTTTTTTGGCCTAAAATGTCAAAATAAATTTTGAATTCAAATATTTTTAATGTCTAATTATTTAGTTTATCAAGAAAATTAAATAAGTTATCAAATATTCGGCCTAGGAAAAAAACATAAATACAAGTAGTTGTGGTGGCTAAAATACAAAGTTTAGGGTAGCGTTCGTGTTAGAGTCTCTACTTCCAACGAGGCGCTAGATGGAGTTGAAGAAAAGAAAATATTAGGTAGCTTGTGAGCGAAAGTCAGGGCGCCCGGGGACTATTTTTGCATCGACGCCAGCCAGAATCCTGGATCCGAACTACTGGACGCCCGATACTATATGGCCGATGTTCAGACGATGATCAATCTAATGAGTGTGCTCCACTTTGCTATACACATGGATGATTGGATTTGCACATCGTGCAAAGATCGGGTGTATAGCAGCGCTTATCCTAGATTCAGATGGGAATAGCACGTAACTACCTGGAATTTAACCTTGGCGCTCATCCTTAGCGCCCCTGTTGTAGATGCCCTAACAGGTACTTGGTGTCGTGGTTAACTCCTGCGCTTTCGCGTTTGAGGTATATAGATCAATTCTGTAGCTTCCTTTTTTCTGCAAAATTATCCATGCGCTCAGGTTACGAACTCCTGGTTGACCCACTGACATGTTGTTTATATCCTACTGATTAGTGGCCTCACCCTTAAATTACCCACTAGACATATGAGCCTTTCTAAGTAATTGACCGACACAAACTTGACAGCCTATTCCGTGTAATAATTAAATAATGTTTAGTTGTGCATGTTCATCGTCAACCGGGGCTGGTGAGATGGATGCATGTCTGAGTGTTTTACTAATAGGTCCTGGCGAACCTCATCTGGCACATCTTTTTTCATTATACTTGAGGCCTTCTGCGTGTAATTAAATAAATTGCAAAGGGTTTCTAAAAAATCCAGCATGCTAGGGTCAGCCAATGCCTTGTGCACTCCCGGACATTGACAGGTGGGCCTCCGCCGGGCTGGCGCGCAAAAAAAAAGCAGGCTATATGGCTGGATATGAGAGGAATCGCCGTATTTGTACAAGAACGCAAGTTGAATGACCATAAATCCATATTTTTAAAGTTTTAGCACCAAACTGAACATCGAGCACAAGTTTTGTGTCTACTGATGATATTACCTCTATATTTTGCTAACCAAACCGTTCCAAAATCGAGGCCGGCGGCTCCTGGTTGATCGTACATTGCAATCACCAGCCGGCCACCAGCACGTAATGTTATTACTTACATCTTTTCACTCTTTTATTCTTTCCTTTTCCTTTCTCCTTTTCTCTCTTTTTTCGGAACGGTTTGTTCGATTTTGTATTTTATTTTCCTTTTGCTAAATGAGAGAACCTTTCTTAATTTCGTAAACTTATTAAAAATCGATGATTTTTTTTTGAAATCTGTGAACTATTTTTCAAAGTCGATTATATTTTTGGAAATCGGTGACCTTTTTCTAAAATCGATGAACTTTTTTAAAAACAGATGAACTGTTTTTCAAAATTGATGAACTTTAAAAAAAATGAATGAACCTTTTCTGAAATTTGTGAACTTTCCTTCAAAATCGATGAATTTCTTCTAAAAGAAATCAATGAACTGTTTTTCCAATTCATGAGTTTTTTTAACCTGTGCACATATTTTTTATTTTACCAAATTTTGAAATAGTAAAAAAAAACTATTCCAGTTTTTTCTTTCTGGACCAAAAGATTTTTTCAGGGAACTGCCTGAAAAGTGCAATCTTAAAAGAAGTGTGTCGTACGAGCGAGCGAATTGTATGTCCACTAGATAGGAAGTGTGGCTTGCCGCACCCCACCCGCCCAGCCACATCCAACCTAGTATGCGACGTTTTTTATTTCATACGTTTATACGATGAAAGGCAATAGTGTAACGGTTCAGTATGTTACAGCAAAAGTGCAAGGTTTAGTAGGTCACGACAATTTGTTTACAAATATATATTACACAAGGCAACAAAAAAGAGAATAACTATGCACTGTTTCTATAGGCAAAGTGTATAAGAACATGTGTTACACAAAAATTTTATTGTCTAACATTTTTGCAGTTGCACAGGTCACATGTTACAGATAGATAAGGTGCCCACATGATAGAACAAAAAAAAACTAATAAGCACACACGCCTTTGTTTTCTTCCTAACAGATTGACTGCTTTACTTGCGATGATAGCATGCAGAACTTTGTGTTTGTTGTTGATGGAACTTGCACAAGTAACTCCACATTTAGTCCGACAAAATGATGGCGGCTTTCATGGAGCCGTCAGATCTGAGAAGCACAAAGAATGAAAACATGAGTAAACTGGAGATGTCATGAACATAAATTTGTCAAAAGTGCAGGATCAATGCACAATATTTATCAAACTGAAACGTGCTAATTGGTTTGGAAGTACAACATGCACTTGATTTTATGTGTAAAAAAGGAGTGCTTACATGATTAATGGTGGATGTAAGTGTGAAGGAGGCAATGTAACTACAATCATCTATGATTGTGCCTTCACAACAATAAAAATACTCAGCAAGGCCTGGAGACTCACATAAGGGCATAATCTCCATAAGAAACTTGATTTTCAGTAGGAAGCGCCAAAACTCAAATCATTGCATAATATATTAATAGTGGTTCAGTATAAAGCAACAATTTAGGGGCAAGCACAATATAGATATGATTCAGTACAAAATACTCCCTCCGTCCCAAAATAAGTGTCTCCGTGAGATTTTAAATTGGGTTAACGGGTTAAGCATCTTTTAAGTTGAATGATGGTATGCTGCCAAACAGAACATGTTTGTTAGAATGCATATTGAATAATAAAAACTGAATTTCAACTTGGACCATCCGATGTTAACACATATAATTTTTCGACTTGCAATATAATTGTACCAAACCACAAGTATTTTTCGATTTGGATATACATGGGACCAAAAATGTAACTAAAACTGCAACATGATATGACAACTACCACAACCAAAAAGAGAGCACGGGCATGCTCATGTTTAAATCGGAAAGAGAGAAAGAACAAAAAAAATTGACTGCGCCTATAACAAAGAGGGAACAAAAGAGAGGAGGGAGAGGGGTAAGGGACTTTCCATGGCGTCAGCTCTAGCCGGGGAGGGCCGGGGCAGACAGGCGAATCATGAGAAGGAGGCTCCTCTCTACCGGTGGAGAAGGAGCAGACCTCGAGAACCCTTCCTTAGTTCCTTTTGCTGTCGGCGTCGTCCTGGTACAGATCAGACATAATTTAAATTCCCTTGCATAGAAATGCATCAGGTTCAATCTCCCTGAATGAGGAAAAGTACAGGTGCTACAGTTCACAGCAGCCTTGATAGCCCTTGTGTAGAAAAAATAAAGTCTGCCATCTTCCAACAAAATATAAATTGCAATCCTACAGTTTTGACATGTGCATCGACATTAATGTTTGACTTAACCAAGTAAGTATCAGTGCTACCTTTTTGACACAGGTCCATTTATTTGGTTTTTTGGAACAGTTTCGACACACTGCATAAATATTTCACATCACTATGCTAGTTGAATCGTGGAGTTGATGTCAATCAACATAAGTGTTATATATCAAAGTAAGTAAGTTGGCCATTAATAAAGCATGGAGCTAAAGTAGATCAAGTGGGCTACCTTACCGCCTTCTTGATTCCAACAGATCACGTATCCATTTTGAGGCCATCAAGTAATGAATCAAACTCCTACAGTTATAGCGCAGTGTCGATCATCAAAAATGTAGACGCGGGATTTTAGTAAGTGCCAAATCATGATTCTTTATAGCTGCAAGTACCTCCAGCCAGTAAGCATGCGCGCAACCAAATCGTGAATCTTTATCACCTGTACTTGCAAAATCTCCGAAACAAGGATGTTTTCAGTTAGTTGAAGCTAGATATGGCATGCACCTTGGATGCCTACCACACATAGCATGCACCAAAGTATGAATTAGTATGAAACTGATCATCAACTTGGTCTGATTTCTTGGAAATCCTTTGAACGACATATATATACTAAAAAAGCAACAAGTTTTACAAGTCCTTTTTCATCATCCGTGTAAAACGTGAGATGCATGCCAAGGAAGCCCAACAGCTAGCTAGTTTATACTAAAAAAATCCTTGAGATGTAGGAATCAGGCTATTGAGTAGTTGGAAAAATCCATGAATGATGGATCCACAAACACTTGCAAGAGATTCTTTTCTTGATGGTCTCTTCAAGAGAGATTAACTTCACGTCACCAGTGACATGTAATGTGGTATGTTCAACTACGTAGTAAGTATATAAGTGGTATTTTCTGTTGGAAATTTATCACTCACTGCTTCATGTAGAGTAACTTGAGTTTGCTTGAATCAAAAAGTGATTTAATGAATAATAAAGAGGAAACTAAACATCCAAACCAGTTTCGGTCAATCGGGGGATGTACATGTAGATTTGGGGGGTAGGAGGGGCAGGCAGGTAGCTCACCACCACGTACGTCGTTCGTAATGCCCATCACACGTAGCCGTGCAGGAGAGGAGGCAGGGGATGACCGTCCTTGCTCATCTGGCCGCTCTCCATGGCTACGGTCCACTCCTGGGAGAAAAGAAGCACACGCGGGGCAGGCGCTTGGTGGTGGAGAAGCAGCCCGAGGTGGACCGGCCACGGATGTGCGGCCATGGTCGCTAGGACCTCTCTGCTGCACCTCCTGCAGACTTTTGGTGATGCCCTCGAGTCTACCGTGTCTATGTTGGCGACGCCCTCGGTAGACTCGTGTCGAGTGCTTTTTTACCCAACCTGAAAAAATAACATACCTAGCGGTGGCCTGGTAACACATTTCGTTTGGAATGGTGGGGCAACATCTATCAGCATGAAAAATTAATTATCAGCATTCTATCATATGAAAGTAGGACCAATCGGAACATAATAAACCACATATGAAGCTTGAAAATTTATACTTTCAAAGGAAAATTAACTCTTGGTAAAAGAGCAACACTCAATGGAGTAGGACCATTAAGCAAGCAAAACTATAGAGTCAAGCATGATGCAAAACTAAACCCCATGGTTACATAGCATGAGATTTTGAATATTAATCAACTATACGTACACACTAAAATTATGCCAATTGATTCCCTCAATGATGATAACAGGATATGCACACATTTTAGAAATTAAGTAATTCCTTAATATTCAGAACATCAAATATCCAGAAACCATATATGAATCCAATGAAAATCAAGAACTATGACTGTCACCAGAGACGCATTTTTAGGATGGTACGGAACACCGATATATCGACTCAAATTAGCATTACTACTATAAAGGATAGCCATAATTCAGGAAAAAAAACTTCAGACATCCAAATATACTTAAAAAAAGAAACATAACATCCGCTATGAAAGTGACCGTAAGAGAAGACCATGATATTTTAGTCGAGGAAGACCACTTAATAAAAATGCTTGACATCTTAAGATCAATATCAGTGCAATTTAAGTAGAGCATTAACACCTAATCAAGTAATGGCCATTTATTAGCAACACCCTCTGCACCCAGCAACTACACAGTCATCAAGCTGCACTGGCTATGGCAGGATTGTCATATGGTCCAAGTATGAATTCCTGATCACATAATGGGATTTTATTAACATGGCGTAACCTAAGGAATGCATGAACTCAATAAATAATTAAAAAAACATAGAAAGCTCATAAGTTCAAGCAGAGGATGCATTTCCCTTCCGGTAAAACATATCAAGAGGCAACATGAATGATTGAAAGGACATGCAAAGTTTAAATGGAAGCACACCTTGGAAGATAGTAAAGTAGTGCCAGTAAAAAAATTGTAGCTTTTCACAGATAAGAAATAAAATTCACATCTACTGGATATCAGATGGGAACAAAATGAGGAAAATAGCATAAATTTGATTGGGGGGAGATTCTTACTGACCTGAAGCCTAAATAATTGCAGCCATCACAAATCAATCAAATAACAAATTCATATTAACGACCTGTAAGAATAGAATGGAGAAAATCAAATACCAAAATTGGATTGTTGACCTACATGCAAGAAAAAAACTGGAGGCAATCAAATAACAAACTGAAGTTGATTTTGATAATATCACTAAATAAGTAACTACTGACTAAATAAGTAACTACTGACTAAAAAGAACAATAAGTTAAAGCCTAGATTATCATAATTGGATTATTCTGGCGGCTGCAACCCACCTGCTGACCCAACCTGCTTCGACCGTGGACATCTGACACATTAGACCACCAAATCTGAAGCAGTTAGCACGTAGCCCAAGTACTGAAACACAAAATTGAAACATACAGGATTTGTGTGTGAGATGGAATCTGGGGAGGCTAGCTCAAGCAAGACACCGCTGGGAAGAAACCAAGAAGCTGCACGGCTCCTGCTCCAGCACAAAAAGGAGGTCATCTATTTCATATCCACACATGCATGATCAATATCTGTCAATAGAGTGTAGGTGGAGAAACCTCACCGGCTATCATCGCCAAGAGGAAACTCCCATGGCTATGGCCATTTCTTCATCATGAAAGAAGCAAATAATCCATCCATACTCACATCATAAATGGAACATAGAGCAGCATGAGCATGAGGCATAGAAAAAATGGGGTCACCTTAAGATCAAGAATCAATGGCCCTCTCTCGGTTCAAATCAGAAGGAAAGAACCACTATTATTGATTAGAGTTATTCTTAATTAGGCAAAGCACTACAACACGGGATCCTAAGCTACAGTTGAGGCATGCAAAACTATAAGTGTATGTTCTTTTCATATGTAAACAACCTTTAGTATCTCAACCAAAACCAAAGCAAAAAAAATCATAGTTAAGTAACCAGCAAAGGAATTTTAATATGTAAACTACCTTTTGGAATTTTGTATGCAAAGGAATTTTGTATGCTACAGTTGAGGCATGCAAAACTATAAGTGTATGTTCTTTTCATATGTAAACAACCTTTTGGAATTTTAAAGTAGCAAGACATGAAAAGTTCTTTTTTGCCTTCAATATCACACACAGTAGGGGAGGTAGCTGCAGTTTTATTGCACAGTGGGCTCAGATTCGCCTTTCGTCGATCATATAACCTACCCCCATCATCTCTTATCACCAGATCAATCTGTTTATACAGTAGAGCTGCCCTGGTTATCACTCAACAAGAATGACCATCCAAGGACAACAACAAGTATCACAGGATCAAAAAGGATTCTAGAGACAAGGGGGAGGATCCAACTTGTACCCACAGGTGCCTCGACTGCTCAAAGGCACACTTATTTAAGAAACGGCTAATCATCATCGCCCATATGTGTGTGAGGAGCGACGCGTTGGTCACACCCATATGTCGTGGCTGGATATTTTTTTGCCCATGTGAAATGACTAAAATGCCCTCGGTGGCCACCCAGTTTTACGCGCGGTGGCACGACCGGGAGGTAACTCCTCATTCAACCCATGCTACAGAGGGGCGGGATTCGATCCGACGGCCGACGCCCCTCCACCGCTCGATCGGACGGCCGGAATTCAATCAAGCAAAGAGATCGGACGGCCAGGAATCCCAAATCGCTGAGGAGCCAGGGTTCTCGAGCGGTCTCGATATAGTAGCCGAAGCAGAGCAGGGGAATATGGAGCTTACCGAGGGAGGTTGTAACCAAGGCAGTACTCAGTGGGCACCGGGGTTGCACCTGAATGCTGTCTAACCGGCGACGAACCACGTCGGAGTTGCGCCTTGCACCATCCCGCCGACAAGCACGAACGCCACTGGCACCGATGCGGCCAAGCACGTCTAGGAGCACCATCGGGGTGGAGATGACCGGGGCCTAGTCAGTTCTCTTTTAGCTGCAATCAAGGATAAGATTTGTTAGAACATTCTTGTGGTGCATAGGTCAACTCCACCAGAGGAGAGGAGTTCAGGTGCAAACAAGGTACACATATTTTGATCTCACTTAACAAATTGACAATGTGTGCCACAGTAGAGCAATATGGATCCCTCGTAGTTAACCTAGACTAATACTATGTATATGATTATGACAAGAGTTGCAAATCACATGATCCTACAGTTAGCTTTCTACTAATCGCTAGACTATCGCAAATCACTGTTCCATTTGTACCAGAATCCCGGTCAAAAAACCAATTTAAAGTTGCCAAGCCACAGTCAGTGTATTAATCCTCTATCTCTTTTGTTCATAGAACTGAACATATATGCATATATAACACTATAGGGGAGTAATTAATTATAAAAGCTGCTGAAATACCACAGAAAATATGAAGGCCGTTGCACAGGTGGTTGTGATCGAGACTATGCAAGAGATTCATGTGGAAACACTAAAACAAGGATTGATAGTAGCTCATAACAGCCTCAGACAGAGGCACGTAGGACCAATGTACAACAAACGTTCCTATAAAATAATGAAAGAATGACCCAGAAGACACTTTTAAACCATATATAGAACACAGAGAAGCAAGTATGCTTTCTCTTCTATTAGTAATGCTATCATGGAACTAAATATGAAGCCATGGATGTGACATAGAAGCCCTTCTTCCACTATATGTTTAGCCACTCAAAGGGAAATGAATCACTGCTTTATATGCAGGATTGATATGCAGGACAGAACTTTAAATCGTTCCCTTGGTTTGAAAGAATTTAGTAATGATTAAAAATACTTCTAAAAAATCTTAAGCACGCCCTCATCTATTATATTATTTATCCCTCATATCCACTTGTCCAGTATTATTTATCCCAACGTATGTTATAACAGATAATATCAGTCATCGAGATAATTTCAGTGCCAATAAAGTTCAGGTAGACAAACTCATCAGAAATGACCATCCAAGGACAGAGCAACTAAAATAAGAACATGATCAAAACGGCAAAGAAACGAGGGGTATCCAACTTAATACCCACAAGTGCCCCGATTGCTCGAGAGCATGCTTATATCAACCATAACTGATCATCATAGCCCTGGCTATGTCCCATACAATAGCCGAAGCAGGAGGAAGATGCAGCTCACTGAGGGAGGTTGTAGCCGAGGCAATATTCGGTGGGTGCCAGAGTTGCGGTTGAACGACGTCCAACCGGCGAGGAACCGCTTCCTACACTCCTGAACCGGCATAAAAAGAAGCAGGAGCTCATCATTTCACATTGCTCCTGAAAAATTTGTAAAACAAACAAAAATTAATGCTTTGTGATTGACCAGCAAGAATTAAAAAACTATTTCTTATAACCGAACGTGCTCTGAACCCAAATCTTTTCTTCATAAACATGGAGAAACTCTCGTCAACAGAGTAAGCTTGCGACATATAAAAAATATTATAAGAAAGAACACCAGATAGAAGCTAACAAAATTAAGTTTAGAATATACCCTAGAAAATCAATAACTGTACAAAAATATTGTGGGCCAAATGGAATTCATATAGGCCACTAACTAAACTGAGAGGAACCAAACTTTTATATTTTGACCAATTTTTCCACATTAGTCTGAAGCTCTTGTTATTTTATTTACCCAAATTAAGAAAGAAGCAGACAGAATGGACATAGACCAAGCATACCAACCTAAATGGACCAGCGCAATGAATGTCTACCTGACAGCATACTACTTCAGCATACTAAACAGAAGCAACAATGGTACTTACAAATTGAAGGATTCAGGAAGGATCTCCCCCTCTACCAGGAACATGTTGGCAATTTTGATACTTCACTTGAGCAAGTAGTCATGGATATGTACATCAAGCCTGCACGACCCACCACAAGAAATTAAAGATAATATAATTCATCCCAAGAACACATCCAAACATTGAACACCTTGTGGTGGTGTACCTTTGTGGAGAAGTAGATCTGGGCAGGCTCGTCACTGGTGACTAACATCCCAACACAACATGTTCGTCTCCAGCAGTTCCATGATGATAGGTGGAGCAGTGGTGAGAGAGAGAGAGAGAGAAAGAGAGAGGGGGGGGACCTGCAGCCGATCCTCTCCTGAGGATGAAGGAGAAGGAGGGGCGACGAGGGAGCACCTGCAGCGGACGTAGCAGGAGGAGTGACCGGGGGGGAGGGGAGCGCCACATCGAAAGTGCCTATCACCGGGCGCCTCGGTCACGCTGCACTGCCCGCTCTCCAACATGGCCTTAGCGGCGCTGGCCCGCGCTTCGAGGCCGCCAGACGAGCTCGCAGAATACGGGACGACGGGGCATCGACCTAATCGCCCGCAGCCCCAATCTTCTTCTAGGGTAGCGTGTGGTCGTGGATAGGTGCCCGGGCGAGCGGCGGCGACCTCCGACGAGGCTTGTGGCGCCCCCATCCTCCCTGGCGCGGCTGACCCGCGGCGCCCACGCCACCGTCAATCGCGGAGCGAATTCACGGAGGCACGCGCACACCCGGCGACGCCCTCCCTCTCTGGCCGCTTCCTTCACAGCGGGAGGATGGCCTGGCCGAGCGGCGGCAGCCGGTGAGGGCGGGCCTAGGGTTTGGACGGGGGGAGAGAGGCGAGGCAGAGGGAAGAGGAGAGGGGGACGCGCGAGTGGGAGAGGAGCGGCGGCTAGGTCACACCGATATGGAGTGGATGGATATTTTTTTAGCCCATGTGAAATGACCAAAATGCCCTCGGCGACCACCCAGTTTTACGCGCGGTGGCATGACCGGGAGGTAACTCCTCATCCTACAGGAGTGCTACAGGGGGTGCGGGTTTCGATCCGACGGCCGACCGCCGACGCCACTCCGTCGCTCGATCGGACGGCCGGAAATCAATCAAGCAACTAGATCGACGGCTAGGAGGCCCAAATCCTGAGGAGCCAGATGCTTCGAGCGGTCTCGTTTTTCTGGATGCGAGCGAGTGACGGTCATCGCGAGTGATGGCCAGACCCATGCACGTGTGCCCATGTGCGCTGCAACCACAAACTGGCGCTTAACGCTCCCAATAGGAGCACCCCGCTTGGTCCTTGTGTTCAATTGTTTTTTTTCATCTAAAAGCATCTATAGACACGGACAACAAATCTAGCCCCTCAAACGCGCACATCCCGGACACATTTACGTACTACGTAGATCAACTAAAATTAACTACACTACTCGTCATCGTTGCAGATGTCCATGATCTTCGTGCCCAGCTCTGGGTACATGTACGACAGTTGGAACTCCGGCTTCTCTTCGTCGGCCTCCGCCTCCAGTCCGGCACCGGCTGCTGCCACCCCTCCTCTTCCTTCTCCTCCTCCTCCTACTCCTCTGCCTCCGACGAGTCCTGAGGTAGACCGGCTATAATGCGGGCGGCGCAGCTCGCCCGAATCTCCTCCAGCATTTTAAAGCGGCGTTCCGGCACTAGCATAGCATAAGTGGTCTTCTTCTGCTGGGCCATGGCGGAGCTGGACAAAGAGGGAAGAATGAGACGAAAAGGAAGATAGGTGGATGGGCTCGGGCTGGTGGCACGAAGAGGGAGGAAGTGGATGTGGCTAGGGTTGTGGGATGCCGTCCGACTTAAATAGCCGGACTTTGGCACTCAGACGGCGAGTCGGAGCGGCGCCACACGAGGTTCACTCTCCATGGGAGGAGATGCCGGTCGGACCGTCGGGTTTTCAGGTATTTTCATGTGGGACCGCTATAATATATTTTGCTAACAAAACCGTTCCAGAATCGAACCGAGGACTCCCTGGTTGATCGTACACTGAATTCACCAGCCGGCCACCAGCATGTAATGTTATTACTTACATCTTTTCACTCTTTTATTTATTCATTCCTTTTCCTTTCTCCTTTTTTCTCTTTTTTGGAATGTATTTGCTTGATTTTTTATTTTATTTTGCTTTTGCTAAATGAGTGAACCTTTTTTAATTTCATAAACTTCTTAAAAATCGATGACTTTTTTCGAAATCTGTGAACTATTTTTCAAATCCGGTTATCTTTTTGAAAGTCGGTGACCTTTTTTTAAAATCGATGAACTTTTTCTCAAAACCGATGAAATTTTTACAAAATCGATGATTTTTTCCTAAAAATAGATGAACTTTTTTCAAAATGTGAACGTTTTTTCAAAACCGATGAATTGTTTTTCTCAAAATTGATGATTTTTAAAAAAAATGAATGAACATTTTCTGACATTTATAAAGTCTCCTTGAAAATCGATGAATTTCTTCTAAAAGGAATTGATGAACTGTTTTTCTAATTCGTGAGCATTTTTTGAACCTGTGCACATATTTTTATTTTACCAAATTTTGAAATACTAAAAAAACTATTCCGGTTTTTTCTTCCTGGACCAAAAGATTTTCCAGGGAACCGCCTGAAAAAATGCGATCTTAAGAGAAGCGAGTCGTACGAGCGAGCGAATCGTACGTCCATGCGAGCGAGTGACGGTCACCGCGAGTGATGGCCAGGCCCATGCAGGTGTGCCCCTGTGCGCTGTAACCACAAACTGGCGCTTAACGCTCGCAATAGGAGCTCCCCGCTCGCTCCTTGTGTCTGATTGTTTTTTATCTAAGAGCATCTACAGGCACAGACAACAAATCTAGCCCCTCAAATGCGCGCATCCCGGACACATTTACGTAGTACATAGATCAACTAAGATTAACTACACTACTCGTCGTCATTGCAGATGTCCACGATCTTCGTGCCCAGCTCCAGGTACATGTGCGGCAGCTGCAACTCTGGCTCCTCTTCGCCGGTCTCCGCCTCCAGTCCGGCACAGGCTACTGCGCCCCTTCTTCTCCTTCTCCTACTCCTACTCTGGTCCCGACGAGTCCGGAGGCAGACCGGTTATGATGCGGGCGGCACGCCTCGCCCGAATCTCCTCCAACATTTTAAAGCAGCGTTTCGACGCTAGCATAGCATAAGTGGTCTTCTTCTGCTGGGTCATGTCGGAGCCGGACGACGAGGGAAGAGTGAGACCAAAATGGAGAGAGGTGGATGGGCTCGGGCTGGAGGCACGAAGAGGGAGGAAGTGCATGTGGCTAGTCCTGGGGGATACTGTTCGTCTTAAATAGCCGGACTTTGGCACTCAGGCGGCAAGTCGAAGCGGCGGCACGCAGGGTTCACACTCCATGGGAGGAGACGCCCATTGGATCGTCGTGTTTTCGGGTGTTTTTCTGTGGGACCCCAACGTGAGTCCGCGGATGTGCCTGGGCCGCCCCATATCTACCCCAGATTTGGGCTAAATATGAGAGGTACCAGTCAGCCGGGGCGTTTGAGGCGCCCGTATGGATCACATCTTTTTGATTGGTCAGTGACCAGGTCGTCCGCTCACGCGTTTGAGGGTTGTTTATGGCGCCCAGGTGTAGATGCTCTAAGCAGAAACCATTAGAAAGCAATAGCACCTGCTGGGGAAAAAACAGCTACCGATTTTTGAAATATTTTAAAATTTTGTAAATTCAAAAAATGTTCATGGATTTAAAAATTATTCACGAATTCAAAAAAGTTCACAAATTAAAAAAAATGTTCACAAGTTTAAAAAACTTTCAGAAATTTTAAAAAGCTCACGAATTAAAAACATTCACGGTTTCCAAAAATTCTCACGAATTACAAACTATTCATGAATTTGAAAATATTCACGAAATTGAAAAATCTTCATGAATTTGAAAATATTCACGAAATTGAAAAGTTTTCATGTATTTAAAAAATATTGATGAACCTATAAACTGTTCTATCAATTTAAAAAATGTCCACGGTTATTTTAAAATTAGGAATTTTTAATAAAGTCATTAACTTTAAAAAATGGGAAAAGAAAAGAAAGAGAAAAAAAACAAAAAAAAAATGGAGAAGGAAAAAGCATGTTGGGTCGGCCACGGCGAAGTTATTTCGATGTTGTAGACTTGCATATGCTAAGGTATTAAGTTAGTTCAGAGGAAGTGCAAGCAGTATGGAAGAAGGAGAGGAGTATTATGATGATGATGCACCGGGGTCAGATGCAAAAATGATGGATGCTGAGGAGAACCGAAAGAGAACTGCTGCACAAGGATTAGAACAGAGGACTCCGACGACCACCCTCCTGGCTCTACCACAGCCGTCGGTGCCTCCGAGCCCACCACCGACATAGGATCCAAAGCGCACTAAAACCGGCAACCTAGAGAAAGATGGAAGAAAGAAGTCTGCACTAGCTATCAAGCCCATTGATGCAAGATTGGCGGCCTCCCACGAGGAGGACCGCCGGACACAATGAGTCTAATGTGTTGGAATTGTCGTGGGGCGGGCAACCCTGCGACAATTCGAGAGCTTCGTGTTCTTCTGACGGTTGCTTTTGCCCCACTATCCTGTGTATTCTCGAAACTCAGATTGAGGGGTCTAGAGTGGAGGGGCACAATCGGATCGTTAGGTTTTAATAAAAGTTTTTCAGTTGATAGTTCCGTAGGAGTGGAGGTTTGTGTATTTTCTGGAATGATGCAATAAAAGTTTCAATTATCGGTTATTCTCGCTACCATATTGATGTTGAAGTTGATGATCTTGGTGGCTCACCGTCGAGAGTCACTTTTGTATACGGAGAAGCTCAAGTCCCAGAGAGATATAAAACATGGGACACACTCCGAGGCATTGCAAACTCCAGTGCTGCCATGGATTGCAATGGGGGACTTCAATGAAGTTTTGCATGCTCATGAACATGAAGGTATTGGAAATCGGAGTCAGGCTCAGATGGATGGATTTAGAGATGTTCTTGATACTTGTGGCCTCACTGATATAGGCTATAAGGGTTTGCCGTGGACCTTTGAAAAGAAAGTAGCCGGAGGATCGTTCACTCGAGTAAGACTTGACCGGTGTGTGGCTTCAGCAGAATGGTGTTTGAATTTTCCTTTAGCCCAACTGGAGCATCATACAAAGAGCCTCATCGGATCATTGCCCTCTTGTGCTGCATGTCAGAGACGTTAATACATGCAAGGGGGGCCACGAGCTTTTAAATACGAACTAATGTGGGAGACACACGATGGACTGAATGCAGTGATTGGGGACAGTTGGGGCAACGAGCAGCAAACGATGGTCCAGGATGTGAAGGAAAAGCTGCAGTCTCTGTCCGATGATCTCAGGAACTGGGATAGGGATGTTTTTGGCAATGTGCGGCGGGAGATCCGAGGTTTGCAGCAAGAACTTGCAGACCTGCGAGCTATCCCAGGAAGGATGGGGCCATCTCACATAGAAAGCAAAGTGTGTGACAGATCGGTGGAGCTGTTTAATAGGGAGGAAATCTTATGGAGGCAAAGAGCCAGAATAGAGTGGTTATTACATGGAGATAAAAACACCTACTTTTTCCACCTGCGGGCGAGTAGGCGACGTAAAAAGAACCAAATCAAATCCCTTCAGATGCCTAGCGGAGCACTAACGGAGGATAAGGCTGTCATGGAGGACATGGCCACAAATTTTTATAAACAGCTATATACATCCGAGGGAGTCCAAAATATGCAACAGGTGCTTGCTCATGTGCCAATGAAAGTCACCGCAGAGATGAATGAGATGTTGAACAGAGAGTACTCTCAAGAAGAAATTAAACGTGCGTTATTTCAAATGTTTCCAACAAAGGCACCGGGGCCTGATGGGTTCCCAGTGCATTTTTTCCAACGTCAGTGGGAGATTTGTGGAGCAGATGTTACAAGGGCGGTGTTGAGGATCATTTACGGGACTGAAACTGCGGATTACATCAATGAGACTCTCTTAGTGTTAATACCAAAGGTAAAAAACCCCACGCTGCTCACACAGTTTAGGCCCATCTCCTTATGCAATGTCCTATACAAAATTGCCTCCAAAGCAATATCTAACAGGTTGAAGTTGGTGCTACCTGAAATCATATCAGAGGAGCAATCGGCGTTTGTGCCAGGTAGGCTCATCACGGATAACATCATTGCAGCTTATGAATGTCTTCATTTTATGAAAGGTAATGGAGCAAAGAGAAACAGTCATTGTGCGTTGAAACTCGACATGATGAAGGCTTACGATAGAGTCGAATGGGACTATTTACAAGCAATCATGTTAAAGTTGGGGTTCACAGAAAGATGGGTGAACATTGTGATGGGAATGGTCAGATCAGTGAAGTTCTCAGTCCTCTTCAATGGTAATTAAGAACCTTGATGAGTTTAATCCCTCACGTGGAATTCGACAGGGAGATCCAATCTCCCCATACCTCTTCTTAATTGCAGCAGAGGGCCTATCGTGCCTCCTAAAATCTGTTGATGAGTCATCTAGCATGAGTGGGTTGAAGGTGGCACCATTGGCCCCACCTGTAAACCATTTGCTCTTCGCGGATGACAGCCTGCTGTTTTTTAAGGCTAGTGGTGATGGGGCTAGAGAGGTGAACCAAATGTTGAACACTTATTGCCAGGCTTCGGGACAGAGAATAAACTTTGATAAATCCTCAATTTTCTTTAGTAAAGGTTGCCTAAACAGTGTGAAAGTGGAGATCAAAGAAGTTTTGCAGGTTCCCAACGAAACCCTTAGTGAGAAGTATTTGGGGATGCCAACTAGTGTGGGTTCATCAAAGAATGGTGCTTTTAAATATCTCAAGGATTACCTTTGGAGTAAGGTACAAGGGTGAATTGAGCACACGATGTCTTCGGCAGGGAAGGAAGTTCTGGTTAAAGCAGTAGCTCAGGCAGTGCCCGTCTTTTCTATGTCCTGTTTCAGGTTGCCAAGGGGACTTTGTGAACACTTGAATATGTTGATCAGAAAATTCTGGTGGGGCAGCAAAGATGGAAAACGGAAGCCGCATTGGGTTTCCTGGGAAGCTATGACACAATCAAAGGCGATGGGAGGGCTTGGCTTCAAAGACTTTGAGCTATTTAATTTATCTCTCTTGGCAAAACAAGCTTGGAGATTACTCCAATCTCCTGACACTTTGAGTGGGCGCATCCTCAAAGCTGTATATTATCCCGGGGGTACTATCTTAGATGCTCACTGGGTAGCGTACCAAGTCAAGTGTGGAGATCGATCTTGGATGGGAGAGATATTCTCAAGCAAGGAATTATTAAACGTATAGGTGATGGAACAATGACAAACATCTGGACCGATAATTGGATTCCGCGTGATGAGATGCTGCGCCCTTATGGCTGTATAACTCAGAACCCCCTGAGCTTGTTGCGGAGCTGATTGATCACACAACAGCTACTTGGGATGTGCACAAACTTTCTGCAATTTTTCTGACAATTGATGTGCCGGTGATAAGATCAATACCACTATGCACAAGAATCATATCTGACTCCTGGGCATGGCATTTTGAGAGAAGTGGACAGTTCACAGTTAAATCATGCTACAGGATGATGGTTGAGACAAAGAGAAGAAGAGAGGCTTGGTTGGAAGGAAATGCTGGGTCTTCTAGTACCGGTCGCGACAAGACAAGCTGGAAGCAGCTTTGGCAAACACCAGTTCCAGGGAAAATAAGGATGTTTCTATGGAGGCTTGCCAAGCAATCATTGCCGACCGAGGATGTCCGTGCTCATCGGAAGATGTCGACCACAACATCATGCGGTCTGTGCGGAGCGGCTGATTCTTGGAGACATTCTCTTCTGGAGTGCACAGTTGCTAGGTGCGTTTGGGCCATGGTCGATGGCGAACTTGCAGAACATCTAAGGGAGACATCTGAACCCAGTGCAAGGCAATGGCTATTCTTCATGAAAGATTCTTTATCACACACGACTTTTGTCAAGCTTTCGGTCACACTATGGGCTATTTGGTGGGCAAGGAGACAGGCCATTCATGAGCAGATATATCAGAGCCCATCAGCCACTTATCATTTTATTTACAGGTTCATTCAGGAACTGGACATGCTGAAACCTGAGAAGAAAGCAGCGACACACAGCGTACAGCAAGCACGGGCCAGACCCAAAGCACCACCGCCTGGGTTTGCTAAAATCCATACGGATGCGGCAATGGCAAGATCACATGTGGGGGGCGCGCGTGCAACAGTTTGTAGAAATGCAAATGGTAATTTCATGGGAAGCTCCTCTCTGGTTATTCATGGCATCACATGTGTCGCGGCAATGGAGGCAATAGCAATTCGGGAGGGATTGGCGTTGGCAGAGGACCTTCATCTACAAGATGTCATCATTGCTTCAGATGCAAAGCAAGTCGTTCAAGACTTCAAGGGCGGATGGACTCTATGGACCGATAAGTAGAGAGATTTCATATCGTGCTTCTTTGATCAATTGTAAAATAACCTTCGAAGGTAGAGATTCAAACGTAGATGCTGATAGACTAGCTAAGTTTTCTTACTCTTTGGATCAGGGGCGACATGTATGGTTGCTCCTCCCTCATGATCCTCTTTGTATCCCACAACATGTGGATTTCGAGTAATAAAGCTAGTCTTTTCCCCTCAAAAAAAAAAAAAAGAAGAAGCAAAGACCGGCCGGGTCTTGAGCTGCCAATGCATGTGATGCCCACCGTGCGATCGTCCATCTCCTTGTCCATCCGTCGTTGCAACACAAATCATCTTTCAAACGTCATTGCAACATGATCCATGTTCAAATTCGTTACAACACGACCGATGTTGTGAAAGCACCTCCAGCGACCCCCCCCTTTGCAAGCACCTCTGTTGAGCTTCCCTTGCAGCAGGACTTCTGTTGCAAGCACCTACGAACGATGAGCCGCCCTTCGGCACGACCCCTGTTGCAAGCACCTCCGGGGAGTCCCCTTTGTAGCTCGCCCCCGTTGCAAAGCACCTCCGGCGATTTGTGTACATAATACTATAATGAATAGATGATGTTCAGTCTTACTACTACTTACCTGAATATGCTAGTTCCGGTTGAGCTTAAATCCAAGCAAAATAAATTAATCAAGAGAAACAATGTTCTCCTTTTGTTGATTTGCGTACATAATAAAAGTATGAATGGCAGCTCCCGCAAAAGGAAGTAGCCACGATAAGAGAATAAGAACCCCCAATGGCAAAGTCTGGTAAGCATTTCCTGCAGAATCTGCATAAATTTTACAAGTTCTTGTGCAACCATGTTTAAGCTAGCAGACCTTTATACGAACAAGTTCACGCTTTCAAGCACACGAACAGGAATTTTATAACACCTTCATTTCATAACATAAGATGCATGATTACATAGAGTAGCTTCCACCGCAAATGAAGCATGCATCAGCCTCCCCTATTCCCTAACATAGCCTTCTACTGGATTGTCCAGGATTGGATAAACAAAACACACGTACACACACTCACGGGAGAACTGACACTCATTAAGCCTACTATCTTTAATTAAGAACTTGGACTTCTAACATCATACTTGGCACACGGAGTAGTACTACATTTGAGCCAATGCCATGGCATGCAGCTAAGCTAAGGAGAGCGCCTGCAAGCCCGATCCAGCCCGAGCCACCGCGCCATCGGGCTGGAAGAAGCGCACGTACCTCCCATGGTCGCGGAAGACTGCGGGCCAGTCCCAGACCGCAAGGACGTCCACCGGAACGACGCTGGTGGAGCCGTCGGCGTAGCGGATCCGGAGGTCACGGGGGACCTCGCGGGGGTGGCCGACGCAGAGCACGGCGTGCACGGTGGAGAGGTCCGGCGCCGCGAAGCAGGCCGGGTCGACCTCGACGACCCACCCGAAGCTGCGGCAGTTGTCGTCGATAGCCTTCTGCGTGCGCTGCTCGGTCGGGTAGTCGCGCAGGGCGACGTGGACGAGGAGGTCGTTGACGTCGCGGACAAGGTGGTCGGATATGTTGTGTGCGAGGTAGTCGTCGAGGATGGCCGTCCCACACGCGCGCACGAGCTCCACCGTGCCGCTGCCGTCCCGTGATGCGAACGGCTGCTGACGCATGGCGGCCTCCCGGTCGGCGGGCGAACTGAAGCGGAGGCCCATGGTTCCGCGGGCGGAGCCAAGGAGGCTGAAGCGGCCCAGCAGGTCCGGGGCCGTGGCGTTGATGGCGTCGTGGATGAAAGTCGCCGCGTTCCCGCCCCCGCCGATGGAGGCCGTCGTGGGCCGTCGGACGTAGGCGTGGGCGAAGCACATGGCGTGGAGCGCCTGCACGGAGGCGGGGCTAGGGGGTGCCGGAGCGCCGGCAACGCGGCGGACCGCGGTGGCGGCCGCGGGGACCTCCGCGAGCTTGTACACGTCGTGGTACTCCGGGCGGTCGGAGAGGACGCCGGCGGCGGTGACGCGGTGGACGCGCGCGAGTGGCATCTTGAGCTTGAAGGGCAAAGCGGCGTTAGGCGGTGGAGAGAGAGGAAGGCAGGCAGCAGATCACGGACGTGGATGTTGGCTGGTCTGGCAATGGCAACGAGGGGAGGAGCTGCGCCTTTTATAGAGTGGTGACTGGTGTCAGGTGAGGAGCTCCTGCGGTACGTGGACGGTGAGAGGGAGGGAGGGTGCGCATTGAACGGTGGAGTGAAGAGTGAAGCGCAGCCATCTTTGACTTGGAGCGCAGCTCTAGTCTCCTCCTAGCCTTCGTAGAGGTGAGCTGCACCGCCTAGCTGGAGCAGAGCAGGGGATACTTGAGTCGTGCGCGTCAAGCAAAACATGCGTGCTAGTGGAGAGAGTATTTTTTGACCTTTCAGCGATTTCAGCGACTTCAAGCACATCTGGCAAATAAGCAAAACTAATTCCAAATCTGGCCCCCGGGGTCGCTCAAGGCGCCGAATATGCACATCCCGGCTCCAACCTGTATGTCGCCGAACTAGTGGGCCCAAAAACATCACCATAACACCGAGTGGCGGGAAACCAGCGACGTGGCATATTCGGTGCCATACTTGCTGGCACCGAACTATGGCTAGGTTTTACCCCCCATCGATTCACCATGGGGAAATTCCCCATACCCTTTTCATTGAACCCAGTCGAGCCGCCGCAGCCAGCCGAGGTAGCCGCCGTCGACCCCGGCCAGTCGCCTTCTCCCAATCCCCGCCAGTCGCCGCCCTTAGCCCCGGCCAGTCGCCGTCGACGCCCCCCGCCCTGGACCATGCGCCGGCGCAAACCGACCGGGCCCTCCGCGACGAACCTCGCCGCTTGAGGTCCGGCTCGTCCGCCTCATCCTCTCTCCGCCATAGACCCTCCTGGCCTTTTCCTCCGCAACAACGGGGGCTGACTTCTTCTCCACCCACCGTGAAGGTATCTCCTGGCCTTCTCACAACACAAATGCAGTTAATATGGTATTAGGTTAAGTTGATATTTGGTGAAATTGATATGATTTGGATGTGATATTTGCTATATATGAAGTGATGTAGATGTTAGGTTACATAATATATGTCCAGTTTATATGTTTTCGGCGTTTTGTTGTATAATTTGTGCGCTAATGGGTAAAGTTGTATTTTCTTGGAAATGAATATAGATGGCATACTCAAAGATATTTCATGTTCATCATGGAGGGCGTGTGACCTCCTCCAGCAGTGGTGTAGAGTTTGTAGACATGACGAGTCAAGTTGTTTTCTTTCCACATAGTCCTAGTTTCAATGAGGTTCTTTGAAGCTTAGAGAAGTGTTGGGGTGGACCGACATTGTTGATGATGTTTCTTTAGAAGGAAGATACGATGTTGGGTGTGGCTCTCGCTCGTTTACTCAGATGATACCTATCCGTGGCATTGACGAGTGGGATTTATACAAGGAGCTTGTTGAAGGGTCCCAAATAAGATCTCAGTGGTCGTTGCCGTCAAAGTCACCGGTGTTGTGAGGCCTCAACTTCTCATCGATCTGAATGAGTGCCTCTTGGTTATGGAAGTAGGTCCGAGCCAGCCATCAAATGTTGTTGGTTATGCAGACGCTTATGATGTGGGTCCAAGCCAGCCATCAAATGTTGATAATGAAGATACGCTAACTCAAAATCCTTGTGTTGCGGTGATAGGTTTGACGGATACACATGCCATCATCGAGGAGAAAGTCAAGGCTGCAAACATAGGTAGTGGAGAGAGAAGTATCTTTAGGAAAGATGTCACACCACCTCGCAACCATTGCGGTGGGGTGTCAGCTTTCATCGAGAAAGAAAAGAATTCTCAAGGCGAGGGGACCGACGAACAGTTTGTCGACGTCCCTGAAATCATGTTTCCATCCTCACCTTGTGTACCTCTTGTGGCATCAAGCCAACTTGATGGAGATCCAGAGACATTTGGAGAAAAGAATCCTAAGGATGAGGGTTATGCTCAAGCTTTTGTGTCTGACTCGGACGAGGACCGTCCGGAGTTCCAATTTACCAAGGAGGAGATCGATGCATTTATTAAGGTATGGTGCAAACATCCGAGCATTCATGAGTTTAGAGACGTTAGGCATGCACACCTAGCCGTAGTAGACTCTAACATGCGGGAATTTGGGTCGGAACCGCCTAATCCTGTCACCGAGGAGGAAGCAAGAGACCGACCTCGACGACGACCTTTGATATATGAAGCCTTGAAGTTCAGGACTATGTTAAACATGCAGATCTGGCTACAAGAGTACGCCGTCAAACATCATCGGCCATACATAGTATTCAAGTCCAACAAAAACAAGCGTTATGTAGTGATGTGTGAGAAGGAAGATTGTCCTTGGAAGGTCAGAGCTAGGAAGACCTTAGGTGGTTGGTGGAAGATAAGTAGCTATGAAGGCACCCACAATTGTGGCGACACCATCATTTTGGCGACAAGCACCGGCAATTGGCATCCACTTTTATTGCTCACCGGTGCGCCGGAGCTATCAAAGCTACGCCAACCCTCTCAGCTGGTTCTTTGGTGAAGTTCATATTCTTGATATTTGACTACCATGTGAAGTATGTGAAGGCGTGGAGGGCAAAACAAATGGCTCTAAATATGGCTTACGGTGACTGGGAGGATGCATATGGAAGGCTACCTAGGATGTTGGCAGCGATGGCCTTTCGCAACCCTGGAATGACGCAGGTAGTTGAGCCGCATCCAAGGAAGTCCCGCACTATGAAGAATGTGAAGTACCCAGTGTTTGGTCGAGCATTTTGGTTTTTCGGCCCTTGTGTCGAGGCGTTCAAGCATTGCCGGCCATTTATGTCAGTTTATGGGACATTCTTGACGGGGAAGTTTAAAGGCACCCTACTCGTTGCGATCTCCTGCGATGCAGACAATCGATTGGTCCCGTTGGCCTTTGCTTTGGTTACTGGGGAGGACAACGACAATTGGAGCTGGTTCATGCACTTGCTTAGGACAAAGGTTGTTGGCCCTGGACGGGAGGTTTGTGTCATATCCGACCGCCATCATGGCATATTGAATGCCGTGAAGGAGGAAATTGCCAGACACCCCCTAGTGAAGCACGTTGGTGCATTAGGCATTTTGCGGCTAATTTTTACTAGGCTTGCCGTAATAGGGAATTGTGCGAGTATCTCCGTAGGCTTTGCATGGTGTATGAGTAGGAAGTATTGCATGATTTGTACGATGAGTTTTATGGTTTGACCAATGCGAAGGGACAAGCTTTTTTGAAAGAGCATTTGCCGCATAAAGGGCTATGGTCACCAGATCCTATGCCAGATAAAAAGGGTTCAAATACAGGTGGGCTGAAGTTCACTTGGCTTCAACAACACTTTCATGAGCTACCAGACGGATCTGACAAACCTACTATTGAGCGCTATGCCCGGGCTTATGTGTTGTACGTCTTCGGAACTATGCTCTTCATGGACTCCGGTGGTAGCTCTGCTTCTTGGATGTTTCTCCCTCTACTACGAGACTGGGACGAGGCAGGGAGGTATAGTTGGGGCTCAGCGGGGCTGGCTTTCCTATACCAACAACTGGATGAGGCTTGCAGGAGCAGTTTAGGTACGTCCAACATTGGTGGTTGTGTGCTGCTCTTCCAGATATGGATGTGGGAGAGACTTCCGGTCGGCCGACCCATAAGCCGGACGCGTCGTGACTAGGAATATGATGAGCCGGATCGCTTGCCTACTGTCACACATTGTTGGGACGAGGTGAGGACCAATTGGGGGAAGACGGAAGATCTATACATGTCTTACACCAACGAGCTTGACTGTTTGTTACCTTCACATGTGAGTTCACAACAAGATTACTTTCATCATTTATTCTTTATTCTGATGTGCTCTTTTGTAATCCAAGCAACAAATTTTGACTTTGATGATAGGTGCAATGGCTGCCATACGACCAGATTGACTTTCAACTTAATGTCATATGCACCCAAGACAAATCGATGTGGAGTTTGAGATGCCCACTCATTTGCTTCTATGCCGTGGAGTTCCACCTACCACACCGAGTGGCGAGGCAGTTTGGGAGGCTTCAACTATCACCACTAGAGGCTATATCGACGTCAATTGAGTTGCACAAGTAATCTCGTCAAACCTAGTGATTATTATTCGTCTTTCACAATATATGCTCATGATGAACTACTCTCTTTTTACTCGTGTGTTGTTAGGCTTGATCGACGAAAGAAAAAGAGAATTAGTGACTGGAGGTGCAAGCACCAAGAGTATATTGATGTCTGGAATAAGTTCGAAGACAATCCAGGCATCAACATGCAAATGCATCATGAGTCTTCTTATGGAGAGCATCTTAGTTGGCTACACGGGGTGACTCGAGTGCATCTAAAGACTAGGTGGACTGATGTTGATTGCTTGGATGAGCCTTCAGATGGCGATGAAGGCAATGAGTATGATGATAACGTGCGCTTGGGTGGTAGACACATCCAGCATGGGCCTGTGTGAGACTGCGTGGTAATGATACTTCCTGCTAATAAACCGACTCTCAATGAATCTTATGTGTAGGTCATTATCTTTGAGATTATCCTTTTTTTGCAGGCTAGGGAGCTCCTACGAGGGATTAACGAAGCCGGCGATGCTCTGCGAGTGTATCCAGGAACTCCACAAGCCGAATCTACTCTACGTGAATGCCTCGAGGTGAACTATTCATGATGTACATAATTCTTTACATTATGTTTCCTTGAGTTAACTATATGTTGTTTTTTGTAGAAAATTGTCCACCGGTCTCGTTGCCTCATTGCTAGGCTTGCATGTCAGGCTCCTGCTACAGACTTGGCAAATGTGCAACCATCATCCACATCTTCTAGTCATCTCTATATGAACGACGAGGCGGGCAACTCCATAGATGATCAGGCGATATTGTCGCAATGCTTCGAAGCACTAGAGCCAACTCAACCTACTCAGCCTCGTAGGACAACTAGGCAGCATATGCCTGTGAATAGGACCACCCCCGGTTCAAATGCCCTCAGAAAGAGAGCACCGCCACCAAAAAGAAAGCGTTGACTATGTGTAATGTGTACTGTTGCTTTTATTTCGAGACCTTTTATGTCTATGAACTAAGTATGTGTGACATTATGGTCATTTCTCTTATGTTTGGACTCTTTGTGACGATGTTTGTTAAACATTGTAGTGTTGCGCTGTATTGTGATGGCTTTTGTTGTTGAGCTATGATGTGTTGTGCTGATATTTGAGATGTTATATATTTGCTGTTGTTATGTTTCATGGTTGGCTAAAAAATGAGTGGAGGTCATGGCCAAATTTTCTATCAGCTGGGTGCTTCGGTGCCAGTGAGAGTGGCACCGAGACTGACCAGGTCGGCGCCAGGAAACGAAGCGCCGAAATGAGTAACGTCGGCGTCAGGTCACGCGGCGCCGAGACCGTACACTTTGGCGCCAGCAGTCGTCCGAATCCAAGAAGCATCCAGAACGATGCAAACAAGGGTGTTGGTTTTTTCTAAGGATGACGGCGCCGCTCACTGTGGCGCTGAAGCTCGGCGCTCAGCACCATGGCACCGAAGTTGGCGCTCAACACCGTGGCGCTGAATATGCCACGTCTCCAGTATTGCCATCCGTTCGGCTTGATGGGCAGCTGTTCGGTCCACTAGTTGGGCGCCATACTGGAGCCGAGATGTGCATACTCAGCGCCCTCTACTTTGGTGCCGACCCCAGGGGCCAGATTTGGTACTAGTTTCGACCAGGGGCCAGATGTGCTTGAAGTCGTTGTAAGGGGCCAGATTTGTCAAAAAAATATGTGGAGAGAAGAGATGTGCTGCATGGGAAGATCGAACCATGGCCGGGCGCAATAAACTCAACAACTGCATTTTGCTACTACAATTTATTCTGCATTTTGCTAGTTTATTCTTGTTTGTAGTTTTTTTTGCATGGTTCTGGTTTGGTGGTTGAAAGATCGAGGATGTCGCCTAGGGGGGGGGGGGGGTGTGAATAGGCGCTTTATAATAACTACAGATTAGGCTTGAACAAATGCGAAAGAAACCTTGTGATTAATTTGCCAAGCACAAAAACTACAACAACTAGGCTCATCTATGTGCACCAACAACTTATGCTAAGCAAGATAAACAACTAAGTGATAGCAAGATATATTACAAGAAACAATATGGCTATCAAGAGTAAAGTGCATAAGTGAACGGCTCGTTAAGAGATAATCGAGGCATGCAGAGACGACGATGTATCCCGAAGTTCACACCCTTGCGGATGCTAATCTCCGTTTGGAGCGGTGTGGAGGCACAATGCTCCCCAAGAAGTCACTAGGGCCACCGTAATCTCCTCACGCCCTCGCACAATGCAAGATAACGTGATTCCACTAAGGGACCCTTGAGGGCGGTCACCGAACCCGTACAAATGGCAACCCTTGGGGGCGGTCACCGAACCCGTACACTTTGGCAACCCTTTGGGGCCGGTAACCGGAACCCGTCAAATTGCTCGGGGCGATCTCCACGACCTAATTAGAGACCCCGACGCTTGCCCGGAGCTTTACACCACAATGATTGAGCTCCGAACACCACCAACCGTCTAGGGCGCCCATGCACCCAAGAGGAACAAGCTCAAGGGTACCAAGCACCCAAGAGTAATAAGCTTCTCAACTTGTAACTTCCACGTATCACCGTAGAGAACTCAAACCTATGCACCAAATGCAATGGCAAGGGAACACAGAGTGCCCAAGTCCTTCTCTCCCAAATCCCACCAAAACAACGAATGCTAGGGAGGGAATTGAGAGGAAGAACAAGAAGGATAACACCAAGAACTCCAAGATCTAGATCCAAGGGGTTCCCCTCACATAGAGGAGAAAGTGATTGGTGGAAATGTGGATCTAGATCTCCTCTCTCTTCCCCCCCCCAAAACTAGGAAAAATCCATGCAGGTATTGAGATATAGCAAGCTCGAAGAAGGTCAACAATGGGGGAAGAACACGAGCTCAAAGGATAAGGTTCATTGGGGAAGAAGACCCCTTTTTATAGGTGGGGAAAAATCCAACCGTTATGCTCACAGCCCGCACAGAGCGGTACTACCACTCATCCTTACGGTACTACCGCTATGGGTAGCGGTACTACCTCAAAGGGTAGCGGTACTACTTCTTGCGAGTGGTACTAAAAAATATATCCGCGCGTACCACCGCTGGACTTGAGACGAATTTTCGGTCCGGATCGGAAGTAGCCATGGAAGTAGCCGCGGTAGTTCCGCTCCCAAGAGCGGCAGCAAAAAATTACATCCCCTCCAAGTGGTAGTACCACTCCCACAAGCGGTAGTACCGCTGCAGCTTTTCTAAGGACACCAAAACTGACACAACTTCTGCAAACGGGCTCCGAATTCAACGAAACCAAGTTTGTTGGAAAGCTAGAGACAAGGGCTAACACAATCTTTATAGAAATAACAATAAGAAGCAAATTAGAAAAGGCCCATAATAAAATGGTGAGAACCCTTCCTCGAATAAGACCGGTAAAACCTCCAACGCCGAAAATGCAATAGAAGAAGCATGTGAACTCCGTTTTCGATGAACTCGAGCTTGTCAAGAAGATGAACATAAGCTCCAAACTCACTAGGAGAAAACCAAACAAGAACCAAGAAAGATGATGCAAGCATGCAATTGTTTGAGCTCTCTATGAACGATACGATCAAGCTACTCACTTGAGAGCCCTCCTTGATAGTATGGCAGTCGATCCTATAACACGGTCTCCAAACTACCACCATGAGACCGGTAAAATAGAGAACCTATCAAAGCTAAACCTTTGCCTTGCACATAGTCCACTTGAGCTAGATGATGACGATCTTGACTCCCTCAAGTTGGACCACCTTTCTTGATTGCGTTGGCTCGATGAAGACTAGATGTTTGCTCCCCCATACTCTACTACGGATGAGCCGCTCTTTGGCACATCTTCTCAAGACCATTTACACCACAATGGACGACAAGCTTAAATTATGATCTCTTCGTGATGCTCTAGTTGAACTTGCACACTACAACCTAACCCCACAAAGAACTCTCACGAATACTATGGGTTAGTACACAAAGCGTAATGGACAATGCTTACCATACCATGGGATCACTTGATCCCTCGGTACATCTGTTACGCTTTGTGTGTTGATCAACTTGATTCACTCTTGACTTAGTTTTGATCAAACTTGAATCTTTCCAACTCTCTTCATTTGGATGATGTCTTGAAGGTAGACATGAATGGTCACACACTCTTCTTCTTCAAGACATGCTTGCAATAAGCTCAACACTCACATGACCAATATTTGGATAACTCCTTAATATCACCTTGGTCAACACATGAACTCCTTGAAACCAACACATGGACTTCAAGAAAAGCCTATGGACAAATCCTTCAAATATAACTCAATGCAACCATTAGTCCATAGAGAATGTCATCAATTACCAAAACCACACATGGGGACACCGCATGTCCTTACAATCTCCCCCATTTTGGTAATTGATGATAATAACTTTCTAGAGAGTTTATATATGAATTATGCATCGCCATGCAATGCAACAACCAATGATGCATGAGAATGAGATGCAAATGCTCAGAACAAAATCAAAGCAAGGAGAAACTCTGAAAACTTCTCCACAAAACTCTCTGAAACTTCCACCCCATTGGCATCAATTGCCAAAATGGGCGAAAAGCTTAGAAGGCCAATATAAATTGTGTATTTCTCAACAAGAGAGTGGAAAGCAATACACAAAACCAAAGGTAAATACTTGGAGGAAGACAAACTATACTGAGGCCCAAAGATTGCAAAAGAATGATATGCCACAAAGACATAACAAAGAGAGAAACAAGCAATCAAGCAATCAAAAGATACCAATTGAAGCAAGCTATCAAAAGATACCAATTGAACCAACTAGACCAATGATCCTACGTGCCACATGAATAAAAGATATTATGTGAAGGAAATATGCCCTAGAGGCAATAATAAAGTTATTATTTATTTCCTTATTTCATGATAAATGTTTATTTTTCATGCTAGAATTGTATTAACCGAAAACTTAGTACATATGTGAATACATAGACAAAACAAAGTGTCCCTAGTATGCCTCTACTTGACTAGCTCGTTTATCAAAGATGGTTATGTTTCCTAACCATAGACATGTGTTGTCATTTGATGAACGGGATCAAATCATTAGGAGAATGATGTGATGGACAGGACCCATTCGTTAGCTTAGCATTATGATCGTTACAGTTTCATTGCTACAGCTTTCTTCATGATTTATACATGTTCCTCAGACTATGAGATTATGCAACTCCCCAATACCGGAGGAACACCTTGTGTGCTATCAAACGTCACAACATAACTGGGTGATTATAAAGATGCTCTATAGGTGTATCCGATGGTGTTTGTTGAGTTGGCATAGATCGAGATTAGGATTTGTCACTCCATGTACCGGAGAGGTATCTCTGGGCCCTCTCAATAATGCACATCACTATAAGCCTTGCAAGCATTGTGACTAATGAGTTAGTTGTGGGATGATGCATTACGAACGAGTAAAGAGACTTGCTGGTAACGAGATTGAACTAGGTATGAGGATACCGACGATCGAATCTCGGGCAAGTAATATACCAATGACAAAGGGAACAACGTATGTTGTTATGCGGTTTGACCGATAAAGATCTTCGTAGAATATGTAGGTGCCAATATGAGCATCCAAGTTCCGCTATTGGTTATTGACCGGAGATGTGTCCCAGTCATGTATACATAGTTCTTGAACCCGTAGGGTCCGCACGCTTAACGTTCGATGATGATTTGTATTATGAGTTATGTGATTTGATTACCGAAGTTTGTTCGGAGTCCCGGATGAGATCGGGGACATGACGAGGAGTCTCAAAATGGTTGAGAGGTAAAGACCGATATATTGGAAGGCTATATTCGGACATCGGAAAGGTTCCGAGTGATTCGGATATTTTTTGGAGTACCAGAGAGTTACGGGAATTCGCCGGGAGAAGTATTAGGCCTTATTGGGCCATATGGGAATAGAGGGGGCAGGCCAAAGGGAAGGAGGCGCGTGCCCCCCCCATGGGTCCGAATTGGACTAGGGGAAAGGGGGCGGCGCCCCCCCCCTTGCCCTTTCCTACTCCCTCTCTCTTTCCCTCTTTCTTCTCTCCTACCCCGGAAAGGAAAAGGGGAATCCTACTAGGACTTGGGAGTCCTAGTAGGACTCCCCGCACTTGGCGCCCCCCCTCTAGGGCCGGCCTCCTCCTCCTCCCTCCTTTATATACATGGGCAGGGGACACCCCAAAGGCACAACAGACAATCTCTTAGCCGTGTGTGGTGCCCCCCTCCACAGTTACACACCTCGGTCATATGGTCGTAGTGCTTAGGCGAAGCCCTGCGCCGGTAACTTCATCATCACCGTCGCCACGCTGTCGTGCTGACGGAACTCTCCCTCGGCCTCAACTGGATCAAGAGTACGAGGGACGTCATCTAGCTGAATGTGTGCTGAACACGGAGGTGCCGTACGTTCGGTGCTAGGATCGGTCGGATCGTGAAGATGTACGACTACATCAACTGTGTTGATAAAACGCTTCCGCTTTCGGTCTACGAGGGTACGTGGACACACTCTCCCGCTCATTGCTATGCATCACCTAGATGGATCTTGCATGTGCGTAGATTTTTTTTTTGAAATTACTGCGTTCCCCAACAGTGGCATCCGAGCTAGGTCTATGCGTAGATGTTATATGCACGAGTAGAACACAAATGAGTTGTGGGCGATAATAGTCATACTGCTTACCAGCATGTCATACTTTGATTCGGCGGTATTGTTGGATGAAGTGGCCCGGACCGGCATTACGCGTACGCTTACGCGAGACTGGTTGTACCGACGTGCTTCGCACACAGGTGGCTGGCGGGTGTCAGTTTCTCCAACTTTAGTTGAATCGGGTGTGGCTACGCCCGGTCCTTGTTGAAGGTTAAAATAGCACACTTGACAAAAATCGTTGTGGTTTTGATGCGTATGTAAGAATGGTTCTTGCTCAGCTCGTAGCAGCCACGTAAAACTTGCAACAACAAAGTAGAGGACGTCTAACTTGTTTTTGCAGGGCATGTTGTGATGTGATATGGTCAAGACATGATGCTAAATTTTATTGTATGATATGATCATGTTTTGTAACAAAGTTATCTAAATCGGCAGGAGCCATATGGTTGTCACTTTATTGTATGAAATGCAATCGCCATGTAATTGCTTTACTTTATCAATAAGCGGTAGCAATAGTCGTAGAAGCAATAGTTGGTGAAACGACAATGATGCTACGATGGAGATCAAGATGTCGCGCCGGTGATGATGGTGATCATGACGGTGCTTTGGAGATGGAGATCAAAGGCACAAGATGATGATGGCCATATCATATCACTTATATTGATTGCATGTGATGTTTATCCTTTATGCATCTTATTTTGCTTAGTTCGGCAGTAGCATTATAAGATGATCTCTCACTAAATTTAAAGGTACAAGTGTTCTCATTGAGTATGCACCGTTGTGAAAGTTCGTCGTGTCGAGACACCACGTGATGATCGGGTGTGATAAGCTCTACGTTCCCATACAACGGGTGCAAGCCAGTTTTGCACACGCAGAATACTCGGATTAAACTTGACGACCCTAGCATATGTAGATATGGCCTCGGAACACTGAGACCGAAAGGTCGAGCGTGAATCATATAGTAGATATGATCAACATAGTGATGTTCACCATTGAAAACTACTCCATCTCACGTGATGATCGAACATGGTTTAGTTGATATTGATCACGTGATCACTTAGATGGTTAGAGGGATGTATATCTAAGTGGGAGTTCTTTAGTAATATGATTAATTGAACTTTAAATTTATCATGAACTTAGTCCTGTTAGTATTTGCATATCTACGTTGTAGATCAATTGCTCGCGTATAGCTTCCCCGTTTTATTTATGATATGTTCCTAGAGAAAACTAAGTTGAAAGATTTTAGTAGAAATGATGCGGACTTGGTCCGTGATCTGAGGATTATCCTCATTGCTGCACAGAAGAATTATGTCCTTGATGCACCGCTAGGTGACAGACCTATTGTAAGAGCAGATGCATACGTTATGAACGTTTGACAAAGCTCGGTATGATGACTACTTGATAGTTTAGTGCACCATACTTTATGGCTTAGAACCCGGACTTCAAAAATGTTTTGAAACACCATGGAGCATATAAGATGTTCCAAGAGCTGAAATTGGTATTTCAGACTCATGCCCGAGTCGAGAGGTATGAGACCTCTGACAAGTACTTTTCCTACAAGATGGAGGAGAATAGCTCAATCAGTGAGCATGTGCTCAGAATGTCTGAGTACTACAATCACTTGAATCAAGTGGGAGTTAATCTTCCAGATAAGATAGTGATTGATAGAGTTCTCTAGTCACTATCACCAAGTTACTAGAACTTCGTGATGAACTATAATATGCAAGGGATAGCGGAAATGATTCCCAAGCTCTTCGTGATGCTGAAACCGGCGAAGGTAGAAATCAAGAAAAAGCATCAAGTGTTGATGGTTGACAAGACCACTAGTTTCAAGTAAAAGGGCAAAAAAGGGGAACTTCAAGAAAGAATGGCAAGCAAGTTGCCACTCCCATGAAGAAGCCCAAGGCTAGACCCAAGCCTGAAACTGAGTGCTTCTACTTCAAAGGAAATGGTCACCGGAAGTGGAACTGCCCTAGATACTTGGCGGATAAGAAGGATGTCAAAGTGAACAAAGGTATATTTGATATACATGTTATTGATGTGTACTTTACTTGTGTTTATAGCAACCCCTCGGTATTTGATACTAGTTCAGTTGCTAAGAGTAGTAACTCAAAACGGAGTTGCAAAATAAACAGAGACTAGTTAAGGGCGAGGTGATGATGTGTGTTGGAAGTGATTCCAAGGTTGATAAGATCACCATTGCACACTCCCTTTACCTTCAGGATTAGTGTTAAACCTAAAATAAATGTTATTTGGTGTTTGCATTGAGCATGAATATGATTGGATCATGTTTATTGCAATACGGTTATTCATTTAAGTCAAAGAATAATTGTTGTTCTATTTACATGAATAAAACCTTCTATGGTCATACACTCAATATAAATGGTTTATGGACTCGAGATCGTAGATACACATGTTCATAATATTGAAGCCAAAACATGCAAAGTTAATAATGATAGGGCAACTTATTTGTGGCACTGCCGTTTAGGTCATATTGGTGTAAAGCGCATGAAGAAACTCAATGCTGATGGGCTTTTATAATCACTTGATGCTTGCGAACCATGACTCATGGGCAAGATGACAAAGACTCTGTTCTCTGGAACAATGGAGCGAGCAACTGACTTATTGGAAATAGTACATACTGATGTATGCAGTCCGATGAGTGTTGAGGCTCGCAGCGGGTATCGTTATTTTCTGACCTTCACAGATGATTTGAGCAGATATAGGTATATCTACTTGATGAAACACAAGTATGAAACATTTGAAAAGTTCAAAGAATTTCATAGTGAAGTAGGAGAATCATCGTAACAAGAAAATAAAGTTTCTACGATCTGATCACGGAGGCGAATGTTTGAGTTACGAGTTTGGCCTTCAATTAAAACAATGTGGAATAGTTTCATAAACTCATGCCACCTGGAACACCACATCGTAATGGTGTGTCTGAACGTCGTAACCATACTTTATTAGATATGGTGCGATCTATGATGTCTCTTACCGATTTACCACTATCGTTTTGGGGTTATGCATTAGAGACAGCTGCATTCACATTAAATAGGGCACCGTCTAAATCCGTTGTGACGACACCGTATGAACTGTGGTTTGGCAAGAAACCTATGTTGTTGTTTCTTAAAGTTGGGGCCTGCGATGCTTATGTGAAAAAGATTCAACCTGATAAGCTCGAACCCAAATCAGAGAATTGCGTCTTCATAGGATACCCAAAAAGAAATTGTTGGGTACACCTTCTATCAGAGATCCGAAGGAAAGATATTCGTTGCTAAAAATGGATCCTTTCTAGAGAAGGAGTTTCTCTTGAAAGAAGTGAGTGGGAGGAAAGTAGAACTTGATGAGGTAATTGTACCTTCTCCCGAATTGGAAAGTAGTTCATCACAGAAATCAGTTCCAGTGATGCCTACACCAATTAGTGAGGAAGTTAATGATGATGATCATGAAACTTCAGATCAAGTTACTACCGAACCTCGTAGGTCAACCAAAGTACGTTCCGCACCAGAGTGGTATGGTAATCCCGGTTCTGGAAGTCATGTTACTAGAACATGACGAACCTACGAACTATGAGGAAGCGATGATGAGCCCAGATTCCGCGAAATGGCTTGAGGCAATGAAATCTGAGATAGGATCCATGTATGAGAACAAAGTGTGGACTTTGGTTGACTTGCCCGATGATCGGCAAGCCGTAGAAAATAAATGGATCTTCAAGAGGAAGATGGACGCTGATAGTAGTGTTACTATCTACAAAGCTAGACTTGTCGAAAAAGGTTTTTGACAAAGTTCAAGGTGTTGACTACGATAAGATTTTCTCACTCATAGCGATGCTTAAGTCTGTCCGAATCATGTTAGCAAATTGCCACATTTTATGAAATCTGGCAAATGGATGTCAAAACTACATTCCTGAATGGATTTCTTAAAGAAGAGTTGTATATAATGCAACCAGAAGGTTTTGTCAATCCTAAAGGTGCTAACAAAATGTGCAAGCTCCAGCGATCCATCCATGGACTGGTGCAAAGCATCTCAGAGTTGGAATATACGCTTTGATGAGTTGATCAAAGCATATAGTTTTATACAGACTTGCGATGAAGCCTGTATTTACAAGAAAGTGAGTGGGAGCACTACAACCTTTCTGATAAGTATATGTGAATGACATATTGTTGATCGGAAATAATGTAGAATTTTTTGGAAAGCATAAAAGGAGTGTTTGAAAGGATTTTTCCAAAGAAAGACCTTGATGAAGCTACTTACATATTGAGCATCAAGATCTATGGAGATAGATCAAGACGCTTGATAAGTTTTTTCAATGAGTACATACCTTGACAAATTTTTGAAGTAGTTCAAAATGGAACAGTCAAAGAAGGAGTTCTTGCCTGTATTGCAAGGTGTGAAATTGAGTAAGACTCAAAGCCCGACCACGACAGAAGATAGAAAGAGAATGAAAGTCATTCCCTATGCCTCAGCCATAGGTTCTATAAAGTATGCCATGTTGTGTACCAGATCTATTGTATACCCTACACTGTGTTTGGGATGGGAGTACAATAGTGATCAATGTGTAGATCACTTGACAACTTTCAAAATTATACTTAGTGGAATAAGTATATGTTTCTCGATTATGGAGGTGACATAAGGTTCGTCAGTAAAGGGTTATGTAGATGCAAGTTTTGACACTAATCTATATGACTCTAAGTCTCAAACTGGATACATATTGAAAGTGGGAGCAATTAGCTAGAGTAGCTCCGTGCAGAGCATTGTTGACATACAAATTTGCAAAATACACACGGATCTGAATATGGTAGACCCGTTGACTAAACTTCTCTCACAAGCAAAACATGATCACACCTTAGTACTCTTTGGGTGTTAATCACATGGCGATGTGAACTAAGATTACTGACTCTAGTAAACCTTTTGAGTGTTGGTCACATGGCGATGTGAACTATGGGTGTTAATCACATGGTGATGTGAAATATTGGTGTTAAATCACATGGCGATGTGAACTAGATTATAGACTCTAGTGCAAGTGGGAGACTGAAGGAAATATGCCCTAGAGGCAATAATAATGTTATTATTTATTTCCTTATTTCATGATAAATGTTTATTATTCATGCTAGAATTGTATTAACCGGAAACTTAGTACATGTGTGAATACATAGACAAAACAAAGTGTCCCTAGTATGCCTCTACTTGACTAGCTCGTTTATCAAAGATGGTTATGTTTCCTAACCATAGACATGTGTTGTCATTTGATGAACGGGATCACATCATTAGGAGAATGATGTGATGGACAAGACCCATTCGTTAGCTTAGCATTATGATCGTTACAGTTTCGCTGCTACTACTTTCTTCATGACTTATACATGTTCCTCAGACTATCAAACGTCACAACGTAACCGGGTGATTATAAAGATGCTCTACAGGTGTCTCCGATGGTCTTTGTTCAGTTGGCATAGATTGAGATTAGGATTTGTCACCCCGTGTATCGGAGAGGTATCTCTGGGCCCTCCCGGTAATGCAGATCAATATAAGCCTTGCAAGCATTGTGACTAATGAGTTAGTTGTGGGATGATGCATTACGAAATGAGTAAAGAGACTTGCCGGTAACGAGATTGAACTAGGTATGAGGATACCGACAATTGAATCTCGGGCAAGTAATATACCAATGACAAAGGGAACAACGTATGTTGTTATGCGGTTTGACCGATAAAGATCTTCATAGAATATGTAGGAGCCAATATGAGCATCCAGGTTCCTCTATTGGTTATTGACCGGAGATGTGTCTAGGTCATTTCTACATAGTTCTCGAACCCGTTGGGTCCGCATGCTTAACGTTCGATGACGATTTGTATTATGAGTTATGTGATTTGATGACCGAAGTTTGTTCGGAGGCCCGGATGAGACCGGGGACATGACGAGGAGTCTCGAAATGGTCGACAGGTAAATATTGATACATTGGAAATCTATGTTCAGACATAGGAAAGGTTCCGAGTGATTCGGATATTTTTCAGAGTACCGGAGGGTTACGAGAATTTGCCGGGAGAAGTATTGGGCCTTATTGGGCCATACGGGAATAGAGGAGGCAGGCCAAAGGGAAGTAGGCGCCCTCCCAATGGGTCCGAACTGGACTAGGGGAAAGGGGGCGCCCCCCCCCCCTTGCCCTTTCCTACTCCCTCTCTCTTTCCTTCTTTCTTCTCTTCTACTCCGGAAAGGAAAAGGGGAATCCTACTAGGACTTGGGAGTCCTAGTAGGACTCCCCACACTTAGCGCGCCCCCTCTAGGGCCAGCCTCCTCCTCCTCCCTCCTTTATATACGCTAAGGGGACACCCCAAAGGCACAACAAAGCGATCTCTTAGCCGCAGCGGTGCCCCCTCCACAGTTACACACCTCGGTCATATCGTCGTAGTGCTTAGGCGAAGCCCTGTGCTGGTAACTTCATCATCACCGTCGCCACAACGTCGTGTTGTCGGAACTCTCCCCCGGCCTCAACTGGATCAAGAGTACGAGGGGCGTCATCGAGCTGAACATGTGCTGAACATGGAGGTGCTGTACGTTCGGTGCTAGGATCGGTCGGATCGTGAAGACGTACGACTACATCAACTGCGTTGATAAAATGCCTCCGCTTTCGGTCTACGAGGGTACGTGGACACACTCTCCCGCTCGTTGCTATGCATCACCTAGATGGATCTTGCGTGTGCATAGGAATTTTTTTGAAATTACTGTGTTCCCCAACATTATGATAGAGCAAAGGAGTGTACTAGAGAAACTAGAGAAGCTCCCCATGATTTGTGCACTCCTTAGAATATTTGCGTTAGGATACCAAGTGCACAAAATAGGAACATCACTCCCCCAAAATCAGTAGAAACTCACAACAAGTGCAAGTGGGCTAAAAAAAGAGACAAGTCATAGCTCTTGCAACAAGCACATGGTTGAGCAACATATAAAAGAGGCAACTTACGAGTGGGCTCAACCAAAAAGATCTGTGTGAGACATGGCAAAGCACTTGATAAGACTCATATATGGATGAGCATTAAGCATCAACATAGTCTTTGATAAATGAGATACAAGGTGCAAGACATGACCTTCCCACACATACACAACAAGAAAATGGATACACAAGCTTACAAAAAAGCGAAATAACAACCAAGCTTGTGACAACACATGGTGAAGATATAAAGTGAAATCCTCATCAAGACAAGGGATACCAATTAAGATGGCGAAAATCCTCGTCAAGACAAGCATGAGCAAAAATATCTTCACCAAACAAGAGTGCATCAAGATGCAACGAGATATGACCCGCACTCATGGCACACACTTTCACGGAGCCACCAAAGAAATAACATTAGAAAGAAATGGTGCACGTGAAAGAAAGGGATATCAACTAGATATGCAACTTCTCTCAAATGTATAAGATTCTAGGTAGATGACGATCATGATGATATCAATCCACAAAGAAGGATGTACACACGAAATAGTTACAAAAAGGAAAGAACAAGATATCCACGAGGAAGTCATAAATATACCAATAAGATATTTGCTTGAAAGCATAACACTTGGCTAGATATGGTCTTATTGTATATAAATGAAGTCCAACCACACATCCATCAAAGACATCACAACTAGCAACAAGAGATCATCGTTGGGATTCTTTGAGAAAGGAAACAAGTATCACAAGATATGAAATGAACATCATGCCAAGATGCAACCTACACAATGTTGAATGCAAGAGAGGAAAGCATGAATAGATACTTGTTACCAAGATAGCATTGGAAGGATGCAGAAGATACCAATTGAAGGTATTAGATAGTAGTTCAATGAACATCCTAGCTTGACTCCAATAACCACATGGCGACACCACCTTCCTTGTGAGTGAGCCAAGCATCCAATGTATCTCCAATTGTTCCTAGAACAACAACACAAACAAAATGGTACCCAACTCATTGGGACCAAAGAGTTAGAGAACCAACAATACATAGGACAAACTCCACATAAATATGTTCATATAGATATGAAAATGAATTTCATGCACATCTCATCCAATTTGAGACTTGGTGGAGTTTCCCCTATATATTGGGTCAAAGAAAGAAAGCATGCCAAAGATACTACATGAAGTTAATATGCATGCTCAATACTTTCAAGAACCGATACCAATTGGCAAAGAAATACCAAGTGAAGAAAAGATGCCAAATGAATAAATCAACACTTGGAGGATATCAACTAAAAGATACATCAAGGAATGAGATATCCATTGATACACACAGAAAGAAAGATGCCAAACTCCCAAAAGAGAGAATGGTTCTAAACAAACCAAGTGCTCTACAAAGTTTCATGATGGCACAAAGTACCAAAAAGAAACAGTTTGCATTCCACAAACACACACTTGATAAGGAGCACAAGGTGAGCGTTCTAAGAAAAATAGGATAGCTCCCTCAAGCATTGCGCATTATACAGAATTTGCATTTGAATACAAAAAGCACAAGATGGGATCACCACTTTCACTATATCTATACAAACACTAGACAAGCTCAAGGAAGTAACAAGATCCACAAGTGGTATGGAATACAATGGGAGTTGACACAATCCTAGGCAAGAGATAAGGCAAAAAAAAGGAAAGGCCAATGTAAAGATGATCAATAATTTCTACCACACATAAGTGAGTATCAATTGTCAAAAGACAAGAAGTATTTGGAAATAATTCCCTTGGTAGATAGCAAGGATATCCAACATCATCTTCACACCAAACACAAGCAAATTGCAACTTGTAGAGCTAACATGCCACCTAGGAACAAGATAATTTACAATATCAATTCTAGGTGACAATATCTCAAATGAATACATTTTCTAGGCTTGTAATATGCACATAGCATATTACTCCCCCATAACGTTATACCAATAAAAACTTAAAAAGAGGCAATAAGGGAATCCAACAAGAGATAATTAATGGACTATTTATAATTTGAATTTCTCATGAGAAGACATACCACATAGCGACTAGATAATCTTGTAATATCAATACTAGATGGTATTACCCATGTACACACATTTATACAATTGTGAGGTGCACAAAGCACATCACTCCCCCACAATTGGATATTCCATTATTCTCTCACAAGAGCCAACTAAGATACAAACAAGATGCACAAAGGCTCAACGAACGACACACATGTACATGTAGTGCAAACCAACATACACATACTTGATTACTCAAGATAAGCAATTTGAAGACACAACATATACAAACACATGCAAGGAACAAAACCAAAACATGCAAAGGGGCAAGTAACTTTCAATGTAAACAATTTAAGTACAAGTTACCGAAAGGAGGCACATTGGATATAATATAGAAACTTGATAACCCAATCGACTTGGCTTGAGACAATAAGAATGATGAAGTCCCCTTAATTATTCATAATGTAGCCAAGTCTCCAATGCCCTCCAACAACACCTATTGATCAAGTTTGAGCTTGTTGGTCACCAACCAAGTTGGGTCCTAAGAGGTTAGTCACAATAGGCTTGGCAACCCAAATGGTTCTTTGCTTGAAACCACTTTGAGTACCAAGAAACTTGGCAAACACATTGCCAACCTTATCCTTCCCAAGAGAATAGATATCATTAATAATAATTGGGTTGGATAAGTTACCACTAGTGTATGAGGAAGCAAGGTGACCTTTCTCACGACATAGGTAGCAATGTCTACTCTTCACTTTCTTCTCACTTGATTTATCAACTTGAGAAGCATTAGCTTGAGTTTTCTTGGGAAGAGGCCTTTCTTAAACTTGTGGTTGAGCATGAGATTTAACTTGTGTCCGCTTCCCTTGTTGCTTGTCACTAATGGCCTTCTTCTTCAATGGGAAAGATCTAACATGATGCCCTTCAATTTTGCACTTGAAGCAAACAATCTTGGCCGAATTCTTAACTTGTTCTTGGCCCTTCTTCTTGTTCATCTTGGACTTCTTATCTCTACTACTAATGTCTTAGTTGGTAGGTCGCGTTCCGGGTTTTATTTTCGTCCCACCTCACCCGGTCTTTTTTGGTACTTCTTTGGTACTTCCTCCCACTCCCTCTCAGCCGCGAAAAACCAAGGAAAACCCCGCGATCGAGTCCCGCACACGCCCAACCTCCCGTCTCACGCTAAGCCGCATAGAACCAAAAAAACCTCAAGCCGAGTCCCCCGCCCGCCCCCACGCACTCCAGGCCCTAACATCCCGTCACACCAAGAGAGACGAACCAAAAAAATCTACGAATAGTCCACCGGTTATTTTTCGCTGGTTTTTATTTCGCCTCACCACTTTCGTTGGTTTTATTTCGCTGATTTTATTTCGTCTCCCCCCCACCCGTCTTTTCGCTTCACCACCCACATAAACCCATCAGATTAGTTACCATAAAAAAACCGCAATCAATCAAGTATTGATGATCAGATTAGTTACCATATAAAAAATAAATCGCAATCAATCAAGTATTGATGGGATATTTCCTTATATTGATGTGATTTCCTTTTTTATCATCAATCGCCTCTACTGCCTAAAAATGCGTAGCTTTCCTTTTCGCTTCACCACCCACATAAACCCATCAGATTAGTTACCATATAAAAAATAAATCGCAATCAATCAAGTATTGATGATCAGATTAGTTACCGTATAAAAAATAAATCGCAATCAATCAAGTATTGATGGGATATTTTCTTATATTTATGTGATTTTCCCTTTCTTATCATCAATCATCTCTACTGCCTAAAAAAATGCGTAGCTTTCCTTTTCGCTTCACCACCCACATAAACCCATCATATTAGTTACCATATAAAAAATAAATCGCAATCAATCAAGTATTGATGATCAGATTAGTTACCATATAAAAAATAAATCACAATCAATCAAGTATTGATGGGATGTTTTCTTATATTTATGTGATTTTGCGTAGCTTTCCTTTTCCTGCCAACCGACCGCGTCCCGTCTCCCTACGTGCCCTCGTTGCTCTGCCTCCCGCACGAAAAAAAAATCCTCTCGTTTGACCTCCCCCAAACCCCGCACGATGGAAAAACCCAGCCGCCTGCTTCCCCTCCTCTCGACCGCTCCATACGTCCAGATCGCGGCCCCATCCCCATCCTCCTCTCACGTCACGGTGGCCGATGGACTGCCGCCACCACCCTCCTACTCTCTCGCCGCCACCGTCCTCCCGCTCGCTCGCCGCCGCCGTCGCCACCAATCCCGTCGAAGGCGCCGTTGCTGCTATGTCGCCTCCTTTCCCCATCCAAGCTTGACCATGGCAACGACGCCCTCTCATGTGTCCTGCGGTGAGGTTTGGGGAGGCGCGACCACAATCCAGTAGGGATCTCACCACGGACCCGTCCGCTGGGATGGGTGTTGCCTCCGTTGCAAATGAGATCGAAGGGAGGGACTACTTCGTCGTCAAGGTCGGCGAGGCAGCGGCCGATTGGGAGCCTGGGCCAGAACATGGGAGTTCGTCCCCATGGAGGCGGCGATCGTGGAGATTGGATGCAGCAACCCCACTTGCCGGTGGTGGAGGCTTGCCGTCCATGTGATCCTTTCTTCTCCCGCTATCCCCATTCCTTGCCTCCCATTACAAAAGCGAGCATAAATGAGAGCAGGGGCTGATTTTCATCACTTCATTTCATGCTCTTGATCTGTTTTGTCAAATTACTTGGATCGTCTTATGGAATTGACAGCCATCGCATTTTTCACCTCATGTTATTTCTTAATCCTTGTCCCACTAGGCATCCACTACATGTTTGGTAATGACGTGATGTTGAGGCGGTTAGGAGAAGCTTAGCAGCCGGATCAAGGGCTATCGAGATGGATCCGGGAGCCAAGCGTAGTTCTTCCGTTAAATTTTGGTTATTATTTTTCTATTGTTACGATTGTGGGATGGTTGATTTTGACTCGGTGTAACATTTGCATTTGTTTCCCAGCTTGTTGGCATAGACGCGGCAATCGCGGCAACTAATCAAGAGCGAGGGCAAGGTACATCGAAAGCTACGCTGAATGTAGTGAGCCAACCACGAATTGGGTATGTTCACATGAGGGATGGGAGAGGAGAGGAACATTAACATTTTCATGATTTGGATGAAAATTTCAGTTCATAGTTTCTCCGTACGTGGCAACACACTAACGGTACTCATGGGCTTAGGATGAAAGTAGCGCCAGCAGAATCAGTAGGTTGGATGGGAAGGCGGTTGTTGCCCTTGTCCCTTGGTGCTAGCCTACCGTGGTGGCCTCACTAACTTGCTCATTGCGAATACGAGTTCGTGGGGTCACGAGTTGCAGCAGATTTGTTTTTATCACTTTTTACAATATTTATTGATGTATCCCTAACTCATCGAGTCATTTTTAGCTTTGATTTCCCATATACGCCAGCCTAAATATCCCATGGTCAGAATATTTGCATGGTTAGTGGACATTGTCCCTTTCTTTCTAATGTTTAATATTTTATATTGCCGATAGAAATAATTTTATCCGCTTGATTTAGGAAGTGCACATAGGTAGGTCAACATATTTTGTAGCTCTTTCGAATGTAAAAGCATATGTTGCATAAGAAATTATTATCTTCCAAGCATACTCACATTTCGCTAACAAATAGTGGGAGGTTCAGACTTGAGCAATGATAAAAAGGTTTATTCCTCACTCTTTTGTTGGAATTTTAGTTCCAAGTTAACATGATTTCTTATCCGCTTCATAAGTCATGCATCCGCTTAATTAGGTGATAAGTAGGGCTATTGTGGGGTTTGTTTAAACTCCAGCATAAGGAATTCTGGTTTAAGAAAAAGACTTTTGGCTTCTTTAATTACAAATTGATTGCAACATCGTGTTAGTATGTGATTTCTCACATCTGGTTGTAATATTTGTGAAGACGTGCATTGCATCGCACTTGAAGCAGGCTCAGGGTCTGCACGGACGGGCGCCGACGCTGACCCGGGCCACCTCCTCCACGTATTCTTGGAGCTGTGGCTGGCCGATTTACATGAAATTAATTCCCTCGATTACTGTGGCAAATATAATACACATAATCCATATTGTTATGCACTAGCGTGTGTGTGTGTGAAATAGATGGATTATGGTCCCGCACTAATAAGATGGATATGTGTGTGTGTTAGAGAGAGGGAGAGGGGGAGAGAGAGTGAGGAAGAGGGAGGGAGTGTGTGTGTGAGGATTTGATGGTAAAAAAGGTCGCCAATGTCGTAATATTGAACTCTTTAAGTTAACGTGGCCCCGTTGCAACGCACGGGCGTTCTTCTAGTTCTTATTGGAGTTGAATCCAAGTCCACCTTTGTCATTGGGGGATTTTTGCACACTCAAGATATTATTGAGTGTGGATTTCCATTCATGACTCTTTTCCAAGTCTCTCTTCAAAGAATTGACTTGGGCCTTGATCTCTTTGATTTCCTCTACATGGTTAGTATCAACACAAGTACTAGAGGAAGTATAAGCTTCATCGTTAGAGCAACAAGGCAAGGGAAGCAATTCATCACAAGATGTACCAACATTGTGAGTAGATGAATTACAAGGACTAGCACATGGAAATATAGTATTTTGATTAGAAGTAGTGCTAGTATCCACATGAGGCTCACTAGATGTTACCTTAGCAATCATGGCCTCATGAGCTATATTTAGCACATTATGGTATACTAGAAGATCATCATGAGAGCTTGCGATCTTTTCATGACTTTATTCCAATTTCCCATAATTGCTAGGTAGCAACTCAAGTTGAGCCCGTAGCTCAACATTCTCCTTCAAAATGGATGCTTCACAAGTAATAGAGTTAGTAGCACAAGCATCATCAATAATAGAAAGAGTATAAGGCAACTTGGCAAGCTCTTTTGAATATGAAGCTTTAAGTTGTGCATGAGACTCGGTGAGTTTGATGAGCTCACTCTTAATGACCCTTGAGCCATTTTCAAGGTGCCCAAAGTACTCAAGGAGTTTAGCATGCACAACTTAAAGCTTATCATTTTTAGTTTCAAAATCATTGGCCACCTCAAGAGCTCTATCAGGAGATTCCTTCACTCTAGATAGTTATAGAGCAAAGTCTCCTTAAGAGATTCCTTGGTGGTTTGTTCAAGTTCAAGAGCTTGAGAGAGGCCTGCAATCTCATTAGCGTAATCACACTCATGACCTTCCAATTTCTCAATGGTGACCTCATGCTACTCAAGATGAGAATCCAACTCCTCAATATAATACTTGCCCTCAATGGCAATGGACATGATTTCCATGAAGTTGGAACGAGCAATTTTATTTTTATGAAGAGCTTTGAATACCATTTCCCCCTTAATTTTAAGGAGGAAACATTATCATTCTCTTCATCATTATCCTCATCATCATTAGCATTAACATCATCATCAAGAGACATATTGGGGTTCAAAGTAGGATATACCTTTGAAGCCTTAGCCATAAGGCATAAAGCAATAGATGATGATGTAGGATCCCTTGAAGCACCATTTAAGACCACATCTTGTTCCATGGAATGTTGAGTTTCCTCTACATTGTTAGCACAACAACTCGAGGAAATAGATAAATTTTTATCATGGCAACAAGTCATAGCAAGCATATCATCATGAGATTTGAGCAAGCAATTTCTACATGATATGCAAGGACTATCAACACAAGCATGTGAAACATGTAAGGTGCTCGAAGTGTTAAATTCCAAAGGAAGACCATTGCAATAATATAATGATGAAGGATCACCAAGAACAAGCACACTATCATCATTGCAATCACCAACACTACTCACCATAGCATTACCTTGTGGCAATCCTCATGTAGGTGAGTTGAGAAGGCAGCACGGCCGTAGGTGGAGGGAGAACAATCATCCCCACAAATCTTGGACACACCATGTTTATCTTGAAGCTATGTCCACAACTCATGAGCATACCGGAACGGCATGAGCTGAAATATAACTACATTGCTCAAAGCATCGAAAATCACATTAGAAGCTTGAGCATTGAGATAAGAGTTTTTCTCATGCTCTAAAGATAACATTTGGGGATCCTTTTGAGGAGAAAAATCCATATCTACAATTCGCTCTAAATTTGGGTCCATGACCATAAAGAGATTAAGCATGTGACTTACCCAAGCATCAAAATGTGTTCCATCGAAACTAAGAGTGTCAGAGAATCCTAAACCCCTAATAGACATCCTTACGCTCTAGGCGGTTAAGCCCTAAAAAGAGAGATGAGGCTCTGATACCAATTGAAAGATCGAGGATGTCGCCTAGAGTGGGGGTGAACAGGTGCTTTAAAATAATTACGAATTAGGCTTGAACAAATGCGGAATAAACCTAGTGGTTAATTTGTCAAGCACAAAACCTACAACAACTAGGCTCACCTATGTGCACCAACAACTTATGCTAAGCAAGATAAACAACTAACTGATAGAAATATATATGACAAGAAACAATATGGCTATCACAGAGTAAAGTGCATAAGTAAAGGGCTCGGGTAAGAGATAACCGAGGCACGTGGAGACGACGATGTATCCCGAAGTTCACACCCTTGCAAATGCTAATCTCTGTTTGAAGCGGTGTGGAGGCACAATGCTCCCCAAGAAGCCACTAGGGCCACCGTAATCTCCTCATGCCCTCGCACAATGCAATATGACGTGATTCCACTAAGGGACCCTTGAGGGCGGTCACCGAACCCGTACAAATGGCAACCCTTGGGGCGGTCACTGAACCCGTACGATTTGGCAAACCTTGGGGGCGGTCACCGGAACCCGTCAAATTGCTCGGGGTGATCTCCACAACCTAATTGGAGACCCCGATGCTTTCCCGGAGCTTTACACCACAATGATTGAGCTCCGAACACCACAAACCGTCTAGGGCGCCCAAGCACCCAAGAGGAACAAGCTCAAGTGTACCAAGCACCCAAGAGTAATAAGCTTATCAACTTGTAACTACCACGTATCACCGGGGAGAACTCAAACCTATGCACCAAATGCAATAGCAAGGGCACACGGAGTGCCCAAGTCCTTCTCTCCCAAATCCCACCAAAACAACTAATGATAGGGAGGGAAATGAGAGGAAGAACAAGAAGGAGAACACCAAGAACTCCAAGATCTAGATCCAAAGGGTTCCCCTCACATAGAGGAGAAAGTGATTGGTGGAAATGTGGATCTGGATTTCCTCTCTCTTTCCCCCCCAAAACTAGCAAGAATCCATGGAGGGATTGAGAGATAGAAAGCTCAAAGAAGGTCAACAATGGGGGAAGAACACGAGCTCAAAGGATAAGGTTCATTGGGGAAGAAGACTGAAAGTGCTAGTTATCGACTAGAGGGGGGGGGGGTGAATAGACGATTTTTAGGAAATTCTTCAAAACACAGATGTTTTGAAGACAAACAATAGAAATGACCTAATTGATATGCAGCGGAAGATAAACTACAACAAGCAAACCATAGTCAAGTATGCAATAGCGTGAAAGTACAAGACTAATAGCAGCTTAGTAGTAGGATCAAGATGGAAGATAGTGAGAAGCCAATCAACAAAAGTAGTCAAGCAATGAAGTCAAACAGGTATGACAAATAGGCAATGACTTCACGAAGACAAACTCTAAGTAAGGAGAGGGAGAAGATAGAACCAGTCACTTGTTGAAGACACATGATTTGTTGGACCAGTTCCAGTTGCTGTGACAACTGTACATCTGGTTAGGGAGGCTGAGATTCAACTCAGAATACCGCGTCTTCACCTTATTCCCCTTGAGCTAAGTACACAGTCCTCGCCCAATCACTCTGGTAAGTCTTCAAGGTAGACTTCCGAACCTTCACAGATCATGCGTTCATCGGCAATCCACAATGACTCTTGGATGCTCGTAACGCGACGCCTAACCGGCCGGAGGATTCACAGTCCTCAAGTGTAATAAGTCTTCAGGTCACATGCATGTAAAGACTTGGTGATGCCTAACACTCTTTGGCTCTGGGTGTTTGGGCTTTGTCCTCGCAAGGATTTCTCTCTCAAAGGATTCGAGGTGGGTTGCTCTCAAACGACAAAAGTCGTGCACTAACTCTGAGCAGCCACCAATTTATGGTGTAGGGGGTGGGCTATTTATAGCCACTAGGCAACCCGACCTGTTATGTCCGAAATGACCCTGGTCACTAAGGAACCGACACGTGTTCCAACGGTCGATTTCAAACACACACGACAACTTTACTTGGGCTACAAGCAAAGCCGACTCATCCAGCTCTGGATAAGTTTTGCTCTCATTGTCTTCGTCGAAGACATAGGATTTGGGTTGAGCATCACTTGATCATTCGACTTTGATCACTTGGACCCCACTTAACAAGACGGTGGTTCCTATGACTCAACAAAGAAGAAAAGGAAATAATGAAACGACACGCCTTCAAGGCTCCATAGTCTTCACTCAATGTCTTCTCATGTCATAGTCTTCAATATGAATATCTTCACATACCACCATTGTCGCCAATGTCTTCTTACATTTTTAGGGGTCATCTCCGGTAGGTAAACCGAATCAATGGGGACACTACCTGCGTTATCCTGCAATTCTCACAAACGCATTAGTCCCTCAACCACATTTGTCATCAATACTCCAAAACCAACTAGGGGTGGCACTAGATGCACTTACAATCTCCCCCTTTTTGGTGATTGATGACAAACTGGTTGAAGTTTTCAATGGGGATAAAGTATGTGAAATTGTAAAGGATAGGGAATTGTCTTCATAAGTGAGAAAGGCTCCCCCCGAAGATGTGCATATAAGTAGTTTGCTTTTGGAATGCAAATGCACATGGCAGGTTGTACTTGTGGAGATCCTCTTCAACTTATGAAGATAATTCATCATGCATGAAATGATATAACTAAGAGAATGACATGCATAATGAAAATGGACGTCTGCAGAATGATCTAAGTGCGGAAGTTATCATCACACATGCGGAATTTATCATCGCACCACAGTAAAGCAAATAAGTAGCAGACGACCATCGAGTTTAAGTGTTACAACTCAAAGAACCAAATGTATCAAAAGCGAGAGTTGTAAACACTAGGCAAAATATAAAGCAACCGCCCATATGAACCCGCTTGAAGACTATCAAACTCATATGCTTCTCCCCCTTTTGTCAGTAAGGACCAAAAAGGTTTGAAGACATAGAGCAACTACTCGTCCTCTTCAGAAGTAGATGATGCAGCAGGGCTGTCGTTGTTGTTGGGCGGCGCAGACGAACTTGGTGCAGTGTCGATGCGAACAAAAGTAGGGGGCGGTGAAGTAGCATCATCTTCATCATTGATCACTCGCAATCGACAGCTGCCGCGGAGGAAGAATAGTCGAGTCTTCAAGTGATGGAGTTCGTTGTAGGACTGCATTCCGTGGAGGAGTGGAGTCAAACTTGAAGCGTTCGGTGAAGCCATCGTCTTGAAGATCTGCTTCGATCGAAAGCAGGATCAAACTCTTCCATGATCGCCGATGTGTCTCATGAGTGACAAAAGCATTCTTGGTGGCAAGATTTCGAATGCGATTGACGTCCACCAAGAGGCTTTGCATTTGTCGCTTGAGCCAGGAGTGATGCTTATCTTGTTTCTGATGCAGTGCCACAAGAAGTTCTCGGTTATTTAGGACGCGAGAGCGCTTCCGAGGCCTTTGTGCAATAGTGCTCTCAGTAGCTTCAGTTTGCGCACGGTGAGGCAGACGAGTGTTCCCAGCCAGAGGATAGACACGAGATACTGCTTGGACGCCTTCCATGGGTTGAGAGAAGCTATGGTGATCTGCATTCTGAAGACAAAGTGGCGTTTTAAGGTGCTCGGGGTATATGGCTTGAATCGACATATCAACCTCTCGTAGAAAGATCGATGATTGCGGCGGAGGGCTGATAGTTGATAGCAGAGTGCATCTTGATGAGGCGCATAACCCATGGAGCATAAAATTTCAGACCAAAAAGATCAGATCCAGACACAGCCAATTGCCGGATGAAGAATTCTTGCGTATTGAAGCTGATTCCATTGAGGATGTAAAAGACCAATGTCTTCATGGCTCCTTCAAGTTTTGCAGATGATGAATGCCCTTTGATAGGCCATAGAGTTCGCCTGATGATGTGATATATTGCACGAGGCAGATACCCAAGGTCATCAACAAGGAATTCCTGAGGGTATTCAACGTCACGTGGCAGAGGCTTCATCATGCTCAACATCTGACTCATGTTGGGCTCTGGCTTATGAAAGATGCTCTCCAGTGCATCGCGGTGGAGTTGACAACCAGCTTCAAACAGCTCTCTGGGAGTGGGTAGGCCTGTGAGCTCAATGATGTCAAGAGCTTTGGCTTCATGACGAACATTTCCCGTCATCCACTCGAGAACCCATGTATTCGTATCTCTGTAGTAGCCGCGGATGTGGAGGGTAGCATAGAATCGAAGCAAAAGTTCTTCATTCCAGTGTTCTTTGTCTGTTACGAAGCCGATCAGACCTGCATCTCGAAAGCAGTCAAGTGCTTCTTCTAAGCACGGCAGTCCGGCAATGGCTTCAGTGTCGAGGCGCATATGAGGGAAAATGCGCCCTTGATCATACAGAACGCAGGAGTAATAGCTTTGTTGCTGATAGCTCCAGAAACGGTCAGATGATATCCTTGGCCTTGTGTAGGGGTTCTTTGCTCTGTCAAAGAAAGTGTTGTGGGCTTTGAAGCCATTTGCATTGAAAGACCCTGTAAAGGTGGAAGTGCCTGGGAACCTTGGCAGTCGTGGCTTTGGTTTCTGGACCAGAGGCCTATGCCCAACATGATATTCAACCGAGGACCAGAGGCATGAGGCGGAGGGACCAGAACTGGCCATCTTACTATGATTAGATGACCATAGTTGTATGCTTGCTCAATTGTGTAGGGCCTTGGTGGCGGAACTGGAGCAGTGGCAACAACTGAGGCTTCAGGCTGCTCAGCAGATGCTTCAGGAGCAGTTGCCTCAATGGCTTCAGGCACAATTGGTGCAGGCTCCACATTTGCTTCAGCCATGACTGTGTCATTGGCTTCATTGGTGTTGGAGGTGGCAGCCTCAATGTTTTCAACCTCCACTTGAGGAGCTGGAGGGTCGGGCATGCACGTTGATATCGTGAATAACTTCTTCAATAACCGGGGTGTAGGGACACGTTCTTCTTCTTCTTGGGTGTCTTCGGCTGATGCAGCCGGATTGTCTTCAGCAACTTTGGCTTCAGACTCGGAGACATTCACAGTTGGAGTGGCTTCTGAAAACACTTGACGTGCAACAGGTTGGTGGTGCACTTCTCCTTCTGGAACACTCGAGAGAGGGACTTGAGGCCTTTGTCCTTTGCGAAGCCTACGAAATGCTGGCGACGCCTTTGGAGATGGGGTTGCCTGGGCCTCAAAGTCTTCCTCTTCTTCTTGCTATTGTTGTTGTTGTTGTTGTTGTTGTTGGGGAGTACTTGGGGAGTCTTGTTGCTGTGGGTGATCAGCCCATGATGCATCCTGCGCAATTGGCGTCAGAGGACGACCAATGCTGATAAGTTCGCTGTTCGTGAGAACAGGCGATGATACCGGGTTTGGTTCGATCTGAGGAAGAACTTCATCATCTTCAACATTGTCATGGTGACCAATGTCTTCAGCAGCGATGGGATCAACTTCTGGAATGTCTTCAGCTTCATGAGCCTCTGTGGAAGCAGGCTCATGAACTATCATCCGCCGTTCTTGGATAGGAGAGGCAGGGCGAACCATTGAAATGGGTTTAACAACCAAGGGCTCTGTGGGAGCAGCCCGATTCTTCTTGGTCTTGAGCTTCTTCTTGGAGGGAGCAGCATCAGAGGCTTCAGGATGTTTCCTCTTCGGCTTCGCCTCGCCAAGAGCCCTCGCCTTCTTCTGTCGTAAGCGGTTGACTGACCTTTGGCTTCGAGCCACCATGCTGCTTGGGAAGACTATGCGGGTTCTTCCCGCCTTGAAGGTGCAGCTTGGTCAGTTGAAGGCTTCTTCCTCTTTGCAGCCATTCTGGGTCAATGCACGGACGGCCAAGAGCCTTGGCGCTTCTCAAATTTCATTGTAGGCTAGCACACACTTGTCGGCCAGACTCTTCATGCGCTCACGAGAGCCTCCGCTTCTTCACGCTTCTTGAGAAAGGCTTCTTTGAGGTCGTGCAGCATGACCTTGAAGTTTTTGACATCTTGCATGCTGAGTGCAACCATATGCTTCTTGAACTGAGCTTTTTCATAGTCGATTTTGTTCTTCAGTTCAACGATGCGCTGAGCAAGAGCTAGCTCAGAAGCAATGGCTCCATTGAAGGAGACGCGGAGGCCAATAGGAAGTTGCAGATCTTCAAAGCTGATGTTTGGGGTGTCAAACCACTCATCAATGAAGTGATGGATGATTGCCACATCAAAGAGAGGCAAATTGTTGAAAATTTCTGCTTCTTCTTTGCTCTTGATAAGTTGCTCAAGGGCATCATCTGCAAGATCTTCATCACTGGAGATACGGGATTGATCTTCAGACTGCACACTGGCTTCAGGAGGTGCAAAAGCCAGTGGCTTCACACGTGAAGCTTTTGGAGGAGCAGCTGACTTTGAAGCCTTAGCCTTCTTTGGCTTTAGCGGCTTTGGGGGAGGAGCTGGAGCAGGAGCTGGGGCTTCATCAGAGTCAGCATCGTCATCAGAGTGATCCACTTGGGCACCTTGGACCGCAATGTGAGTGATGAGGCCATCAAGGTTGTAGAAGGGACCGATGACATTGGGTTCAGCATCACGTGAGCCGTCAGCACGGGGAGCAGAGGGACCAGGGTTGAAGTCTAATCCCAATGACTTCTTGTTTTCCTTGGCGAAGCCTTTTGCGTCTTTGGAAGTTGCGCTTGAAGAGATTATCGTCACGACACCAGAGCAATGACGTTGGGTCGGCATTCTCAGGCTGAGGTCCACGGACCATACAAGGAAAGAAACCCTGTGCAAAGCTTCAGCCCTGTTCTTGGGCGGAAGGCCTCGAAAGAGAATATCACCCCAAGGGCTATTCCTGGGTCACGAAATTGTACTTGAACCATTGTTCAGCCCAATATCGACGAATCCACTCTCATCTTGCGTGTAAAGGTCTGCGAGGTCATCAGGCAGATCTTTTGAGGTTCCCCCACGACGCTGTCTGCCGCCCTTCCTAACTGATTTATCTGCAGCCATGAACTTCAAACTGAATGGCTTCAATACGTTCAAAGGCTTCAAAGGCTTGCGTTCTTTGGACAAACAGAACTGGCTTCGGAGAGTTAAGTTGATGTTGTAAGAGTTCTGCAAACGAATGCGCACTATGAGAACCAAGAGATTCTCCCACGGACATGTACTGCGTGACATTAGAGATGCGAGGGAAGGGGAAGAGGTCATATGCATTCTCAGAAGATTCTGAAGATAAATCAGTTTGAAGACATTGACCTCATGATGCGAAGACATTCACTTAGACGCTGAGAGTTGGTTCGAGATTTGTACGAATCCGTGAATAAGTACAAGTGAGGAATCAACTAGTTGTGAAGCTCAAGTGAATATACTAGGCAGTATGAGATGCAGACATAATAGATCTAACATTGTATAGGCAGAAACCAATTTTGGTAAGTAGGATGAATCTTTGAGGATAAAAAAGATGGTAAAAATAGAGTTATATTTACCACTCAAAGAACTGCTAGACGGGAAGAAAAGGAGACCGAGCAGTTCTATCCACCGTGCCCTAACTTGGCGACGGAGGACACCTACGGCGGCGGCGGAGAGGACGATGTTTGCGGCCGGCGTGAGGACGGCGTCGGAGAAGTCGCGGCAGCTAAGCGCTTCGCCGGGCGTCGTCGAGAGCTAAGCGGTGGCGCTTAGGGTTTTGACGAGGTGGAGAGGTGGAAGAAGATTTTCTTTATCGCAGGGACATGTATTTATAAGGAGGTGTGCGGCAGTGCAATTACGCAGGTGCCTGGCGGTTCACATTCGAGGGGCATGTGGCAAGCATGGAACATACTCTGAGTTGTCCCATCGTTCCCACGCCCGCCAGTTTGTCGGATGGTCGTTCCGGCTTCTCCGGATTTCAACAATAAGGATGAATCATTTAAAAAAGACTTAAAGTTTGTCTCTGTGTCTTCTGCTGACAAGGACGCAAAGAAGACATTCGACAGTTTCAATAGAATGCATATGATTTGGACAGATAGAGTTTGAGATAGAAAGCATAGAGAGATTAGGGTTCGATCACATTCACTTAGTTCAAAGGATTCAACTTGGAAGACATAGCTATAAGTGAATGCTGTAGAGGACAAAACAATATATATATATATATATATATATATATATATATATATATATATATATATATATATATATATATCGAAGGCAACCAAATCAACATAGTGAAGAAAATCATGAAGATAGGTTGATGTTGAAGACAAATCAAATGCGAAGATATTGCGAAATAACGCCATGAGTGAAACACTTCAAACAGAGAAATTTGGTGGTGGCGTTACCCAATTATAGGAAGTATTATACCCAGACACGGCGCACAATTATCGTATGCGTTCCAAAGTCAAATTCCACGTTAATGTATTCACACTCGTAATGTAAGTCTTCATTGATTGAAGATATACTTTACTTCGTGTGTTGCACATCTAAGTCATCAACATGCATAAGTGTTAAGATGTGTGCTTGATCACAGAACATTTGAGGATTCCAAGATATTTAGCTCACACCGTAACCTGCAAAACCTTTTCTCATCCAAGGGCTTTGTGAAGATATCTGCCAATTGCTCTTGATGTTGGCGTGAATGATGTCAATATCTTTCTTCATGACATGATCCCCGAGAAAATGATGACGAATTTCAATGTGCTTTGTCTTGAGTGCTGGACTGGATTGTTGGCAATCTTGATGGCGCTTTCGTTGTCGCATGAAGAGAGGTACTTGTTTCAGATTGATGCCATAGTCCTTGAGAGTTTGCTTCATCCATAGAAGCTGAGCACAAGAAGATCCAAAGCAATGTATTCAGATTCAGCGGTTGAGAGTGATACAGTTACGCTTCTTTGAAGACCAACGAGACAAGTGATCGTCCCGAAAGTGACATGTGCCTGATGTAGACTTGCGATCCACCTTGTCACCGGCATAATCAGCATCCGAAAATCCAACCAAATCAAATTTTGAGCCCTTTGGATACCATAATCTGAGTGTTGGGGTGTGAGCCAAATATCGAAGAATTAAACTTCACACTAAGTGATGCGATTCCTTTGGTGCCGCTTGGAATCGAGCACACATGCAAACACTAAGCATAATATCCGGCCTAGATGCACATAGGTAAAGTAAGGAACCAATCATGGAGCGGTATACCTTTTGATCGAACTCTTTACCATTGTCGTCGGGACCCGGATGGTGTTTATCGGCATTGGTGTCGTGTATCCTTTGCAATCTTGCATTCCAAACTTCTTCAGACAATCTTGGAGGTATTTTTCTTGAGATATAAAGATGCCATTCCTTTGCTGACGAATTTCAAGACCAAGGAAGAAGTTGAGCTCTCCCATCATGGACATCTGATATTGTTCTTGCATCATGTATCCAAATTCATCACTATACTTCTGGTTGGTGCTGCCGAAGATAATGTCATCCACATATATTTGGCATACAAACAGTTCACCGTCATATGTCTTCGTGAAGAGTGTGGGATCAAGGGATCCAGGTTTGAAGCCTTTGCTCTTCAGGAAGTCTTTGATCGTATCATACCAGGCGTGAGGAGCTTGTTTGAAGCCATACAGTGCTTTATTTAGCTTGTACACCATATCAGGATGTTTTGGATCTTCAAAGCCAGGTGGTTGAGCGATATATACTTCTTCTTCAATCTTGCCGTTGAGAAATGCACTCTTCACATCCATTTGATATAGCAAGATGTTGTGGTGGTTAGCATAGGCTAGTAGTATGCGAATAGCTTCAAGCCTAGCTACAGGAGCAAATGTTTCATCGAAGTCAATTCCTTCAACTTGAGTATATCCTTGAGCCACAAGATGTGCTTTGTTTCTGACGACTTGACCATGCTCATCTTGCTTGTTTCGATATATCCATTTTGCGCCGATTATGTTATGCTTGCGAGGGTCAGGATGCTTGACAAGTTCCCAAACATTGTTCAGCTTGAACTGTTGAAGTTTTTCTTGCATAGCTTGTATCCATTCTGGTTCCATAAAGGCTTCAGCAACTTTCTTGGGTTCTGATATTGACACAAAAGAAAAGTGCCCAGAAATTTGCTAGGCTGTGTTGCTCTTGAGCGAGTAAGCGGACCAGTGCATTGATGCTATCAATTATCTTCTCAATCTGTACTTCATTTGCAACTCGAGGATGAACTGGACGAAGACTTTGCTCTTGCTGATCATTGTCATTATTGGGAGGATTATCTTCAGACTGAGCATTGTCTTCAGGTTGGTTAGGTGCAGAAATGATAAGTTCTTCTTCAGGCTGTGCATTAGAAGGCATGATTTCACCAGTTCCCATCAGCTTGATAGATTCGCTGGGTGGAGCTTCGTCTAGTGTACTTGGCAGCAACTCTCTTTGTGAACCATTGGTTTCATCAAATCGCACGTCCACAATTTCGACGATTTTGTAGTGATAGAGGTTGAAGACTCTGTAGGAGTGCGAGTCCTTTCCGTAACCGAGCATGAAGCCTTCATGAGCTTTGGGTTCAAATTTTGACTTGTGATGGGGATCCTTGATCCAGCACTTAGCCCCAAAAACTCTGAAGTAGCTGACATTTGGCTTCTTGCCAGTAAGGAGCTCATAGGATGTTTTGTTCAAAAGCTTATGGATGTAAACACGGTTGATGATGTGACATGTTGTATCAATAGCTTCAGGCCAGAACTTTCTTGGTGTCTTGTACTCGTTGAGCATTGTTCGAGCCATCTCAATGAGGGTTCTGTTCTTGCGCTCCACGATGCCATTTTGCTGAGGTGTGTATGGAGCAGAGAACTCATGAGTGATTCCCATGGTATCCAGATAAAGATCAAGTCCGGTGTTCTTGAATTCAATGCCGTTGTCACTTCTGATATGCTTGATCTTGACGCCATAATTGTTCATTGCTCGATTGGCGAAGCGTCTGAAGACATCTTGCACTTCAGTCTTGTAGAGAATTATGTGCACCCATGTGTATCTTGAGTAGTCATCAACAATGACGAAGCCATAGAGAAAAGCAGTTGTTGTGAGGGTAGAGTAGTGAGTAGGGCCAAACAAATCCATGTGTAACAGCTCGAAGGGTTGAGATGTCGTCATGATTGTCTTGAGGGGTGCTTTGCCTAGTCATCTTTCCGACTTCGGAGGCACCACACAAATGATCCTTCTTGAACTTGACACCTTCGATGCCTATGACTTGCTTCTTCTTGGCGAGTGTGTGTAAGTTCCTCATGCCGACATGCCCCAGCCTCCGATGCGAGCCGATTCTACAAGCTTTTGCAAGAAGACATACGACAAGGCTGTGGACCTCTGAGAAATCTACCATGTATAGATCATCTTTCCTATACCCTTCAAAGACTAGAGACTTGTCGATTCCATTAGTACAAAGGCAACGATATTTTCGAATATCACAATCATGTTCAAGTCACAAAGCATTGAGATGGACATCAAGTTGAAACTAAGGGATTCAACAAGCATCACTTTATCCATGTGTTGATCCTTTGAGATTGCAACTCTACCTAGACCCAATACCTTGCTTTTACCGATTAATAAACCAAATGTGATGTGACTCTTGTCAGATGGATGTAAGGTTGAGTCCATGAGAAGACTTCGATCACCAGTCATATGATTAGTGCATCCGCTGTCCATGATCCATTCTCAAGCATGAGGTGTCATACCCTACAGTGCAGTTAGGGGGATAGGCTTCACAAAGAGTATTGTGAAGCATAAACATTTGACGGACAAGAGGATTATTGAAGCTCAGATCAAGATTAAGACAGATAGGATGAATGGCAAACTATTCAGGAACAAAATACATAGTGAGACCATTTGGGCATTTGATCTTGCGCCCAGCAATAGCATCAGACGCCTTTGATTTTCGGCTGGAGACCCTTTCCTGCAAAAGAGAGTTAATTCTTCTTAACCACCCACATCTTCAGGGGTGGCTTAGAAGCAATGAGTCTAAGTGCAGCATCTGAGAACTTCGGCTTTGGAGCCCTAGCAAATAGCCTTGCAGGAGATGAATGATACTCATATGAATAAGCGAGAAAAGTTCTTAGTTCTATGAACATAGCGGTTTGAAGACACACGCTCATATTCATAAATTTAAGTACGGTTTCCCTGCAAAACATTGGCGTTAGGGTGACTCAGGTGAGTCCTCTGTCTGTATGAAGCCTTTGGACCATATGACGCCTTAGGTCTAGGGTTTGTCTTCTTCCCAGGTGGTATCATGATGACATTCACTGGAAGATTCATCAATGATAATAGGGTTAGCAAAGGTAAAGCCAGATAAGGTGGATGGATCCACTGAAGGTCCCTTTGCAGCAACCCATGTGGTTTTGCGATACTGCTCAGGCTTCCAGTAGGAACCATCAACATTCATTTTCCTCTCGAACCCAACACCCTCTTTCCTAGGGTTTCGGTTCAGAATACGCTTTTTGAGGACATCATAAAGTGTCGATGTCCTTTCGGACTTTTATACATCCTGTTTCAAGCAATGTCTTCAACCTAGCATTTTCATCGACAATAGCGGTGGTATCCTCCGCAGAGGGGTTAGTTACCACATTAGTAGTTGAAGACAACACAACAGTAGCGAGTTGAACATTCAACAGCGAGAGGTAGCGATATCACGCTCAAGACATTTTAGACATAGTGGTTCAAATCCATCCTGGCGGAACTGATCCATTGGTAGCGAAGTGACTCATTCTCTTTTTGAAGATCTTCATGAGTCGCTCTCAATTTCTCAAGCTCTTGCTTCCTTTGAAGATAATCATAGGAGAGATTTTCATGAGTAGTTGAGAGCGTTTCATGACGACTTTCAAGTTTTTGGTACTTAGCATGAAGATTTTTAATGTCTTCAACTAAGGACTGTGAACGTGTCATTTCCGCGTCCAACAGGTCATCGCTTTTGTCTAACAGTTTTAGAGTATGTTCCATAGCTCTTTGTTGTTCGGTTGCAATTTTAGCAAGTGTTTTGTAGCTGGGTTTCGATTCACAATCAGAGTCATCTTCACTTGATGTTTGAAAGTAAGCATCATGTGATTTTACCTTGGCACCACGTGCCATGAAGCGATAAGAGTGGGAGCAGGGTCGTCCTTGTCATCAGCTTCAGCGTTGGTGTGGAAGTCATTGTCATCAGTGTTGAAGATGGACTTGGCAACATAGGCTGTGGCTAAAGCCAGACTTGCAACGCCAGGGTCGGACTCCTTTTCAAAGTCCATCTCCACCTCCTCAGAAGCAGACTCCTCCTCTGAATCCATTTCCTTGCCAACAAAAGCACGAGCCTTGCCAGATGAGCTCTTCTTATGAGATGAAGACTTTGATGAGGACTTGGAAGAAGACTTTGAAGATTTCTTCTTCTTCTTGTCATCGTAATCATATTCCTTGCTCTTCTTCTTCTTCTTCTTCTCATTGTCCACTGTGGACACTCAGAGATATAGTGTCCAGTTTTCTTGCACTTGTGACATGTTCTCTTCTTGTAGTCATGAGTGGAAGCTTCATCATTTCTTGAGCTGGATTGTGAAGACTTTCTTAAGCCTTTCTTCCTAGTGAACTTCTGGAACTTGTTCACAAGCATAGCAAGTTCCTTTCCAATGTCTTCAGGATCATCAGAACCGTAGTCACATTCTTCTTTAGATGAGGAAACAACTTTTGCCTTCAAAGCACGAGTTCGGCCATAGTTGGGACCATAGATATCTCTTTTCTCAGAAAGCTGGAACTCATGTGTGTTGAGCCTCTCAAGTATATCAGACGGATCGAGTGTCTTGAAGTCGTAGGCGTTCTTGTATCATGAGGGCAAGGGTGTCAAAAGAGCTGTCAAGTGATCTCGGTAGTGTCTTGACGATTTCATGCTTGGTGATCTCGGTGGCACCGAGAGCATGAAGCTCATTTGTGATGTCGGTGAGGCGATCAAGCGTGAGCTGGAAATTTTCATTGTCGTTTCTCTTGAAGCGGTTGAAGAGGTTCACGAAGAACACCGATCCTTTGATCTCTCTGGGTTGAGACGCCTTCGTTGACCTTGGATAGCCAGTCCCGGACTAGCTTCGGCGTTTCGAGCACTCACACGGCCATACTTGTCCTTTGGTCGGATGACCACGAGATGATGTTCTTTGCGGTAGAGTCGATTGAATGAACTTCTTGACATCGGCGGGGTGACACCTTCACCAGTTTTGGAAACGCCGTTCTTGACGACATACCGAAGGTCGACATCAATGGCTTCAAGATGCATGCGCATCTTATTCTTCCAAAGAGGATAGTCAGTTCCATCGAACACGGGACAAGCAGCGGAGACTTTGATTATCCCTACAGTCGACATAGCTAAAACTCCAGGTGGTTAAACCAAATCACACAGAACAAGGGAGTACCTCACTCTGAAACCAATTGAAAGTGCTAGTTATCGACTAGAGGGGGGGAGGGGTGAATAGGCGATTTTTAGGGAAGTCTTCAAAACACGGATGTTTCGAAGACAAACAATAGAAATGACCTAATTGATATGCAGCGGAAGATAAACTACAACAAGCAAACCATAGTCAAGTATGCAATAACGTGAAAGTACAAGACTAATAGCAGCTTGGTAGTAGGATCAAGATGGAAGATAGTGAGAAGCCAATCAACAATAGTAGTCAAGCAATGAAGTCAAACAGGTATGACAAATAGGCAATGACTTCACGAAGACATACTCTAAGTAAGGAGAGGGAGAAGATAGAACCCGATCACTTGTTGAAGACACATGATTTGTTGGACCAGTTCGATTCTTTGTGACAACCGTACATCTGGTTAGGGAGGCTGAGATTCAACTCAGAAGACCGCGTCTTCACCTTATTCCCCTTGAGATAAGTACACACAGTCCTCGCCCAATCACTCTGGTAAGTCTTCAAGGTAGACTTCCGAACCTTCACAGATCAAGCGTTCACGGCAATCCACAATGACTCTTGGATGCTCGAGCGACGCCCTAACCGGCCGGAGGATTCACAATCCTCAAGTGTAATAAGTCTTCAGGTCACACAGACGAAAGACTTGATGATGCCTAACACTCTTTGGCTCTGGGTGTTTGGGCTTTGTCCTCGCAAGGATTTCTCTCTCTCAAAGGCTTGAGGTGGGTTGCTCTCAAGCGACAAAAGCCGTGCACTAACTCTGAGCAGCCACCAATTTATGGTGTAGGGGTGGGCTATTTACAACCACTAGGCAACCCGACCTGTTATGTCCGAAATGAACCTGGGTCACTAAGGAACTGACACGTGTTCCAACGGTCAGATTTCAAACACACACGGCAACTTTACTTGGGCTACAAGCAAAGCTGACTCATCCAGCTCTGGATAAGTTTTGCTCTCATTGTCTTCGCTCGAAGACATAGGATTTGGGTTGAGCATCACTTCAATCATTCTGACTTTGATCACTTGGACCCCACTTAACAGTACGGTGGTTCCTATGACTCAACAAAGAAGAAAAGGAAACAACGAAACGACACAATCTTCGCGCTCCATAGTCTTCACTCAATGTCTTCTCATGTCATAGTCTTCAATATGAATATCTTCACATACCACCATTGTCGTCAATGTCTTCATACATTTTTAGGGGTCATCTCCGGTAGGTAAACCGAATCAATGGGGGACACTACCTGCGTTATCCTGCAATTCTCACAAACGCATTAGTCCCTCAACCACATTTGTCGTCAATACTCCAAAACCAACTAGGGGTGGCACTAGATGCACTTACAAAGACCCCCTTTTATAGGTGGGGAAAACTCCAACCGTTATGCTCACAGCCCGCACAGAGCGGTACTACCACTCGTCCTCACGGTACTACCGCTAGGGGTAGCGGTACTACCTCAAAGGGTAGCGGTACGACTGCTTGCGAGCGGTACTAAAAAAATACATCCGTGCCTACCACCGCTGGACTTGGGACGAGTTTTTGGTCCAGAGCAGAAGTAGCCATGGAAGTAGCCGCGGAAGTACCGCTCCAAGTGGTAGTACCGCTCCCAAGAGCGGTAATAAAAATTACATCCCCTCCAAGCGGTAGTACCACTCCCACGAGCGGTAGTACCGCTATAGCTTTTTAAGGACACCAAAACTGACACAACATCTGCAAACAAACTCCGAATTCAACAAAACCAAGTTTGTTGGAAAGCTAGCGACAAGGGCTAACACAATCTTGATAGAAATAACAATAAGAAGCAAATTAGAAAAGGCACATAATAAAATGGTGAGAACCCTTCCTCGAATAAGACCGGTAAAACCTCCAACACTGAAAATGCAATAGAAGCATGTGAACTCCGTTTTCGATGAACTCGAGCTTGTCAAGAAGATGGCCATAAGCTCCAAATCTCACTAAGAGAAAAACAAACAAGAACCAAGAAAGATGATGCAAGCTTGCAGTGGTTTGAGCTCTCTATGAACGATCACTTAAGAGCCCTCCTTGATAGTACGGCAATCGATCCTATAACCCGGTCTCCAAACTACCACCATGAGACCAGTAAAATAGAGAACCTATCAAGGCCAAAACTTTGCCTTGAACATAGTCCACTTGAGCTAGATGGTGACAATCTTGACTCCCTCAAGTTGGACCACCTTTCTTGATTGCGTTGGCTCGATGAAGACTAGATGTTTGCTCCCCCATACTCTACTATGGATGAGCCGCTCTTTGGCACATCTTCTCAAGTCCATTGACACCACAATGGACGGCAAGCTTCAAGGATGATCTCTTCATTATGCTCCACTTGAACTTGCACACTGCAACCTAACCCCACAAAGAACTCTCACGAATACCATGGGTTAGTACACAAAGCGTAATGGACAATGCTTACCATACCATGGGATCACTTGATCCCTCGTTACATATTGTACGCTTTGTGTGTTGATCAATTTGATTCACTTTTGACTTAGTTTTTGATTAACCTTGAATCTTTCCAACTCTCTTCATTTGGATAATGTCTTGAAGGTAGACATGAATGATCACACACTCTTCTTCTTCAAGACGTGCTTGCAATAAGCTCAACACTCACATGATCAATCTTTGGATAATTTCTAAATAGCACCTTGGTCAACACATAAACTCCTCGAAACCAACACATGGAATTCAAGAAAAGCCTATAGACAAATACTTCAAATATAACTCAATGCAACCATTAGTCCATATAGAATGTCATCAATTACCAAAACCACACATGGGGGCACCGCATGTCCTTACAGTGGTTTTTGTTGTTGTCGAGAGATAATTGTGCGTGTTCCATGTATATATGTACAACACATGTATTAGGCGTAGTAGTCCTACTTGTTTTCCAAGTCTATAATCTATACTTATGGTCGGTGGACGAAACTATATCTACACAGGAAAATACGCAGTGTGACATAAGTGCGGGGGCCCGCCGTTGCACGGCCGACCAGGTGCGTCAGTTCGGGACGTGATTCGTGCACTTGTGTGCAATGGCGGAGCAACGTGTATAGCCGAGGGGGCTGTGGCTCCCAGCCCAACACAAATTCATGAAGGAAATATTTTTAGAGGGACATAATTGGAACAAAGTATTCTCATTAGCCCCTCTAAATATGTATACTTTTCTTTTCGCCCCACCCCCGACATCACAGTCAAGCTCCGCCACTGCTTGTGTGTATTGTAAAATTGTGAAAAAGCACTGATAATTGATACACACTATGAATACGTCAGAATATGGTTAAGTATACATGTCAGTCCTGTACATGTACATCGTATGTTGATCAAAGTCGCTGCGTTCCCGTCCCCATGGATGGAGGCCGTCGTGGGCCGTTGTACGTAGGCGTGGGCGAAGCACATCGGGTGGAGTGCCTGCATGGAGACGGGGCTAGCGGGTGCCGGAGCATCCGCCACACGGTGGACTGCTGGGACCTCCGCGGGCTTGTACACGTCGTGGAACTTCGGGCGGTCGGAGAGGACGCCGGTGGTGGTGAGACGGTGGGCGCGTGCCAGTGGAATCTTGAAGGGCAAAGCAGGAAGCAGCAGCGGCCGGTGGTGCGGGGCGGTGAGGCCAACTCCAACACACGACCCCATCATGTCCCCGTTTGTCCATTTGGACCAAGGTCTAAACAGACAGATGACACGGTCGTACACGCAGCCGCATCCTCAAATTTTGTCCGTTTGGCGTCCGGCCCGTCCCATTTCTGACGCAAACCTCCGCCTGGTTTGCATCCACACGGACGTTGAACGGACGGGCACGCACTTGCTCGTCATCCGCCTCGGGGACGCGCGGCGGCTGTCCACCTACCTCCACCTCCCAAAATCAATGCGCACGCGCGGCAGGCCCCAGCTGTCAGCCACCACAGTTGGTGGTTCATCGTGCTTCTTAATATGGAAGCCGTGGACCGACCAGACGACAGCTTCCACTTCCTAGCCGGCTTGCCTCCTCAAGCCCCGACACGAGAAAACCCTAGCCGCCGCCGTCGCATCCCACTCGCCCACCTCCCCGCCGGCGCCATGGGCTGACATTGGGCCAGCAAAGGGAAGCACGACCACGAGGCCGGCTCCTCCTCTGGTCGATGCTGCTCCAGCAGGTCCGCGCCTCCTGCACCACCTTCTTCTCCCGCACCACCTGCTCCACCCGCATTCGAGATCGCGCCGCCGGACGCCGGGCACCACAATAGGTCGTACGTCCACACCGATGTCTGATGCGCACTACTGTGAGACTGCGAAGCACTGCCGTGGGGAGATGTCCACCTGCCGAACAACTGGCATCTCTCTGCGGACCGCGTGCCAATCCCACCAGTGCCGGTGAGTGGTCGCGGCCGCCGCGACGAGATCAACCGACACCGCGCCCGCCTGCCACCGGATCTGCTACATGACCCCAGGTACGCCATGGATTCGCCACTGTGGGATACGTGGCTCCGTGACGCGCACGACCTGCAGCGGCAATCTATTTTTGTCGATCGTCCTCCGAGCCCGCGTTGCCCGCGTTCTCCTCATGCGGACAGCTCGCCCCAAACGCGGGGCCGTACGCATGTGCGCGGCATCACACCGTCGTCATCTCCCTTCCCGTCCCCATCCCCGCAATTGCCACCTCCCATGACAGAGGAGGAGGAGGCCCGGCTCATGAGGAGTGTCATGGAGGACTCCGTGAAAATGCACGACGAGAGGCAATTGGAGGGCCTGAAAACCATGCTGGCCCTCTCTGCGGCCGGCGATGTGGCCATCCCTGAGCTGGACATGGCCGTCAAGGAGGAGGTGCCGCAGGAGGTGGTGGAGGAGTCGCCCATCGCCGCGTGGAACCCTCGTCTGGTGGGCCAGCGATGGAGCTGGTCGTGCACGGCGTTGGAGATGGCCGACTCGGTGGGTGTTGGCCCATGGACAGCCACGCCGCGGCGGTCACCAGAGCAGGAGCAGGAGCCATGGGGGGAGGTAGTGCAGGCGCCGCAGGTCTGGCAGGGGCCGCCGACCCACCTTTGACAGCCACCTCCCTATGTCAACCTCACTGGCGACGGCGACAACGAGTAGGATGGCGGCTCCTGGAGACGACGGCGGCCTCACCGGGACAAGCCTTTAAGTAGTTTATTTTATGTGTTTTAAGTTTTAGTTTAATTAAGAACTCTGTTGAGCTGTGGACGTGCGGACGTGTCGATGTTTTACTGTTTATATTTCTGTTTTTATATTATTTCTAACGTTTATTTTGAGTTTTTTTAGCCCAAAATCAAAGTCCACAAACACAGACAATTTGGGATAGGGTGTGCCGATTGGGCACACGACCGCAAGCGGACGGTCGCGTTTGTTTTTCTACCCAAACGGACAAAAAGCGGACGAAAAGAAATCTGTTTGGCGTCGTGAATTGGACTTGGCCAGACAGCAGATCAAAGTTGAGACTTGGACGTGGGCTGGCCAGAGAAGAGGAGGGGTGGTTTTTATACACCGGGGGCGGAGGTGGAGCGCAAAGATGAGTGGGCGCTGCCAGCTTTGAGCCTTCGTCTTGGAGCTCAAGCTCTAGCCTCCTCCTAGCTTGAGCTCGGCAGGACCGCAGGAGTGAGCTGCAGCTGCACCGTCCTAGCTAGCTAGAGCAGAGCATAGCATAGCTGGCACCGGTCGAGCGCTAGCTGTGCATGCATTGTCGTGCGCGTCAAGGAAATTAACCTATGAACTTGCTCAAAAAGGTCTGCTGGAGTACTACCATGCACTGCAGGCGCAGCCAAGTTCGAGCTGCAAGTTCATCCATCAGAGAGCTCCTGCATCGCCGTGGATAAGACCACACATACGTTGACAAAAGGTGCCTGGCTCTGGCTGCATGTGAAGATGACGTAGCGCAGTAACTTTAACAGCTCCGCTCAAAAGAAGAAGAAAAAAACTTTAACTGCTGCATTTAGTTTAATGGGTAATAGCACCTGAGGACCGGTGGGAACAGATCCAGACAACAGGTTGATAAACGTACACTCGCGGTACACGAATAACAGCTGCATTTAGTTTAATGGGTAATAGCACCTGACGACCGGTGGGAACAGATCCAGACAACAGGTTGATAAACGTACACTCGCGGTACACGAATTTGGTCCGGATCAACACGCTCGAGACGAGCGAGCGACACGGGCTGCACTTACAATTTTGCATAAACCTGAGAAATTGCTTTTGGAGGCCCAGCTCCATGGAGGCCTCAAATGCAAAATTTAAAATTCATGAAAATTCATATTCATTTCAAAAAATTCTGAAAACAATACATATATAGATGAAGGCATAATGCACAAGTGTGTAGGTTTTCAGGACGAAACAGGTTGAAATGAGGGTTGTCCAAAAAAACAAATATAAGGCTTTTTAACACATGATACTATTTATCCAAGACCATTAATTTGTTTTTTTTGTGCAGGTCACATTTCAACGTATTTCGTCCTGAATTTTTGCACACATACACCTCAAATCCTTATTTACTTGTAAAAAAACAGATTTTTTTGAAATAAAAAAATTCAAAATTTTCAACAATCCGGCCTCCATGGAGGATGAGATCCAAAGTGCCCTACTCCATAACCCCCTTAAATGAAAAACTTTGTGCAGTATGAGGGCATCTTCAACGCATACCGTCAAAACACGCGCAAACGTCTGAGACGAGTTGTATGTACACACTTTACCATCCAATGTGGTACCCATCAGTCTGCAGACATGTCTGGTTGTTCAAAATCTCGCAAACCGGATGCAAACCAGGGGAGCTCCGGGGACGTTCGGACCGCCCCCAATTACGCGCCCGACACCCATGCCCTACCCAAAACCATCTTCCGCGCACACATCCTCTCCCTCGCAACTGCTCCCAGCGCTGCATTCATACCAGCCCAGAGCAGACACAACCTGGCACTCGAGCCGTCATTGAAGCGGCGCGCCGGCTGAGAGCGCCAGCCACGCCGCGACCCTGTCTCCACGCATGTTCAATGCGTGAGAGACGTTTCCGGACGGGATAGGACGACTATCTACCGCATTCAAACCGCCTACCCCCCCCCCCCCCTCCCTTCGTCTGCATGCCGACACTAAAAAAGCACGCGGCCAAGAAACAAGCCGTGGCGCCCGCATTGAAACAGCCCGCCGCTTGGCCTGGCCGGTGTCCGCTATTTATACATGGCCATGCCCGACACAATCCACACCGCACCACATCCGCTTCCATCCTCCTTCGTGCAGCACCTCATCCATGACTGCAAAGCCCTAGAGTGATATGGGAGAGCCTCTCGACGGAACATAGGCACGAGTTGGCCTGCCTTGCTGCCGGCTGGTAAACCCGTCGTGCGCGTTGAATAGAGGTCCTCTTGCCGACAAGCTCGACAGAGCTGAGTGACGAAGACCCAATGATGGAAAAGGCGTCCGACGACGAGGTGATGAGTGATATTTGTGCAGTCATCACACCATTATTTAAACGGGATAATGTTGCATTTTTCGAGAGAATTACACTGATATGCCTACTAATGATTAATTAATGACAACAAGAAATTACAAAATTCTTTGTTTAATGTGTTTCTGCGGGAAATGGACCCAAACATGGAAATCGTCACATAGAAGGAAACACGAAGTGTGGGAGCCAAGGAAAGGTAAAAGGAGGCATGGGAAGGGTAATAGAGTAGAAGACACAACGTGGTACGAGCTCGCCCGCTCCTACTAGCCGTTGTACCGTACCAGGGCGTCCAACCATTAAGACTTAATAAAAGGGGCCACGTCTAGCTGCAATAGAGGAGATCATTCGTCGAAATAGAGAACCCAAAGCCATCTACAAACCCTAGCCGCGGCCATGTCCAATCTCATATTCATAACCATCACCAATAATCATCACCGCAGAAGATATTGGATCCCTTAAAGGAATTTTAACTCTAATCACAAAAGAGTTCGTTCATATCCCCGAGAACAAGTACAGCTACTCAAACATCTGGATGGTAAAACATACAGGAGAGGATCAAGTTACAAGTCGTCAACAAGATGGGGAAGGAGAAGGCCATGGTCGTGCTGGTGGAGATGGTGGCGCCAACGGTGATGGCACGGAGGAGGTGGCGCAGAGGTGGAGATGTGGTGGAGAAGGCACCAACCTTTGGGCCGGTGCGGCGTGGTTGTGGAGCCTCCTCATCCTCCTTCTTGTCTTGGCCCTTCTTATTCTATGGAGGTGGTCTTGGAGTAGCAATGGAGATGGAGATTGACCTTGGATGACTTGATGATGGTGGCTCGGGGTTGGATGTGTATATATAAGGGGCTTCTTCGGTTGTCCTCCATAGATGTGCCTCCTCCTCCTTGGGGAGCCAAATCCTCTCCCAAAATGCCACTTGTTCGACAAGGATCATGTAGAAAAAATTAGGACAAAATATGAGAAAAATCGGTGAATAATGGATGGTTGGAGCTGTCAGGGTTAGGTACGACCATGAATGGTCGTAGCCAGGTCTGTCAAGTGTTCTGGACCCTTCAGTAAAACAATCACCATTTCTTCGTACAAACTTGGATTTTTGACGTTTTTGGGCTTATTGGATTCCGACGAATGAAGTTGATGCACCTGTCGCGTTATATCTTGTTTTTGAGCACTTTGGAATAATTTAGTTTTTTACATTCCAAACGCCTAAGTATGGTGATTGTAAGACCTCCGCGTTGATCCCCACCTTGGCCTTTTCATCGTGTTTGGTTCTTCATTGCTTCAAAACATCTGTAGACACACAAAACAAATAAAACTAATAAAAACTAAATAACACCAGAACTATGTAATGCTCACAGTGAAAAGAGTGAAAACCAAAAATCATGCATAATAGACATGTGTTGGTTCAATGTGACATGATATACGGAGATAATATGCAACAAATGAGCTGTAAAAATGTGTATAAAATAGAGCCATCAGTAGGAACACTCTTTGTGGTTTGAATCAAAGCAAAATGGGTCCGCAAAAGTTTGAAAAATTCATGTTCTAATTGAAGTTGGCTCTATGATTGTTTTACCCAGGATTTGGATATGGTGACCTTGCAAGGGTCCGCGTTGGTCTAACTTAAATTTGATGTGGTATATCATCATAAGATACCAAGATGGACTAAGCTCACACCACTCGTAATCTCATGTTTTCTAGAATTGCCTTTGAGATGGAGCAGGTCGTTGAGGAAGGATGGTTTAAAATGAGGATGAACTTTCTCAGGGCTTTGGAGATTGCATGAACTTTCAGCAAGATGAGGAGCTAGAGAAAGATCCCAAGAGAGCTCAAGTAAATGATGATGTGATCATTTCTAGTCACATATATGCCAGTACCATGAGCAAAATGGATTTGGAGCAGAGGCCTGGTGATCTAAAGGCACATGATGAAGTTGATCTGTTACAATACAATTCCAAGGTTCTAGTTGCAAATAATTTGGATAAACCTCATTTTTTTAAGGAATAGATTACCATTTTTTCCTTACCACACGGATCCATTAGGATGGTTTTTTATACCTAAAAATGCACAAAAGAATTCTTGCAATTTTTTTCAAGAATTCTTTTATAATAAGCACTCTTATCAATAGCAAAAATAGGGTTAGGTGGTTAGGTATTGTGTGGGTACCTTTAGGTACCTGCTCAACCTAGGTGCGAGGCGATAGAAAGGCTGATCCAAATTTATTGCTGTAGCTACCCATTCAATGTAGAAGAATTTAAATTTTAGAATCGAAGGTTCATAATATAAGAATATAAAACTTCTCGGCTTTTACCCATTTTTGTTTCTGATTCTATTTCTGCAAAAGTGAGTGATATTTGAGTTAACATTAGTACTGAGAAATTGCAGATATCTGATGATGATACTAATGATGAGGGGGGGGGGCAATCAATTAGTCTTGGCACTAAGTTGGGAAACACCCTTAAAAATCCTCAAAAGTCATGCATCCAAAGTTGGAAAGCAAATAAATCTTTAAGGAGCTTGGTGGCCAAAGATTTAGTAGTGCACTTACCTCTAAGCACACCAATGATATACCAGTCGTGTATAGAGCTATTTCCTTGGCTAGAGCCAAGTTGGTCTGCCAAGAAAGGTATGGAATCTTCCTGTTTAGTTCTACATAAATAAATTTTTAAGTTAATGGACATATCTAGTCGGGTTGGTGTGGATTTTGGTCTTTATCTTGATACGGTTGAATACAATTTAGATCATATCAAATCTCATGAGAAAGCTAGAATGGAGATTTTCTTGGCTAGTGAAAGACAAGTGAAAATCCCACAGGAATTGAAATCATACACCCCCAGGGTGGTGGACTCTATTCTAATGGATCTTTTGAATATGAGCAAGGATGAGTTGGAGGATGTTGAGGCCTATGAAACTTTTAACGCTGACATGATAGGTCTTTTGGGTGATGGAGTACTTGCAAACATACCTCAGTTTGACGCTGTTGCAGTTAAATCACCCATTAAAACTATGTTGAGAAGGAGGAAGAAGACAAATCTGTGATTAAAAATGTTAAGAGGTTAAATTTGGAATTGGAGGGGCTTGGAGACATGAAAAAAAGGAAATTTACAAGTTATTATATTGTGAGTAAGATTTTGAATTTTGTTGGCTTACAGGAAACTTTGAAAAAAGATTTTTTTTCCTCACCTGAACTTTTTTATTGTCTGGCCAGAATAACTTTGATTGGACCTGGTTACCTACCAGAGGTAGGTCTGGTGGAATCTTGGTTGGAACCAATAAGGATTCTTCGACCATGTTGGGTTCTGAGTTAGGTGAATATTTTTGTTAAGATAAATGTTAGTAATGTTTCATGTGCTTGTAGATGGGGTTTAGTGATTGTTTATGGAGATACATAACCACCAGGTAAACCAAAACTCTTGGTTGAGCTGGTAGATCTTCTAACAGTTCCAAAGATCCTTTGTTTATTGTAAGGGGCTTTAAGCCGACTAGGGAAGCTAGTGATAGAAATAAACCTAGAGGGTAGAACAAATAAAGTGTTCTTTTCAATCCAATTATTTCTCCGAGGGAAATGTTGGAGCTTCCTATGGTGGGGAGAAAATACACCTGGTGCAATAATCATGAGCCCACTTATGCATTGCTGGATAGGGCTCTAATTTCACACACATCAAATGAAAAATGCCCTCTAGTTCATGTCTTTGCTCTCACCAGGGAGTAGTTTGATCATACACCTCTTCATATTTCCTCTGGAGAAATTCCGAAAATCCCATATGTTTTCAAATTTTAAAAATGTTTGTTTCATAGGCCAGACTTAGAAGGGATTGTAAGGAAGGTGTGGAACCAACACTATCTTGGGTCGATTAATATTGAGAGGTTTTGAAATACTGCTAGATCTCTTAGTAAAAAATCTTAATGGTTGGAACTGGAATTTTGAAGCTATTTATAGGAGTCATAAACAAGATCTTATTGAGGAAATTTATAGGTTGGATAAACTGGAGGAGATTAATTATTTGATTTTTGATGATAGACTTCAAAAGTTGAAATGCCAGTAGGATCTAAAAATTATTCTTGAAGAAGAAGAGATAGAATGGTTACAAAGATCTCACTGATTTGCGTAAAAGAAAAATCCCTGAGTTTCTTTTCAAGATGGGTTTTGCAAAAAAAAAATCTTTTGACAAGGTCAAATGGCCATTTCTACTTCAAACTCTGAAAATGAAAAAAAAATCCCTGTCAAATGGAATCACTGGCTATGAAATCTATATCTGGAGGGAAAGTTGGTATAAAAGTTAATGTGGAAATGGATCCTTATTTTAACACTCACCAGAGCCCGATGCAAGGTAATCCATTATCACCTTGGCATTTTGAACTATATCTTTATGTATTGGCGATTCTTGTTGGGAGGGCAGTGAATAATGGCTTAGTTTCTAGCTTAGCCAGATATCAAAATGAGGGGGACGTGCAAAATGCAGATGACACCATCCTTGTCCTGCAAGATAACTTGGAACATACTAGGAATCTAAATTTCTTACTTTGCCTTTTTGAGCAGATGTCAGGTTTAAAAATAAATTATCATAAGAGTGAGGTGATATGTGTTGGGATTGAAAATGAAAGGATTGATTTATTTGAGGAGATTTTTACTTTTGGTAGAGGTGTCTTACAGATGTAATATTTGGGGATTTCTGCTGATGAGAAAATATTGAACAATAGTGACTGGATCCTTCTGTTGATAAGATGGAAAATAGAATGGGGTGTTTGCTGTACTTAATATTGCAGGAGGAACCACCTTGGTAAACTCCTCTCTCACCAGTTTACCCTTATAGCTGTTATCCTTTTATGGTCTCCCTTAAGGGGTCAAAAGGGAGTAATAGACCAAGGGCTAGATTTCTGTGGAGTGGGGATAAAACCAAAAAGAAATATCACCTGGTATCTTGCATTGTAGTATGTTTACCCATAGATCATGCTGGTTTGGGAGTGTTTTACCTTGAATTATTGAATGTGGACTTATTAGCTAAATGGCTCTAGATTTTTTTAATGGACATGGTCTATGGCAAAAACTCCTATGGGATAAATATGTCAATGGGACAACTTTAGGTCAGGTGCAACAAAAATAGGGGATTCTCACTTTTGGCAAGGTTTGCTGAAAGTAAAGGACCGGTCATGTCTTGTTGTAAATTTTGTGTAGGTAACGGGTAAAAAAAGATTTCGGGAAGATAGATGGTTAGGCAAGGATAGTCTAGTTCAGACTTTCCCAACATTCTATAACATTTCTCTTGATCGTAATGCTTTGTGTGACATTTTGTCTAATCTTAGGGGGGGGGGGGAGCTGAGCATTGGGCAAAATTGGAAGGTTTATGTGTTCATGTTTCTTATCTGAATCTGAGGACAAATTAACTTGGGATCTTGTTGGTTCTGGTATCTTCAGTGTGAAATCCTTTTATTCTACCATGCAAGTTGGTTGCGAGGTTCCATATACTTTATGTGGAAAGTTAAGAGCCCCCTCCCCCCCACCCCAGAGTGAAAACATTTCTCTAGTTGGTTTTAAAAAATGTTCTATCTAGAGGTATTCTGCTTCATAGAGGGGGGAAGCTCTGAACATGAGAGTCTTTTATGTGGTATCAATCTATTAATCATATCTTTTTTCAATGCCCCCTGACTAGATACATTTGGAATATAGTTAGTTGTAGTCTCGGGATTAAATGTATTTCTTAGATGCAACAACCCTATTTTAGTGTTTGGCTTAAGAACATGGGATCTGAAAAAAGAAAACTATTTTCTATTGGGGTTGCAGCTGTCACTACTGCAGGATGCTGCTAACGTGACACTACGATCAGAGACCCTTTGACGAAACTGTGTATGATGCATTAATCACAAACGGGGATGTAAAAAAAATGTCAAAAAAGGTGCAAAACGTTTGCGATGGCGGAGCCATCAAACACGGTTCAGATTTTAGTTGTGTGTGCGATTCAGGCCACATGGTTAACCCGTTTGAACTGTTTGCGATGATGCAGAACAACAGAAATGGGCAGCCATATCAATGTGTGTGCGATATACGGCATACAGTTCACTTTGATGAACCGTTTGCTATTAGGGAGTGCAACATAAACAGTTAGCCAGATCAAGGTGTGTGTGATATAGGGCATACGGTTCACTCGGACGAACTGTTTTCGATTAGCGAACGCAACAGAAATGGCTCAACTTAACAAGATGTGTGTGATACGTGGCAAACAACCGACTCGAATGAACTATTTGCGATGATAAATTACAACACAGACGGTTAATATAGTTAGTTTGTGTGCGATTCTGTGTGTACAAAAAAACTTTGAAAAATGCAAACTAGTTGCTTGCGGTGGCTAGGAGTATCGCACACGATGCGTCTACGAGTACTTGTGTGTGATGATTACTAAGTTACACATATGTTTCCTTATGTTAACACTTGTGTGATAAATAACACGTGGCACCGGATACGGTATTCGGGTTGTGTGTGTGCTCCACTTAATCTTTCCGCGCTCCAGCGAATGCTTCCCGTGCTCAATGAATACTTCCGTGCTCCACATGGGTGAATTGTAAAATCCACGCCTATTCCCTCACCGGTTTCCGCCACCAGCTAACGGCTTGCTGCATATAACCCAAGCGGCAATGCACCGTCGCGACACTCTACGAAGATCTAGTCCTCACCCATCTAAAATTAATTATTCCAAGCGTGCGAACAGCGAACAAAGCTTCGAGGTCGACGCCTACCTGCGTTACATCTTCGGCGAGGAGAACGAGCCGGAGCAGGTCGGGGAGCAAGAGCTTCATTGGCCGGTGCAGGCACAATGGCCCATCGGCAGTGATCTCGGCGTCACAGTCCTTGGGAGCACAATCAACATATTGCAGAGGAGGTGTGATGAGCAGTTTGCCATCCACCGTGCAAAAGATCCAGAGCTGCTCGGCAGCATGATCGATGACCCACCCAAAGAGCCGCCATCACTAGTGCTCATCGAGAGCCTGATGCCCCACAAGGAATGGGCAGAGGACCTCTGCGATTCAGTCAAGACAAAGGCAGCCTACGGCTTCATCATTGCCCGTGGCTGCCGTGTCAACCTCGATCCCGATGACGTGGTGGCCAGGCTCGAGCGCATCCTTCGCGGAGTTGACACCCCTATAAACTAGAACGTCGCCAACGTGATATCTTGAGGATGCAGGTGATCGACAGAATTTGCTACCAGGCCAGAGACATGGAAATGGAGCAGTTCCGCGGAGTTGTCATGCGCGCAATTGCACGTTGTCAAGCTCTTCTGGAACAGGCCCAGCAGCCCTAAGAGCCTCCCAGCACCAGCAGCTCCGTAGGCAGAGGTGGGTCGGGACACTTGGAGTGAACGGCCGCAAGGGTGCTATGATGATCATGGAGTCCGAGAAGACCATCGTCGGAAGGCCGCCAGCTCAGCCTTTTAGCTTATATTTTATTATAATTGTATGGATATGTAGGTCATGAGTGTTCTGGGCCTTGCCGCATTTGGCATTTAAAATTATCGTGAATATGTAAGACAATTATTAAGAATTATTAACAGTTTCCATTGTAACTTTGCCTCAACGGCGAGCAGAGCGCGCGCAGGGACGCCAGAGCGGAGCGCGCCGCGGCCGCCTCAACGGCGAGCCACCACGTGGTCAACCTTCTGCCATCAACAAATTTTGAACTTGTTTCTTGTCACATTGCTGATTACAACGCAATAAGTAATTGCAAATCTATTTACAACTATCAAACTAATATGTGTTCACACTTAGCACCGGGCTATAAAAACCACCCACTCAAAATTTACTTCACAGTTCCTCTCCTCGTCACCCCAAAAACTGGCTTTTTTCTATCAAGTCGTTCCGCCATGACTGGTAGGAGGAGTTTCGGGTGGACATATAACCAGGCAACAAAGAGCAAGGCCGCGGAAGCACTAGAGAGGTCCCGCCGCAAAGCCGCAGCCGCAGCAGAGATGTCCCGGCGCGCCACAGAGACCTCGAATGAGCTCTCATGGGCACGCGAGGGCTCTCACAAGCGCATTCGCGGCGTCGGCCATCGCGAAGAGCCGGCGTTCCTGAAGTCCTTCACTAGCAACGACGACATTCTCGCTGGCGTCACTACGCAGCAGGAGCTGGTCGATGGCTTGATGAAGCTACTCAAGATCAGCGATGCCTCGGTTGACAAGGCGACCGGCCTCGTTGAGCAACTCATGGGTGACAATGCGAAGCTCCTCAAGTTGGTCACCGAGAAGGAGGAGGAGGCCGCCAGCTGGAAGATGCTGCATGAGCAGAGCAGTGCCTCAGAGATGATGCTGAAAGCGGTCGTCAAGGAACTGATGGGTGGCTTGAGGAAGCTCCGGATTGAGTGCGAGCAGGAGGTGGAGGAATCCGTGGCTGCTTTCAAGCAAAGTCGTGCGGAATTGAAGAAGGAGCTGGAGGATTTCACCGCCCGGCGATCCATCGACGAGTATAGACAGTAGCCACCCAGATCGTTGTCTGCAATTTCCTTCTTCTCTTGCTCCCTGTCTTCTGGGCTTTTTCCGCATGTGGCATTTTAAATTATCCGGAATATGTAAGAGAATTATTATCTGCGCCGTTGTAAATTTGTCATCGTATTATCCGTTGCCATTTTATTTGTGGTCGCATTATCTGTTTCCCTATGTGGCAATTTAAATTAGGGCGGAATACGAGTTGAAAATATGAACAAAGCAAATGCTGCCATGGGATCACAAGCAAACACCCTCCGTCCAGGTGCTTTAATTAACCCATTAATGGAGAAGTTGTGAGCAAAGGCGGCGGCGGCTAGTGCATGGAGGTCAAAGAGCTCGCTTCCCGGTGAGCATGTGAGGCCTTGCTGCTTGCACGTGTCCCGTCAAGCCTGCGAGGTGGACAGGATGCACGCGTCCCGTCCAGCCTGCGCGGCGGACTGCTCGCACGCGTCCCGTCGATCCTGCACGGCGGACTTCTCGTGCTCGTCCCGTCTAATCAAACTGTTGCACACACGCCATCGAGTATGGTTAAATTTCGACACGGTAAATATAATACAACCATTTGCGATATTAACGTGTCAGCTTTTTGTTTCAAAAAGGACTTCTTTGGCTACTAATGTGTGCGCCTCTTCTCAAACTGGACGATTTTTTTATTGCGGCATATATGTGCCATGTCATGAAACCATGCCAAGTTTCATGTTTTTTGGGTGAATTTTTTATTTACTGGGATTTAAAAACCGAAATTGTCATTGTTTCAGGACGACGACAAGTTTGTAATTCATTCTCATTCCTTAAACGAGACCTAAACATGCACCCAATGACGCATGTACGATTTCCCACCAATTTTGCTTCACTGGAGTATGTGGTTGTAGTTCAAATTTGTATTACGGACTACATTAAATGCATAGGAAACTTAGTAATTAGTAATATATTATATATCTGATGGCCAAACGAACCTGAAGCGGTTTCAAATTTCAGCCTGAAACTCCTGTTATTCTATGTTGCTGTAGAAAACAAAGTTCAAAAGCGAGAAGAGGCAGCGATTATCGCTTCGCCCAAAAGAGGGCATGTTTCCCTACCGGAACCACGGGGGTTGCGACAGGCTCAGGTTTGTAAAAGGCTTGTAATATAGCTTCGCCCAAATTGGACAATTATATGTACCATGTAGTGACACCATGCCAAGTTTCATGATTTCCTCGTGAGTTTTGGATTTACAGACATTTAAAAACCGAGATTCGCAATGTTTGTGGCCAAGCCAGGACGGCGAGGCAGTTGAATTCGTTCCCATTCATTCCATGGGACCTAAACATGCACCCCAAGGAAACATGTACGTTTTTTCTAGCCATTTTGGTGCACTGGAGCATGTATTTGTAGTTCGGATTTGAATGATGGACATTAAACGCCTAGAAAACTCAACTAATGAATAAAAAAGGTCAAATGAACCCTGAATAATTTCAAAGTTCAGCGCATATCTCCAGTTGTTCCGTGTCATGTGTAGAAGAAAATACGAGGCTAGAAGAGGGAGTGATTATCGTTTGGCCCACAAGGGGACACGTTTCCCTATCGAAACCAGGAGGGTTCTTGTGACAGGCTCCGGTTTGTAAGATGTTTGTAATAAAGCTTGGCCAAAATTGACAATGTTTTACCACGACATATATGTGCCATGACATGACATCATGCCACCTTTGATGACTTTCTGGTGAGTTTAGGATTTATGGGGACTTAAAACCGAGATTGAAATGTTTGAGGGCGAGCAGGACCTTTGATACGGTTGTCATTCGTTCCCATTCCTGGCATGAGACCTAAACATGCACCCAAGGACACATGTATAATTTTTCTAGCCATTTTGGTGAACTGGAGCATGTATTTGTAGTTCAGATTTGAATTATGGACATTAAATGCCTAGGAAACTCAGTTAGTGTATAAAAAGGCCAAACGAACCATAAATAAATTTAAATTTCAGCACGGATATCCTGTCATTCCATGTTGCTCATGGAAGAAAATACAAGGCGAAAAGAGGCAGTGATTACGCTTCGCCCACAAGGGGAACTCGTTTCCCTATCAGAACCACGAGGCTTCTTTGAGAGAATCTCCAGTTTTTGTAAGAGGTTTGTAATAAAGCTTGACCCAAATTGGACAATGTTTTTACCACGACATATATGTGCCATGATGTGACACCATGCCACCTTTGATGACTTTCTGGTGAGTTTAGGATTTATGAGGACTCAAAAACCGAGATTCGAAATGTTTGAGGACGAGCCATGATACCGGTACAGTTGTAATTCGTTCCCATTCCTGGCATGGGACCTAAACATGCACCCAAGGACAAATGTATAATTTTTCTAGTCATTTTGGTGAACTGGAGCATGTATTTGTAGTTCAGATTTCAATTATGGACATTAAATGCCTAGGAAACTCAATTAGTGTATAAAAAGGCCAAATGAACCCTGGATAAGTTTAAATTTCAGCACGGATATCATGTCGTTCCATGTTGCCCGTCGAAGAAAATACAAGGCAAAAAGAGGCAGTGATTACGTTTCGCCCACAAGGGGGACACGTTTCCCTATCGGAACCACGAGGCTTCTTTGAGAGAAGCTCCAGTTTGTAAGAGGCTTGTAATAAAACTTGCGCCACAATGGACGAAAAAAATTCCTCGACATATAAGTGCGTTGTCGTGACACCATGGCAGGTTTCATGATTTTCAGCTTAGTTTTGGATTTGCGGGGATTTAAAAACCGAGATTCTTCTCACGAAATATTTTCAAATAGCACACGGTTCACTCACGAAAGCCGACATTCAATGAAAACTTCGTGTAAACCATATTTTAAAGTTTTATAAACATCTGAAAAATATGTGGGATGTTAAGAAGGTGATGTTTTATTGCGACACAAAATTTCAAGTTGGAAAACATTAAGATATGTGAGCTATGAAAAAGAAAAATTCCGCCCTGAATAGTGACATTACTATTCGGCACTATTCAACACTGATTTTGTCTTTTTCATAGCTCACATCTCGTAATGTGTTTCAACTTGAAATTTTGTGTGGCAATAAAACATCATCCTCTTAACATCCCGCATTTTTTTATTTTTTTTTGAAACTTCAAAACATCTTTTTCTGGAGGTTTTCACCGGTTTCCACCGAATGTTGGTTTCCGTATGATATCCCCCCCTCCCCGGCTGCGCGCGTGATCTGAGTCGTGCATTCTGACAAGCTAGAACCCAAAGCCCACGGATCGTACGTGTGCACCGTTGGATGCTCCCAGATCGAATGACAACCCTGAGCCCTTTCGACAGCACATGTAGTACATGGTAAGCACTATGTGCATGCGTCGTGTAGCTCATGCTTCCTTCTCTACTAGGTTTTCATTCAAAACAGGCTAGCTTTTATCGCCACTCCTCTCATCGGTTTCCCGCCTCTTCTCCCAGATATGCATGATGTAGATGTTCGTTTAATTCTTATAGTTCATCTCATCCAAAATCAATTAGATTTATAAAAAAACTATTTTAATATTCATGGAATTGTGCATTGTAAAGGTAAAAAAAAGTGATAATTCATTTAGGAAAAAGGTTTGGGCAATCAAGATATGAAAGATTCTAGAGAACAAAGGAGGAGTGCTTGTGTTTTGAGGTTTGTGCATTATGCTTAAGTTCAACCATGGAGTCTTCTAGATTGTACATGTGGCAGAATCTGGTGGAATGTAGATGATATCCAACGGCGAGTAGTGCTCGGATTTGCTATCTCTGTACCGTCGGATTGGCTTCATCCAATGAGCAACTTTTAAAGTTATTTGCACACTATATAGGTGTATAGATATATATAGATGTCTCCCATGCTAGAGAAAATAAAGTTTGAGCGCATGCGTGGGGCGACCCTCCCCATTTGTCGCCTCGACGTTGGGAAACTGACATCATAGGTATTGAACTAGGCTTGCAGTCGGGTACCGTGTTCGGTTCGTAATGTAGTTGGCGTGGCCCATCGAAGTTGTGCATTTGGGATTTAAAAACATCATACACCATCGTACCCATACATATTTTTGGGCCACATGCAGTGTATACGGGGTCTTCTGATCGACCACGTCTCCCTTGTGGGGTTTTTTGTGATGACACAAATATCTATGGGCTCCCTGAGTGTATATATATCATCCCTTTGACCGATAATGAGGGGTATGTGTGTTGGCCATGAATGGATTCCTCCTAGTTCGTGTTAGGGACGGTCACCGTCAAATGTCGGTCAACCAAAGCTCGATCTCATGCGTTGTCAGCATTCCCTCCCAGATGCTCGGATTGCTGGGTTCCACCTACATCAAACCCTGCATACGTATCTCGTCCTTAACTACCTTGCCTTCATGGTTGTTGTCTGTATCGAGAGGTAGGCACCACATCTAAATTGTAAATTATTCTATATTGAAAACACACATCACCCCTTCCCAACGTACATCATTTTGGGCCGCATGCAAGAGGTGCTGGTTTTGTGGTCCCTCTCGTGCGATTTTTATGATGGTTCAATCTATTGGCCCAAGCGGTTTATCGACAACAACAACTGTCATTTGACCAAATGAAAGATTCATTGGTCCGTCTTATGGTAGGTCATGGCGATATGCATGTATGACCAAAGTATCAATCATTACGTGCATCCGCCCCGCTGACACGAAGTGGGAGGTGGTGGGCCAAGCATCCTAGCTAGATGCGACATTATGTCATTATATATATCCTAGCTAGGTGGTTGTTAGGGTGCTTTCGGGTTTGCGAGGCAGGTGCCACCAAAGTTATGCATTGTGTATTTAAAGTTTTAAACATCCCCAATATTTATACATATATTTGGCCACTTCCATGTGGTCCTTGACTTTTGGCCCCTCTCATCGATCTTCAACGACGTGCCCAACCGTGGGCCCGCGGGGTCAAAGTTGTCCATTAGAATTTTGAACATCACAGACCACCCTTTTCACTCATATATATTTGGGCCACATGCTGGTGTGGCTGTCTTTTGACCCTCTCTAACGTTATTTTTTGCCGCAAAGACTCTGATGACCCTCAACGGACATGGGGTATAATATCTTAACCGTGTGCGATACAAGTGCGATGTGAATCACCACAACCGCGCAAGTGCGAGCAAATTAAGGTGGAGGTACTAGCTCAACCGTGTGCGGTGCAAGTGCGCTGAAATCACCACGACCGCGCAAGCGCGAGCAAAGGGTGGAGGTACTGGCTCAACCGTGTGCGATGCAAGTGCGCTGAAATCACCACGACCGCACAAGCGTGAGCGAATTAAGGTGGAGATACTGGCTCAACCGTGTGCGATGCAAGTGCGCTAAAATCACCACGACCGCGCAAGCACGAGCAAAGGGTGGAGGTACTGGCTTAACCGTGTGCGATGCAAGTGCACTGTAAAACCACCACCTGTGCAAGCTAAAGGCGGGTAAGTTTATTTGGAAATTAGGACGAACCGTGTGCGATAGACCAGCTAGCTAGAAATATAAAAACAAACTACCCGCCTTGAGCGTTGCAAAAATCGGCGGATCCGCGCCACTTTTCCTTATTATCATACACGCATATTGTTATTGGACCATGCGCTATCTTGGGCACTCCCACCCCGCATCAATTCCTTTACCCACATTTTAGTAGCCGCCGTACTTCAACCGTCGAGTAAAATTGCAGTAGCCGAGGCATTTGAACCGTCCCCCTCCTTCGTCCACCACCATCTCCACCCACCATTACTTAAATTTTTAGTAGCCGCGGCGTATCCTCAAACACCACCCCCCCTCCACAGTCCCCCACCTGCCCCCCTCCCCCCTCGAACCCTAGTTCGCGACCGCCGCTGGCGCTGCCGCCAACCCTGTCGGTCTGCCCGTTCCTCCTAGCTTAGATAATAAAGTTCAGGTTACCTAGCGATTCCCATATCATCGCCCCACTCCCCTGAGTTTTTAGATGAGGCCTGCGGTGTCCCTCCCTGCCAGATCCACATCCCCTGCTCCAGAATGTCGCAGCCTAAGCTCGACCACGTATCCCAGGGAGCCCGACGAGCGTTCGGCCAAGAAGAGGTTTATCATGGCCTCTCCGGCGGACGTTGGCGAGGTGGCCGCCGTTGGCCCCGACCTTTCGATCCCGGAGCAACACATCACCGCGGAAGCCGGCAAAGACATTGACTACGTTGCCATGTCGAAGGCTCCATGTCAGCAGGCTAGCGTATTACTATATCTCGGGAAAGCTGGCTACGACATCAAGCTCGTCCGCACCGATGGCTTCACGCGGGCCATGTCACAGGTTAAGTGGTCCATCCCCAACCCCTCTGGTTCAACCGTCGTCGATCTCTTCGACGACCCTGCCGCTGATCTCCTCCGCCAAGCGGTCAAGGATTTGCGAGCTTTATACGCCATCGAGCCCATTTTGTCACTTCTTAAGGACATATTCTACGACGGCGGCTTGGCATCCTCAATTGCCAAGTCAGATCTCATCGACCACGACCACGAGGAGGGCACCCATGAAGGTTCTTCCAACGTGAAACAGCCCATCTATGACATCAGAGAGCGCACCATGGGTTTGTGCTCTTCCAACTGGAAGGATCCCGTCCATGAATTGTGAGGCAACATTCTGTCAACAAATCTTACCTTTTCTAGCTTGCCAACCCGTACCCTTTGGTGTAGTAGCATTTGTCGTGCGGTGCTTTAATTGTGCCGTGTTTAATTATTTTAGTTATGCAAAAATGTATTGTTCAATAGGTCTATGTGATGTTTAAGTATGAATTGTCCACTTTAGTTTAACGGATGGCTATATTTGGTTGTTTATATTGAGTAGATGCCTTGTTTATCTGTATTTGGTTGTTAGGTTGGTTGGAGTGAGCATTTTTTTCAGTTATCGAGCAGATGCCTTGTTTATCTATATTTGGTTATTAGTTTGGTTGTAGTGAGTATTTGTCCAGTTATCAAGCAGATGCCTTGATTATCTGTATTTGGTTGTTAGGTTGCTTTTTTAGCATTTGTCCAGTCATCAAGCAGATGCCTTGTTATATGTATTTGGTTGTTAGGTTGCTTTTTTTAGCATTTGTCCAGTTATAAAGCAGATGCCTTGTTTATCTCTATCTGCTTGTTAGGTTCGTTGCAGTGAGCATTTGTCCAGTTTTCAAGCATATGCCATGTTTATCTGTATTTGCTTGTTAGATTGGTTGTAGTGAGACTATGTCTAGTTTTCAATGGCTATATTTGGTTGTTATACTGGCCATTGATGCCTTGTTTATTTCAGTCATTCACAATGTGTTGTTCATTATGTGCAAGTCAGAACTGTGCCGCTTGACTACATCAATACCAGTTTGAACGGCTATATTTGGTTCCAGTTATTCCTGGTGTAGTTAACACATGCCCTTTATTTCCGTGTTACACATTTATCTATTGTCATGTTTAAGCATTACCTACATTCTATTCATTTTCAACAATACCAGTTTGAATTGCAATATTTGATGGCTGTTAAGCCTGCTGTCGGTAACATTGCCTTCCATTTTATATCTGCTTTAACAGCATGCTGAAACCAACACATTCAAGCTATCATTTGGAGATGATGTTGTTTACCTTTGCTATATTTGTTTGATGTTAAGATTGCTGTACTTATCATGCCTTTCCACAACTTATGCAGGACAACAAAGGAAGTGGCCACCATTTTTCGCCGAGGTTAGCTTCATCCCTCGGCTTGTACTCCCCCCGTCGTTCCATAATGTAGTGCATATAGATCCAGGCCTAGACACTAGTTAGCTTCTAATATTGACTTGTTGTTTGTAGGTACATATGCCCTTGGCAAGGATCCATGCATCGACCCTTTTTTCGTATGGGGCAATGAGATATTGATGAACAAGTATCAAGTGAGGAAACTGATAAGGATTATTAGCAAAAAGATACGAATGGTGGCAAGCAAATTATTTGTTTATTCTCTATCCAACACAACATTGAGCTGTAGCATGGTAACTACAAACTCTGCAGCCTTCCCTTTTTACTGCCTATAATGAGTTGTTAGACAATGATGTCTGAATCTTTTTCGTTCCTAGTGGTTCCCGAAGCAGTTCACTCAAGATTACCTCGCAAAGTACATGATTGGTGGACACGCAATGAAGGTTAAAGTATTTCATCCAGACTACAATGAGCATCGAGAAGTCCTAATGAAGACAGTGAAGGATGGACGGGCAGCCATCACAAGGGGTTGGCCTAGAGTCGTGCGCGCATTACGCATGGAGGAGGGCACAATATGGGCATTCCGCTTCACCTTCTCCAGCAACCAGAATGTCTTTCGCCTCTCTCTTTACAGTCTTTAGTACAACTGTGGTTCATCATTCTTTACTTGGTGCTTCTGTAGTTCTTCAGTATATGTACCTGTGCATCGAATTATGGATTCGTGGTTGAACCTATATTTGTAATAAACATGGTTGGATATGAAATAAGTGATTGCCTACTTTCAAATTCAAAACATGTGATTTTTAAATTAGGGATCAATTAGGGATTACACTGCACACGGTTTTCGAAAGCGAAACGTCTGCGATATACGTGGAGATCGGGAACGTTTCTAGGATCCACTACGTGTGCGATCAATCTCCAATGCACACACGACTTTCTCTTGAAAGTTGTTTGCGTTAGGCCACCTTGCGCAAACGTTTACCACACAAAACGTGTGTGTGATGGACATCCTTTGCCACACAGTTTTTTCTACGCACCGTGTGTGATGCATTCAATAACGCAAACGATAAAATTATTAATATCGTGTGCAATGGCAACGCTATCACAAACGATTTAACGGGAAAAATTATGTGTGATGTACTTGTGAACGGAAACATTTTCCTTGGAGCGACTGTGCGGGATGTGCATATGAACGGAAATGTTTAGCGGGGACTGACTGTGTGGGATGTACTTGTGATCAGAAACAATTTTTCCATCAAATTGTATTTTTTTAGCTCTACTGTACGTATTTCCGTATTTGAGCGCTCGCCGGTCGCACACGACCTCATTTTGCCGAGCGTGTGTGCCAGGAGGGCATATCCCCGACAGTTTCTGGGTCGTGTGGGAAGGACCCCCCTATCGCCCACACTCACTTGGCGACGGTTCCAAATGCCGTCGCGGAAAGGGGTTAAAAACCGTTTGTTTAGGACCGACACGCACCAGTGTGTGTTATGGAGTATCTGGAATGCTCACAATCTATCTTGTTTCCAGAACAAATGGCCCTCTAAACCTATAGTTGTTCTTTACAAAGTATCATATTAGGTTAGTGGTTGGAGTAATTTGCAGGGGGAAGGATGCAAAGCTGGCACTGCGACGATGTGCAAAGCTATTGGAGCAAGTAGTGTCTGAGATTTTTCATGCAAGAAGTTGGGCGCCATGGATTCCTAGGTTGGAAGATGGATCTTAATCGTGGTGGCTTTAGTGTCGTTCTGTTTCCTTCTTGGAGCATGATTTGATTTTCCAACTGCTCTGCCTAGGATGTTTAGCTAGGTTTAGTCCTGGTTGGAGTCTGTCTTTCTAGGTGGTGGTGTGTTTGGTTGTAAGAAAATCTTAATTTTTTATATTAAATCGTGGGAGCGATCCCTTTTCTTAAAATATAAAATAAACAGGACGCGCATATAGCCCGAGTAGTGAGAACTCACCGTTCTGAAATAAATTAAATCACTTTGAACTTATTTCTAAAACTGGAAAGGAATCGATCTGAGAGAGAAAATACACACATATCCAATAGTGGATAAGCCAATAGAGCAACTTTAGTTGTGACAAGGAAAAAATTTCCCTGACGCCGTGTCGTCCAACTTGAAGGAAATATGCCCTAGAGGCAATAATAAAGTTGTTATTTATATTTCCTTATATCATGATAAATGTTTATTATTCATGCTAAAATTGTATTAACAGGAAACTTAGTACCTGTGTGAATACATAGACAAACAGAGTGTCCCTAGTATGCCTCTACTTGACTAGCTCGTTAATCAAAGATGGTTAGTTTTCCTAATCATAGACATGTCTTGTCATTTGATAAACAGGATCACATCATTAGAAAATGATGTGATGGACAAGACCCGTTTGTTAGCTTAGCATAATGATCGTTTAGTTTTATTACTATTGCTTTCTTCATGACTTATACATGTTCCTCTGACTATGAGATTGTGCAACTCCTGAATACCGGAGGAACACCTTGTGTGCTATCAAACGTCACAACGTAACTGGGTGATTATAAAGATACTCTACAGGTGTCTCTGAAGGTGTTTGTTGAGTTGGCATAGATCAAGATTAGGATTTGTCACTCCTTGTATCAGAGAGGTGTCTCTGGGCCCTCTCGGTAATGCACATCACTATAAGCCTTGCAAGCAATGTGACTAACGATTTAGTTGCGGGATGATGCAATGCAAAACGAGTAAAGAGACTTGCCGGTAACGAGATTGAACTAGGTATGATGATACCGACGATCGAATCTCGGGCAAGTAACATACCGATGACAAAGGGAACAACGTATGTTGTTATGCGGTTTGACCGATAAAGATCTTCGTAGAATATGTGGGAGCCAATATGAGCATCCAGGTTCCTCTATTGGTTACTGACCGGAGATGTGTCTCGGTCATGTCTACATAGTTCTCAAACCCGTAGGGTCCGCACGCTTAATGTTCGATGACGATTTGTATTATGAGTTATGTGATTTGATGTACCGAAGTTTTTCCGGTATCCCGGATGAGATCACGGACATGATGAGGAGTCTCGAAATGGTCGAGACATAAAGATTGATGTATTGGAAGGTTGTGTTTGGACACCGGAATGGTTTCAGAAAGGTTCAGACATTTTCCAGAGTACCAGGGGTTACCGGAACCCCCCGGGGAGTTAATGGGCCTTCATGGGCCCTAGTGGAGAGAGGAGGCGGCGGCCAGGTGGAGGCGCGCGCCCGCCCAAGCCCAAACCGAATTGGACTAGGGTTGGGGGGGCCTTTCCTTCTCTCCTCCTCCTCCTCCTCCCCTGCTTCTCCTAGTGGGAATAGGAAAGGGGGGGGGGCGAATCCTACTTGGACACCCAAAAGACACACCAAGTCTTCTCTTAGCCGTGTGCGGTGCCCCCCTCCACAGTTACACACCTCGGTCATATCGTCGTAGTGCTTAGGCGAAGCCCTGCGCCGGTAATTCATCATCACCGTCACCATGCCGTCGTGCTGACGGAACTCTCCCTCGGCCTCAACTAGATCAAGAGCTCGAGGGACGTCATCGAGCTGAACGTGTGCTGAACGCGGAGGTGCCGTACGTTCGGTGCTTGGATCGGTTGGATCGCGAAGACGTTCGACTACATCAACCGCGTTACTAAACGCTTCCGCTTTCGATCTACGAGGGTACGCAGACACACTCTCCCTTCCCGTTGCTATGCATCTCCTAGATAGATCTTGCCTGATCATAGGTAATTTTTTGAGATACTACGTTCCCCAACAGTGGCATCTGAGCCAGGTCTATGCGTAGATGTTATATGCATGAGTAGAACACAAAGAGTTGTGGGCGATAATAGTCATACTACTTACCACCAACGTCTTACTTTGATTCGGCGGTATTGTTGGATGAAGCGGCCCGGACTGACATTACATGACCGCTTTCATGAGACTGGTTCTACCGACGTGCTTCACACACAAGCGGCTAGCGGGTGTCTGTTTCTCCAACTTTAGTTGAATCGAGTTTGACTACGGCCGGTCCTTGTTGAAGTTTAAAACAACACACTTGACGAAAAATTGTCGTGGTTTTGATGCATATGTAAGAACGGTTCTTGCTAGAAGCCCGTAGCAGCCACGTAAAACTTGCAACAACAAAGTAGAGGACGTCTAATTGTTTTTGCAGGGCTTGCTGTGATGTGATATGGTCAAGACGTGATGATATATAAATTGTTGTATGAGATGATCATGTTTTCTAAAAGTTATCGGCAACTGGCAGGAGCCTTATGGTTGTCTCTTTATTGTATGAAATGCAATCGCCATGTAATTGCTTTACTTTATTCCTAAGCGGTAGCGATAGTCGTAGAAGCAATAGTTGGTGAGACGACAACGATGCTACGATGGAGATCAAGGTGTCAAGCCGGTGACGGTGGAGATCATGACAGTGCTTTGGAGATGGAGATCAAAGGCACAAGATGATGATGGCCATATCATGTCGCATATTTTGATTGCATGTGATGTTTATCCTTTATGCATCTTATTTTGCTTAGTATGGCGGTAGCATTATAAGAAGATCTCTCACTAAATTTCAAGGTATAAGTGTTCTCCCTGAGTATGCACCGTTGCTACAGTTAAATGGTCGTGCGAAACACCACGTGATGAGCAGGTGTGATAAGCTCTACGTTCACATACAACGGGTGCAAGCCAGTTTTGCACACGCGGAATACTCGGGTTAAACTTGACGAGCCTAGCATATGCAGATATCGCCTCGGAACACTGAAATCGAAAGATCAAACATGAATCATCTAGTAGATATGATTAACATAGTGATGTTCACCATTGAAAACTACTCCATTTCACGTGATGATTGGACATGGTTTAGTTGATATGGATCACGTGATCATTTAGATGACTAGAGGGATGTCTATCTAAGTGGGAGTTCTTAAGTAATATGATTAATTTAACTTTAATTTATCATGAACTTAGTCCTGATAGTATTTGCATATCTATATATGTTGTAGATAAATAGCTTGCGATGTAGCTCCCCGTTTATTTTGATATGTTCCTAGAGAAAAATAAGTTGAAAGATGATAGTAGCAATCATGCAGACTTGGTCAGTGATCTGAGGGTTATCCTCATTGCTACAAAGAAGAATTATGTTCTTGATGCACCGCTAGGTGACAGGCCTATTGCAAGAGCAGATGCGGATGTTATGAACGTTTGACAAAGCTCGGTATGATGACTACTTGATAGTTTAGTGCACCATGCTTTACGGCTCAGAACCGGGACTTCAAAAATGTTTTGAACGCCATGGAGCATATGAGATATTCCAAGAGCTAAAATTGGTATATGAGACTCATGCCCGTGTTAAGAGGTATGAGACCTCTGACAAAGTACTTTGCCTACAAGATGGAGGAGAATAGCTCATCTAGTGAGCATATGCTCAGAATATCTGGCTACTACAATCGCTTGAATCAAGTGGGAGTTAATCTTCCAGATAAGATAGTGATTGACAGAGTTCTCTAGTCACTATCACCAAGTTACTAGAACTTCGTGATGAACTATAATAAGCGAGGGATGACGTAAATGATTCCCAAGCTCTTCTCAATACTGAAATCAGCGAAGGTAGAAATCAAGAAAAAGCATCAAGTGTTGATGGTTAACAAGACCACTAGTTTCAAGAAAAAGGGCAAAGGAAAGAAGGGGAACTTCAAGAAGAACGACAAACAAGTTGCTGTTCCCGGGAAGAAGCCCAAGTCTAGACCAAAGCCTGAAGCTGGGTGCTTCTACTGCAAAGGGACTGGTCACTGGAAGCGGAACTGCCCCAAATACTTGGCGGATAAGAAGGATGGAAAAGTGAACAAATATATATTTGATATATATGTTATTGATGTGTACTTTACTAGTATTCAAAGTAGCCCCTAAGTATATTTGATATTGGTTTAGTTGCTACGATTAGTAACTCGAAACAGGAGTTGCAAAATGAATAGAAACTAGTTAAAGACGAAGTGACGATGGGTGTTGAAGTGATTACAAGGTTGATAAGATCACCATCGCACACTCCCTTTACCTTCGGGATTAGTGTTGAACCTAAATAAAAGTTATTTGTTGTTTGCGTTGAGCATGAATATGATTGGAGCATGTTCATTGAAATACGGTTATTCATTTAAATCAAAGAAAAAATTTTGTTCTGTCTACATGAATAAAACCTTCTATGGTCATACACTCAATGGTTTATTAAATCTCGATCGTAGTAATGCACAAATTCATAAAATTGATGCCAAAAGATGCAAAGTTGATAATGATAGTGCAACATACTTGTGGCACTGCCATTTAGGTCATATTGTGTAAAGCGCATGAAGAAACTCCATGCAGATGGACTTTTGGAATCACTTGATTATGAATCATTTGATGCTTGCAAACCATGCCTCATGGGCAAGATGACTAAGACCCTGTTCTCTGGAACAATGGAGCGAGCTACTGACTTATTGGAAATAATACATATCGATGTATGCGGTCTGATGAGTGTTGAGAATCGCGGCGGTATCATTATTTTCTGACCTTCACAGATGATTTGAGCAGATATGGGTATATATCTACTTAATGAAACACAAGTTTGAAACATTTCAAAAGTTCAAAGAATTTCAGAGTGAAGTGAAGAGTCATCGTAACAAGAAAATAAAGTTTCTACGATCTGATCGCGGAGGTGAATTTTTGAGTTACGAGTTTGGCCTTGATGTCTACTACGCAACTTTATTCTTGTAGACACGTGTTGGGCCTCCAAGCGCAGAGTTATGTAGGACAGTAGAAATTTTCCCTCAAGTGGATGACCTAAGGTTTATCAACCCGTGGGAGGCATAGGATGAAGATGGTCTCTCTCAAACGATCCAGCAACCAAATACAAGAAATCTCTTGTGTCCCCAACACACCCAATACAATAGAAAATTGTATAGGTGCACTAGTTCGGTGAAGAGCTGATGATAAAAGTGTAATATGGATGGTAGAAATATATTTTTATAATCTGAATAAATAAAAACAGCAATGTAGCAAATAGTAAACGGGCACAAAATCGGTATTCCAATACTTGAAAATGAGGCCTAGGGTCCGTACTTTCGCTAGTGCAATCTCTCAACAATGCTAATATAATTGGATCATATAACCATCCCTCAAAGTGCAATGAAGAATCACTCCAAAGTTCCTATGTAGTGGAGAAAATAAGAATAAATTGTTTGTAGGGCACGAAACCACCTCAAAGCTATTCTTTCCGTTCGATCTATTCAAGAGTTCGTACTAAAATAACACAAAGCTATTCTTTTCGTTCGATCTATCCTAGAGTTCGTACTAAAATAACACCAAAGCAACATATTCATAATACTCAATCCAACACAAAGAACTTCAAAGAGTGCCCCAAGATTTCTACCGGAGAAACAAATTATGCATAGATTACCCCAATGTCACCTCGGGAATTCGTGAGACGAGTGCCAAAACATATATCAAGTGAATCAATACGATACCCGATTATCACCATGAGTATTCAATTGCAAGACATATATCAAGTGTTCTCAAATCCATAAAAGTATTCAATCCGATAACAACGAAATCTCAACGGGAAAGCTCAATTCATCACAAGTTATAGAGGGGAAAACATCATATGATCCGACTATATTAACAAAGCCCGCGATACATCAAGATCGTGACATCTCAAGAACACGAGAGAGAGAGAGGGAGAGAGAGAGAGAGATAAAACACATAGCTACTGGTACAAACCATCAACCCCGAGGCTGGACTACTCCCTTCTCATCGTGGTGGCCGTCAGGATGATGAAGATGGCTACCGGAGATGATTCCCCCCTCCCGTGAAAGTGCGGAACGGGGTCTAGATTGGTTTTGGTGGCTCTGAGGAGGCTGCGGCAGCGGAACTTCTAATCTAGGTTAACCCCGAAGGATTTCGGAATATTTGTGAATTTATAGGGTAAAGAGGGGGTGCGTGAGGCCACCGAGGTGGGCACAACCCACCTGGGCGCGCCAGGGGGCCCATGCGCGCCCTGGTGGGTTGTGCCCCCCTTGGGGCCCCCGGGTGCTGCTCTGGCCCATCCTCAGTGTTCTGGCCAAAAAAATCTCCAAAAAGTTTTGCGTTGTTTGGACTCCGTTCGATATTGATTTCGTGTGATGTAAAAAACAAGCAAAAAATAGCAACTGGCACTGGGCACTGGGTCAATAGGTTAGTCCCAAAAAATGATATAAAGTTGCTATAAAATGATTGTAAAACATCCAAGAATTATAATATAACAGCATGAATACTTCATAAAATATAGATATGTTGGAGACGTATTAGCATCCCCAAGCTTAATTCCTACTCGTCCTCGAATAGGTAAATGATAAAAGAAATAATTTATGAAGTGTGAATGCTAGCAAAGTGCATAAGTTTGATCAATGGTAATTTCAATCACTTTTCCTAGCATCATAACAGCAATTCTTTCTTATAAAAGTTCTCATGTTAAAGTAGCAATCAGTTCACATATTAAGGTTCAAACAATGAATTCTCTTGAAACTCAACAACCTATGTTCTCAGTCACCAAGAAATTGCAATTCAACTTATTCAACATAGTATAAGTAAGAGCTCCACATACTCAACCATCATATAGTCTTCTATGATTGCTAACACTCACCGCATACACATGAGCAAAACGTTTCAACCAGACACATAGAAAGATAGGGGCTTATAGTTTCGCCTCCCAATGTATTCACCTCAAGGGTGATGTCAACAATAATAACTCATGCTACCAATATTCAACTGGACATATGTTCCTAGATCTTTCCTCACCACATGATGCTTGCCAAAGGAGAAAATTGAAAAGGAATAGAGAGAAAACCTTTGACTCTTGCATAAAAGTAAATACATAAAAGTAAAAGATAGACCCTTCGCAGAGGGAAGCAGAGATTTCCATCCGCTTATTTGTTTGTATGCTCAAACCCTTAGTGCAAAAGAACGTCACGTTGTATTGCCCCTTAAGATGGCAACCTTTATTATGCAGTCTGTCGCTTTTATCCTTTGCCATCCAAGTTCGTACAACGCTCAATTTTCTCTTACACTAAATGATCTAACACTTTTTGAAGCAATTTTTATTGCCTTTATTGAACCGATGAAAACTTACTTGAAGGATCTTACTCAATCCTTAGGTAGGTGTGGTGGACTCTTGAAAATAAGATTTGAGTTTGAGGGTTTTTGGATGCACAAGTAGTATCTCTACTTGGTGCGGAATTTTTGGCTAGCAAAGATGGGGGGCAAGCACCACATGTTGAAGGATCTATGACAATATAACTTCTAGGTGAATATGAACAAACATAAATCATTACGTTGTCTTCCTTGTCCAATGTCAACAATTTTGGCATATAATATTTTGATGGGGGCTCACAATCACAAAAGATTTCCATGATAGTGTATTTGCATGTGAAAGTTCTCTTCCTTATACTAAATATTCGTGAATTGCTTGTATGACCAATGTTGTGATTGTCAAGCTTCAAAAGATTTCACTTTCTAAACCCAATGTGAAGATACCAATAGGCATGATATGATTTCAACTTCGTGACATTCAATTTATTCAACAATTTACTCATAGGATATAAGTGAAGCACAAGAGTAAATGACATAGAAAAGAGCTTCGTTGACGGGATGTGAATGCCGCTTACTTAGCCTCCCTGGCAACTATTTGAGGACTCTATTTTATTTAAAAACTTTCAGATCTAAGTATTTTATTAAAACATCAAGCAAAATGAGAATAAAATGACATTTCTAGGATAGCACAACTCATGTGAAGAAGCAAAAACTTAGGATCAACCGATACTAACCGATAATTGTTGATGAAGAAAGGTGGAATGCCTACCGGGGCATCCCCAAGCTTAGATGCTTGAGACTTCTTGGAATATTAACTTGGGATGCCTATGGCATCCCCAAGCTTGAGCTTTTGTGTCTCCTTGATTCCTTTTCTATCACTGTTTCCCTAAAGCTTAAAAACTTCATCCACACAAAACTTCAACAAGAACTCGTGAGATAAGTTAGTATAAACCAATGCAAAAACCTTATCATTCTCTACTATAGCAAATCACTAAAATTATTATTCAACATTGCATACTAAATGCCTTTGCATATTTAATAGTCCTATCCTCAAGTAGAATCATTAAACAAGCAAACATATGCAAACAATGCAAACATAACAGCAATCTGCCAAAACAGTACAGTCTGTAAAGAATGCAAGAGTATCAATACTTATTTAACTCCAAAAATTATGAAAATTTACCAAAGAGTAGAAAATTTGTCAGAGCTTACTATGCAAAAAGTTTCAACATTTTATCATATTCTGACTTTTCTAGGGATTTTTGCAACAGCGATAAACTTTCTGTTTTGAAACAACACCATGTAGACTTGCAAAATAAGCATGGTAAAGGCTATCCTTGACATTTTTATTGAAATGAAAGATGCAAAACTTTATTCTAAATAACAGAAAGCAAATAAAAAAATTGACGCTCCAAGCAAAACACATATCATGTGACGAATGAAAACATAGCTCCAAGTGAGGTTACCGATAATGTTGGAGACTAAAGACGGGATGCCTTCCGGGGCATCCCCAAGCTTAGTTGCTTGGATCTTCCTTGAATATTACCTTGGGGTGCCTTGGGCATCCCCAAGCTTAGGGTCTTATCACTCCTTATTCTCCTCATATCAACGTCTCACCCGAAACTTGAAAGCTTCAATCAAACAAAACTTAACGGAACTCCATGAGATAGGTTAGTATGATAAAGAGCAAACCATTTCACTTTGGTACTATCAAAGACAAGATTCATAATTGTTTCCACACAATGCCTACTTTATCATATCATTTCCACAATTTATATTGAGCGATATAAGCCATAGAAACTAGGAAACAAGCAAACTATGCATTGAAAACAGAATCTGTCAAAAACAGAACAGTCTGTAGTAATGTGTACTCAAACCATACTTCTGCTACTACAACAATTATGAAAAAAATTAGGCCCACGTGAGAAAATTGTATATTAATATTTTGCAAAAATAATCAACTCAAAATCACTCTTCTGTTAAAAATGAGAATTATTTTCGTGAGCACATAAGTTTTTGTTTTTCAGCAAGATCAAATCAACTATCAGCAACATGATCCCAAAGGCTTTACTTGGCACTTTATTGAAACAAAAGCAATAAAACATGATTACTACAGTAGATTAATCATGTGAACACACAAAAGCGGTAGGTAAAAGTGTTGGTTTGTCTCCCAACAAGCGCTTTTCTTTAATGCCTTTTAGCTAGGCATGATGAGTTCAACGATGCTCGCATAAAAGATAAGAATTGAAACACAAAGAGAGCATCATCAAGCATATGACTAGCACATTTAAATCTAACCCACTTCCTATGCATAGGGATTTTGTGAGCAAACAACTTGTAGGAACAAGAATCAACTAGCATAGGAAGGTAAAACAAGCATGCCATCCAAACTTTCAACATAACGAGAGGAAACTTGATATTATTGAGATATGTAAAAGCATATGTTCCTCTCTCATAATAATTTTCAGTAGCATCATTAATGAATTCAACAATATAGCCATCACATAAAGCATTATTTTCATGAAGCATGAGCATAGAAAACTTATTACTCTCATCAATAGTAGTGGGAGCAAACTCAATAAAATAACTATCATTGGCATGATCAATTTGAGCACTAAAATCATGATGACAAGTTTCATGGTTATCATTATTCTTTATAGCATACATGTCATCACCATAATCATCATAGATAGCAACTTTGTTGTCATAATCAATTGAAACCTCTTCCAAAATAGTGGATTCATCACTAAATAAAGTCATGACCTCTCCAAATCCCCTTTCATCAATATAATCATCATAAATAGGAGGCATGCAATCATTATAAAAAATCACATCAAATCTTGGGGGACTAAAAATATCATGTTCATCCAACATAGCATCCCCAAGCTTATGGCTTTGCATATCATTAGCATTTTGGATATTCAAAGAATTCATACTAACAACATTGCAATCATGCTCATCATTTATACCAATCATTCTATTGAATTCTTATTCTATCAATTGAGCACAATTTTCCTTTCCATCATTTTCACGAAAGATATTATAAAGATGATCAATAATATGATGCAAAATCAATTCCATTTTTTACGTAGTTTTCTTTTATAAGCCAAATTAGTGATAAAACAAGAAACTAAAAGATTCGATTCCAAGATCTAAAGATATACCTTCAAGCACTCACCTCTCCGGCAACGGCGCCAGAAAATAGCTTGATGTCTACTACACAACTTTATTCTTGTAGACATGTGTTGGGCCTCCAAGCGCAGAGTTTTGTAGGACAGTAGCAACTTTCCTTCAAGTGGATGACCTAAGGTTCATCAATCCGTGGGAGGCGTACGATGAAGATGGTCTCTCTCAAACGATCCGGCAACCAAATACAAGAAATCTCTTGTGTCCCCAACACACCCAATACAATGGCAGATTGTATAGGTGCACTAGTTCAGCGAAGAGATGATGATAAAAGTGTAATATGGATGGTAGAAATATATTTTTATAATCTGAATAAATAAATAAAAGCAAGGTAGCAAATATTAAACGGTCACAAAAAGAGTATTGCAATGCTTGAAAATGAGGCCTAGGGCCCGTACTTTCGCTAGTGCAATCTATCAACAATGCTAATATAATTGGATCATATAACCATCCCCGAAAGTGCGATGAAGAATCACTCCAAAGTTCCTATCTAGCGGAGAACATAAGAATACATTGTTTGTAGGGTACGAAACCACCTCAAATCTATTCTTACTGTTTGATCTATTCAAGAGTTCGTACTAAAATAACACAAAGCTATTCTTTCCATTCGATCTATCCTAGAGTTCGTACTAAAATAACACCAAAGCAACATATTCATAATACTCAATCCAACACAAAGAACTTCAAAGAGTGCACCAAGATTTCTACCGGAGAAACAAAGACAAGAACGTGCATCAACCCCTATGCATGTCACCTCGGGAATCCGCGAGTTGAGTGCCAAAACATATATCAAGTGAATTGATACAATACCCCATTGTCACCACGAGTATTCAATTGCAAGACATATATCAAGTGTTCTCTAATCCATAAAATTACTCAATCCGATAACAACGAAATCTCAACGGGAAAACTCAATTCATCACAAGTTATAGAGGGGAAAACACCATATGATCCGACTATATTAACAAAGCCCGTGATATATCAAGATCGTGACATATCAAGAACACGATAGAGAGAGAGAGAGAGAGAGAGAGAGAGAGAGAGATTAAACACATAGCTACTGATACTAACCCTCAGCCCCGAGGCTGGACTACTCCCTCCTCATCGTGGTGGCCGCCGGAATGATGAAAATGGCCACCAGAGATGTTTCCCCCCTCCGGCTAGATTGGTTTCGGTGGCTACAGAGGCCTGCGGCAGCGGAACTTCTGATCTAGGTTAACCTCGAAGGGTTTCGGAATATTTGTGAATTTATAGGGTAAAGAGGGGGTGTGGGAGGCCACCGAGGTGGGCACAACCCACCTGGGTGCGCCAAGGGGCCCAGGCACGCCTTGGTGGGTTGTGCCCCCCTCGGGGCACCCCCCAGGTGCTGCTCTGGCCCATCCTGGGTGTTCTGGTAAAAAAAATTCTCCAAAAAGTTTCGCGTTGTTTGGACTCCGTTTGATATTGATTTCCTTCGATGTAAAAAACAAGCAAAAAATAGCAACTAGCACTGGGCACTGGGTCAATATGTTAGTCCCAAAAAATTATATAAAGTTGCTATAAATGATTGTAAAACATCCAAGAATGATAACATAACAGGATGAATACTTCATAAATTATAGATACATACGTATCAGACGTTCATTTAAAACAAAGTGGAATAGTTTCACAAGTCACGCCACCTGGAACACCACAGCGTAATGGTATGTCCGAATGTCGTAACCGTACTTTATTAGATATGGTGCGATTTATGATGTCTCTTACCGATTTACCACTAATCGTTTTGGGGTTATGCATTAAAAACAGCTGCATTCACGTTAAATAGGGCACTATCTAAATCCGTTGAGACGACACCATATGAACTATGGTTTGGCAAGAAACCTAAGTTTTCGTTTCTTAAAATTTGGGGTTGCGATGCTTATGTGAAAAATCTTCAACCTGATAAGCTCGAACCAAAATCAGAGAAATGTGTCTTCATAGGATACCCAAAGGAGACAGTTGGGTACACCTTCTATCACAGATCCGAAAGCAAGATATTCGTTGCTAAGAATGGATCCTTTCTAGAGAAGGAGTTTCTCACGAAAGAAGTGAGTGGGCGGAAAGTAGAACTTGATGAGGTAATTGTACCTTCTCTCGAGTTGGAAAGTAGTTCATCACAGAAATCAGTTCTGGTGATTCCTACACCAATTAGTGAGGAAGCTAATGATGATGATCATGAAACTTCAGATCAAGTTACCACCGAACCTCGTATGTCAACCAGAGTAAGGTCCGCACCAGAGTGGTATGGCAATCCTGTTCTTGAGGTCATGTTACTTGACCATGACGAACCTACGAACTATGAGGAAGTGATGATGAGCCCAGATTCCGCAAAATAGCTTGAGGCCATGAAATCTGAGATGGGATCCATGTATCAGAACAAATTATGGACTTTGGTTGACTTGTCCGATGATCGGCAAGCCATAGAGAATAAATGGATCTTCAAGAGGAAAACGGACTCTAATAGTAGTGTTACTATCTACAAAGCTAGACTTGTCGAAAAAGGTTTTTGACAAGTTCAAGGTGTTGACTACGATGAGATTTTCTCACTCGTAGCAATGCTTAAGTCTGTCCGAATCATGTTACCAATTGCCACATTTTATGAAATCTGGCAAATGGATGTCAAAACTGCCTTCCTTAATGGACTTATTAAAGAAAGTTGTATATGATGCAACCAGAAGGTTTTGTCGATCCTAAAAGTGCTAACAAAGTGTGCAAGCTCCAGCGATCCATCTATGGACTGGTGCAAGCATCTCGGAGTTGGAATATACGCTTTGATGAGTTGATCAAAGCATATAGTTTTATATAGACTTGCGGTGAGGCATGTATTTACAAGAAAGTGAGTGGGAGCACTACAGCCTTTCTGATAAGTATATGTGAATGCCATATTGTTGGTCGGAATTGATGTAGAATTTTCTGGAAAGCTTAAAGGAGTGTTTGAAAGGAGTTTTTCAAAGAAAGACCTCGGTGAAGCTGCTTACATATTGCGCATCAGGATCTATAGAGATGGATCAAGACGCTTGATAAGACTTTCAATCAGTACATACCTTGATAAGTTTTTGAAGGAGTTCAAAATGGATCAGTCAAAGAAAGGGTTCTTGCATGTGTTGCATGGTGTGAAGTTAAGACTCAAAGCCCGACCACAGTAGAAGATAGAGAGAGAATGAAAGTCATTCCCTATGCCTCAGTGTCGGGGCAGGCTGATCTGGCCCACGAACAACTATGGGACCGGCGGACCGAGCCCCTTTCGGTTCGGCGGGGGGCGGAGGTCGCACGAAGAGCAGATCGAGGCGAGGCACACGAGCGGTTTACCCAGCTTCGGAGCTCTCCGGAGAGATAACACTCCTACTGCTGCATGTCTGAGTGTATTGAGTTTTGGCTCAGGAGCGCTGAGTGCTACAGTACACACAAGCTGCTAACGAGACTGAGCGTGAGGTCGAGCCCCCTTTCCTACGTTGCGCATGGGCCTCCTTTTATATGCTAAAGGGGTCTCCGACAGGTGGCAACGTAGACAAGGGTAAAAATGGAAAAGGAGTGGTTGGTACAGCTACTTGTACAGTGTATCATACCTAACCACGGCGGCAGGGCACAAAGGCATTAAATGCCCGTCTCGCCGCCCTAACGGTCTGCAGAAAGGGACCGTCAGGCGCCACCGCTTGCCACGATGGCAATCTTGTCGGCGCCGCTTGCCACCAGCGCTCCACAGCCACACGGCCTCTTGCCACGCTGGCGCCTGGAAAGGTCCTGTATGACACGTTAGTGGATGTGTTGGAGCGCAGTACAGTGGTGGTCTGCATGCAAGCGCCTTGCCGCGGTTGTTGTCTTGTCGCGTCCGGAAGCTTGTCGCTCACCGGGCCTTCCCGGCAAGCTCCTCTTGCCGGGGCCTCGCGTCCGGAAGCTTGTCGCTCACCGGGCCTTCCCGGCAAGCTCCTGGCCCCGTGGCCTTGTCTCCTAGGTGCCTTGGGTGGCCTTCCCGGCAAGCTCCTCTTGCCGGGGCCTTGTCTCCTAGGTGCCTTGGGTGGCCTTCCCGACAAGCTCCTCTTGTCGGGGCTTTGTCTCCTTGGCTTGAATACTTTGTTCTTGAATGGCTCCAAAGGAACCACGGAGGACCTTGGCGGTCACCCGGTAAGCCTTGCCGCGGAGGGCTGCAACTGCCCGTGCACAAGTTCGGGATACTAGGGTACCCTACTCTAGTACACCGCCAGAGCCCCGGGCCTGGGCCACCTGCAGTGCCGAAACCTTTGTTGGGCCGGAGCCCAAAAGCAGGCTGCAGACGCAGCGGCACAGGTTACGCCGTAACTCACCCCGGACTCACCACGCCCTCCACGAATGGCACACGTCGAATCCGGCGTCGTGTGAGAGATCGTGGGTGGTTTCTTTATTCGGAAAGACGGAACGTCCGCCCCCTCCCTCTTTATAAGCAGGGGAAACAGGGGCAGTTCGCCCATCTCGCCAGTTGCTGTCCAATCTCGAAAAACCACCGCTGCTCCCCCCTTCTTCCCAAGGCTGAAGAGAGCAGCGCTCCGCCCCCCATCGCCACCAGCATCACCAACGCCGTCGATCTCCCTCACCACCTCCGCCATGGCTCCGAAAGCCGACAAGGGGAAGGCCGTGAAGTCGGCCGAGGCGCAGCGGCTTGCGGCATCGCGAAGGAGCGGGCAATCTCCCCAGCTCGTCATGAGGGAGCTGAGGGAGTACTACTACCTCTTACGGTCGACGAAGACGCGGCGCATCCAGCGCATCGAAGGTACTCCCGGCTGCTGAACCGGGCTGGCTCGAATGGGTACCCTTTCTTGGCTGTTCTTCTCTGGCCGGGCTCTGCCCGCCTTTCTCTGAATTTTTCTGCGATATCATGAACACCTACGGGTTCCGCCTCCTTGACTTCACCCCCAATGTTGTTCTGACCATGGCAGTTTTCGCACATCTCTGTGAAAACTTTGTCGGAGTCCATCCAAACATAGCCCTTTTCCGCCACTTCTTTATGCCCCGAGTTGAGAGAGGGGAGCCTCTTTCCGGTGGGATCGCCTGGATCTCGAGGACCGCAAGAAGGAAGCTTATCTGGAGGGAGAGCTCCGCGGCAAATGGGATGAGTGGAGAGCAGATCGGTGCTGGATTGTCGAGGAGAACCCGCGGCCGTTTACCGCCAGCGCCAAACCTCGATGAGTCGCGGCAACGATTGGAGCAGTCTGGCCCCGGAAGACGCTAGGCTGAAGATTGTCGTCATCCGGATCCTACGCCTGAGGCTTGCCGGACTCACTGTAGGCGCCGTTGGCGCAGATTTCCTTCGTCGCCGCATCGCCCCCCTGCAGGAGAGGAGGAGACCCGCCTGGGAGTTCCGGAACGCGGCGGATATCATGAGGCTGCGCCCGGGCCTCAACTTCAATTTCACATCACAGGAATCGACGCGATGCTCTTGGAGCTGTTCAAGCATGATCCTGAGCATCCCGGGCGTTAGGTTGCCTAAGAATGTCATCCGCTGTGCAACAATTCCTCGCTTCGACCGCATCCGTGCAATGATGCCGTTGTGCGACTTCGCATGGTATCGTTCCAACCTGGCAAGAGCCTGCAGATGACGTCGTGCGAGTGTTCTTTGACAGCCTGGTAGAAGTGCCGGTCCGCCCCGATGAACAGAAGAGCCTCACCCGCGACACCACCGATGATGAGATGCAGCGCATCGCCACTAGGCTGGAAGAGGCGGCAGCAGCCGCTGCCAGGCGGATTCGGATTCACCGTGGAGGAGGCAGAGGCAGCAGAGGCGGCAAGCCTTGTCGAGCGAGGGAGTTTGCGGCGAGGAAGAGCTTGTCGGGCCTGAAGCTGAGTCGAGCGAGCCGCCGAGGGCGCCTCCTCCCCTCGCACAGCTTGCATGGCCGAGCGGAGCCCCGGCTCCACCAAGAAGGCGTCTCCGCAAGGCCGGAGACGTGGCGGGTGGCAGACGGGTCAGCAACAGCGCCGCGCCGCGACGCTTCCACCGCGGCAAGCATCAAGTTGCCAGGAGCACCTCACGCTGCTGCGGCAACTGGAGCGGGGCCCTCGCAGACCACCTCTTCTGCTCCCGCCAAGCGGCCAAGGGAACCTACTCCTCTGCCTCGTCGTACAGGAGGCGAGCCAGAATTTGATCTCTCCGCGATCAGCTCTGACGAGGAAGAAGAAGAGTAAGATTCTTTGCAGCATTTGTAGTTCTTCGGCTTGTTGCTTTGTCTTGCATCTGATTTGCTTCACTCTGAACCCATTCCTTTTCAGGACGCTGGCCCAGAGAGCGCCGAAGAGAGCCAAGGCCCCGGTGATTGTCATCGAGGACGAACCCACCGCGACAGCAGGAGGCACGTCCGAGACCACCTTGCCGGACGCGGAAACTCTTCCTCAAAGCAGCCCCCAACACAACCCGCAGCGTAAGTATATGGTTTACTTCCTGTTGTTAGGCGTGCATGGGTGCCCTTTCTTTGCTGATATCTGACTGCTGATTTGTGTAGGAGCAGAGCAGCCTTACCAGGAGTGCCCTGAAGCCGCTCCTGACATGCCTTCTGCTTCGACTACACCGCCAAGGGAGGATTCCCTGGCAAGGGAGCGTTCTCCGGCAAGGGAGACTTCTCCGGCAAGGGGCAGTTCTCCGGCAAGGGACAGCTCTCCGGCAAGGGACAGCACCAGCGATCCCCTGGTGGCGGAGACCATGACTACGGACCCTAGCACAGGTAATCCTCTTGCTTGAAAACTTTCCTTGTGTTCTTCTTCTTCTGATTTTCTTTTTGAACATTTGCTTGACTTTTCTTTATTTTCCGGTCGTCAGATCCATCCGCCACAGAGCCAATGGAGACCGAGGCCGCCGGCGAAGAGGACGCGCGCGGCAATACTGACGATGCCGCTACCATCGGAGAAGAAGCTGGCGCTGACGAGCCCGCCGGCGAAGAGGCCGCCAAAGCTGCCGCCGCAGAAGCCGGGCGAGGGTCCGGCGATCGACCGACGGCCCCGAGGTCAGCAGGAGCGCCAGCGCTACGCCGACGGCCGATCCCTCCGCCGTTGCGGCATCGTCGGGCTCGAAGAGCCCCAGCCCGGCGCCTATTTGAAGGCCGGCGATGGCGTCTTCATCAAGCTCCCATGGGCGTCGAGCTCCAGGGCGCCGGCCGAAGGAGAAACTTTTGATGAAGAGCTGCTCGCCTCCGCTGGATTGACGCTGGTCGACGCACCAAACAGCAGCAGCGGCGAGTCTGAGGAGGAGCAGCTGCTGCGGAAGCTGTTGTCGCTCTACCGCGCCCGACAAGCCAAGCTGGAATCCCGGGAAGCGCTTGTCGCGAAGGCGGGAGCAGACATCGAGAAGCGTGCGGAGGAGCTCCGGGGCCTCAACCAGGAAGCTCTCCGGTCCTTGGCAGAGGAGCGGGAGCGACTCGCCGAGGAGCGCAAAGCCTTCCTCCTCGAGAAGGCTGAAGCCGAGGAGCAACAGCTGCTTGCCGCCGAGAAGCTATCTCTGCAGGAAGGCGAGTTGGCGCAGAGGAAGGTTAATCTTGATAGCCATGAGGAGGATCTAGCCACGCGCGAGCAAACATTTGGCGGGGCTCTCAAGGAAGCAAAGGATGCTGCCGCAGCTGCCGAGGCCGCCAAGAAGGAGCTGGAGACGAAGGTGTCTGGAGGCCAATCTCAAGGAGAGCGGCGAGGAGCTTGCTGCACTCAAGCATGAGCGCGAGAAGGACGCCTACACTCTTGGCGAGCTGCAGGGCCGTCTCGCCAAGAGGAGCAAGGAGCTCAGCGCCGCCAAGGACTCCAACGCAGATCTTGAGTTGAAGCTGACCACCTTAACTCAGGCGCTGGACGGCGCCAGGGAGCAGGAGGTGGCCTTGAAGGAGAAGATCAAGGCCGACGAGGCGCTCTTGGCGAAATCTTGTTGCCGCCTGTAATACCTTTAGGGAGAATGTGGAGCACTGGACCGAGGGTCTCGTGGATGTTCTTTGCAGCCATCGACAGGGAGCTGGCGCAGCTGGGGATGGAGGATCTTGGATATTCCTCCGATGAGCACCTCCGACCCAGCGCCAAGCTCAGCTTGTTCTTCAAGGGCGTGGTGACGGCCCTCCAGCGACTCCAGGAAGAAATCCCAAAGCAGCTGGCCGAGGAGTCGCGCGGATCTGCGGGAGCTCTTCAAAAGGTCAATGAAGGTGGCCTTCCGCAACCCAGGCCTCAACCTCACCAACGTCCTCAAGTCCTTGCCGCCGGATGCTGATGTGGAAGCGCTCAAGACCCTTGTCGCACCCATCATGGACAGGGTGAGCGGGATCAAGAGGGTGGAGGGCGATCGCGTAGATTAGGCCGCCCGCTTTCTCATGTTCGTGCCGCTGCTGGTCATGTTATGAGAACAATCTATTAGAGCTGCGACAAGCTATCTTGTAATATAACTCTATTTCGGTAGTGACTGCTATGTTATTTCCTTTACTTGACTCCTTCCTTTGTATGTTTTTGCCCTCGCTTTTAGGGAACTTGTCAGGCACACTGGTCATGAAGCGCTGAGTACGGACGTCGGCAGCCTCTTTGGCGGTGCCGCTTCCGACAAGTAACCTTGTCGCAACTAGTCGCAGCTCACTTAAGTTGTTGAGCGGACTCGAAACAAAGTAAGGGCGCAACTAGCTACGAGTTGGTTCCTCCAGCGCTGGGTTTTCCATACAAAGTACGGTCGTTCTAGGAAGATAACTTAAAAATTTTAAAACTGATTGCTCAAACTTTAGCAACTTAGCTTTTATGTCGTTTGCTTCCCGGTAAGGCTAGACTTCCTTGAACGACGCTTGGTCCACACCATTATCTTCTCCTTTCCCCCCGGCAAACTTGTGGGCGAGGGAACCTTCCTTTCTTTGAGAAAGAGAAAGAAGAGAAAATAAAGATATGGAGCCTTATGGCTCGTTATTGCTTACCGGGGGTAGGTGCTGCACAAAGTGTCAGATAACGCATGCAAAATAGGAGTAGAAAGCATGAAATTGACAAGATGTGCGAAGCACATTAGCTTTACTTATGCACGGGGTCTGCGCCCGACTTTGTACAAAGGATTACATGCAACATCGGCAAGACTTGTACAAAAGGTGGTTGCCGGAACGGGTTCCGGCAACCGCGCCCTACGGGTAAAACTTACGAAGATGCTCAATGTTCCGTGAGTTGCTCACCGAATGCCATCTTCGGTCTCAAAGCGGACAGCGCCGAGCCTAGTGACTTGTTTCACCGGTAAGGGCCTTCCCACTTCAAGCGCCAACTTGTTGGAATTCTTGGCGGACTGAACGCGCCGAAGAACAAGGTCACCTTCCTCGAGACTTGGCATTAACTTTGCGGCTATGGTAGCGGCACAAAGCTTGCCGGTATCGAGCAGCTCGTCTGACAAAGAAGGCGATCCTCCTCAAGGAGCAGCGCGTCATCTTGTCGCAACTGCTCTTGCTCAAGCTCATCATAAGCGAGCACTCGAGGTGATCCGTATCTGAAGTTCCGTGGGGAGAACTGCCTCTGCTCCATAGACTAGAGCGAAAGGTGTCGGCGGTGGCTCGATTTGGCGTCGTCTGATCGACGAAGAACCACCGGCAGCTCCTCAATCCAGTTCTTTCCGCACTTGTGCAGCCTGTCGAAAGTTCTGGTCTTGAGCCCGCAGCACTTCAAAGATTCGCCCTCTCCACTTGATTACTTCTCGGATGAGCAATGCGAAGCGGCACCTTGGCGCCAAGATCTTGGACGTCGCATGAAGGTGCGGCTCGTGAATTGCGTGTCGTTGTCGGTGATGATCCTGTTAGGGATTCAAAGCGGCAAACAATCGACCTGAAGAACTTGACTGCTGACTGTGCCGTCACCTTCCTCACTGCTTCCACTTCCGGCCACTTTGTGAACTTGTCGATTGCAACGTACAAGTACTCAAAGCCCCCGACAGCTCGGGGAAAGGGGCCGAGGATGTCGAGCCCCCAGATCGAAAATGGCTAGGATAAAGGGATCGTCGGAGAGCTTGAGCTGGCTGGAGTATCTGCTTGGAATGGGCCTTGCACGCTTCACACTTGGTTACTTGTGCGGTTGCATCCGGAGGGCTGTCGGCCAAAAGAAACCTTGCCGAACGCTTTGCGGCAAGTGCTCTGGCGCCAATGTGGTGACCACATATGCCTCCATGTATCTCGCCAACAGCTTTTGTCCGTCTTCCCGGTGAATACACTTCAATTTCACACCGTTGAGTCTTCTTCTGTACAGTGTGTTGTCGAAAAACTGGTACATACTTGACTGCCGGACTACTCTTTCCGCTTTTTCTTGCTCTTCGGGAAGTTCTCATGTCTGAAGGAAACGGACAATCTGCTGTGCCCGTGCTGGAGCTTTCGGCTCGACAACAAGGACTAAAGGCACATCTGCTGCTGCGGGAACATCTGCTTCCACGGCGAGAACCTGCGGCTCAGCCGGAGCTTGACGTTCCCCGGCAAGCTTGCCGGAGCAAAACCTGTCGGGAGCGTCTACTTCAACGGAACAAACCCTAGGGCTTGCCGGAGCAGACTGCTCCTCAGCACCCTTGGTGTTGATCTTGAGGACCTTCTTGTGGCGACTTGAGGAAGCTCTGCGGAAAATTGTCATCGAGATCAACTTCCTCTTCTTGCTCTGTCCGGTTGATGGCGTTACAGACGGTTGAGTCAGCTTGAGCACAAAAATCCCTGGTTCCACAGTGTAACTTAAGTGCAGCGCGCCTTGACGAACCATCGGCAATGTCGTTTCGAGCTCTTGGAACATGTTCCATTTGTAGGCCGTCAAAGTGCTCTTCTAGCTTTCTCACTTCATCAACATAAGCTTCCATCAACGGACTCTGATAACTCTTGTTCACTTGGCGGATGACAAGCTGTGAGTCACCCCTGACAATGAGCTTCTTGATCCCAAGGTCTACTGCGATCCTAAGACCGGCAAGCAAACCTTCATACTCTGCAGTATTGTTTGTTGCTTGCTCCTTGGGAAAGTGCATCTGGACTACGTACTTGAGGTGCTCTCCGGTGGGTGCAACAAGTAGCACGCCTGCACCGGCGCCTTGCAGCGAGAAGGCACCATCAAAGTACATCAGCCACTCTTTGCTTGCTTCCTTGACGGGGATGCTCGTTTCTGGAATTTCTTCATCTTGTGTTGGCGTCCATTCTGCTATGAACTCCGCCAATGCTCGCTTTGGATAGTTGAAGTGCTCTCAAACTTGAGGCCAAAGCTTGGCAGTTCCAAAGGCCCACTCGACAATCCTGCCTGTTGCCTCTGGATTTTGGCAGTATCCTCTTCAAAAAAAAGCAGTGGCATTTGTGATCTCATGTGCCTGGAAGTAATGGCGCAGCTTTCTCGAGGCCATGAGGAGGCCGAAAAGCAGTTTCTGCACACCAGAGTACCTTGACCTAGCCCCCTGCAGAAGGGAACTGACAAAGTAAACTGGGCGCTGCACCATTCTTTTCTGCATCTTCTCATGCGTCTGCGTAGATCCATCCTTGTCGGGACCAGAGCTTGCCGTGAAGCCCCCTGCTCGTCGCTGGATGCATCTGCCATGGTTGCTAGCTCATCATCCGCCTCCCTCTCCGCTACTAACGCAGCACTAACCACTTGATTGGTTGCCGCTATATATAGCAGCAACTTCTCTTGTGGCTTAGGTGCGACAAGTGTTGGAGTGGAGGGACAGGTATCTCTTCAAGTCCTACAAAGTGCAGCCTCCGCTTTGAGTCCATTTCATCGGACCTGCCTTTTTCAAAATTTTGAAAAATGGCAGGTATGCCGAACAGAACCTAGAGATAAACCTGCTGAGAGCAGCTACGCAACCGGCAAGTCTTCGTACATCCTTGACGCTCTTTGGTGCTTCAATCTGCTCAATGGCCTTGATCTTGTCGGGATTGGCTTCAATTCCCCGCTGAGACACGAAGAACCCGAGAAGCTTGCCGGAAGGGACTCCAAACACACACTTCTCAGGGTTGAGCTTGAGGTTGATCTTGCGCAGATTTGCAAAGGTTTCGTCTAAATCTTGAATCAGAGTCGCCTTGTCCTTGCTTTTGTCCACTATGTCATCCATGTAGGCTTCCACATTTCCGTGCATTTGCGGCTCAAAAGCGTCATGGACTACTCTTGCAAATGTTGAACCAGCATTCTTTAATCCGAAAGGCATCCGTCAAAGCGATATGTGCCACATGGGGTGATGAATGCGGTCTTCTCCTCATCCTCTTACGCCATGAAGATCTGATGATATCCCGAGTATGCATCCGTGAATGAAAGCAAATCACATCCTGCCGTGGAGTCAACAATCTGGTCGATGCGCGGCAAGGAAATGGGTCTTTGGGACAAGCTTTATTGACATCGGTAAAGTCGATACAAAGCCTCCATTTCCCGTTTGCCTTGCGTACAACTACAGGATTGGCCAACCACGTAGGATGGAGCACTCCTCTGACAAGGCCTGCTGCTTCCAATTTCTTGATTTCTTCTGTGATGAATTCTTGGCACTCCACTGCCTGCTTCATGACTTTCTGCTTGACAGGCCGCGCATGAAGACAAACGGCAAGATGGTGCTCAATTACTTTCCTGGGAACACCGGGGATGTCAGACGGTTGCCACGCAAAACCGCGTCGACGTTCGCGCGGAAAGCAACGAAGCGCCTTCCTATTTAGGGTCGAGAGTGGCACTGATGGTGAAGGTACCACCAGTGCCGTCCTCCTTGGCGGACACCTTGTTGGTCTCTGGTGGAGCAGCCATCGTCTTCTTACAGTTGCCGGTGGAGCTCGATAGTGCGTCCTTGACGGTAGCGCAGCACTCCGAAGAGGCGCGCTTGCCGGAGTGGGCATCAGAACTCTTGCCGGGCTTGGTCTTCTTCTTCGCCCCGGGAGCTTCAGCGGCAAGTGGCTTGCAATCTGCTGCAGCTGCTGCCTCCCGGTAGATCTTGTCGGCGTAGATAAGAGCATCCTTCTTGTCGCCAAGGACAGAGATGACACTTATCGGGCTGGCATCTTCAAAGATGTTGTATGCATAGTGAGAGGCTGCCATGAATTTGGCGAGTGTTGGACGGCCAAGTATCCCATTGTAAGGCAATGGAAAGTCAAAGCAACGTCAAAAGTGACCCTCTCGATCCTGAAGTTCAACTCGCTGCCAAATGTCACCGTAACGTGATCTTTCCCTTCGCTTGCTCCTTCCCGGATTGATTCCTTGGAATGTGCCGGTCTCTTCGAGCTTCGCCATCGTGGATCTGGAGTTTCTGGAGCACCGCGGAGGAGATCAGGTTCAAGCCGGCCCCGCCGTCAACTAGCATCTTAGTGACCTTGAGGTTGCGGATAGTTGGTGAAACCAACATCGGCAAGCACCCGACCGCAGTTACGTGATCAGGGTGGTCCTCAATATCAAAGATGATAGGCGTGCTGGACCATTTCAGAGGCTTGCGTGACTCGACGGATGGTTCTGCCGCATTGACTTCCCGCATCCACTGCTTGAGCTGGCGGTATGAAGTATGCAGAGAAGCACCGCCGTCAACGCACAGGACCTCTGTGGCTTTCTGGAACTCCTGCTCATCGGTCTCGTTATCATCCATGTCTTCATCATTGTCGTCGTCTTCATCCTTGTCGCGGCCGCGGGGAGGTCTGTCTCCTTGCCGCTGCTTGGCGTTGCCGCGGCGTCCTCCTCGGCCGGGACGTTTCTTGCTAGCTCCTCCAGCACCTTCCTGGGCCTTCTCCTTGTTGCGTCGTTCGTATTCAGCCTTCTGCTGCTCGACAAGCTGCTCGACCTTTTTGCAGCTCACGGAGGTCATGGCCCTTGGTGCGGTGGATCTTGCAAGATCTTGTTTGTTGGAGCCGTCACGCTTGTCGGCAACCGCCCTGACTGGCGATTGGTGCGGCGGCAACCTCCTTGCCGGAGCTACCAGCTTTGGCTTTCTTGGCGCCACATCCGTTGCCGGACTGCTCAACAACTAGCACATCTTTGCCTTTCTTCTTCCTGTTGTTCCGCCGCTGGTTTTTCTTTGCCGGGGCGGTCTCCTCACTATCGAGATCCTCCTGCTTGATATTCTCTGCGGAGTCTCCTCCCTTCCTCAAAGACGCGTGCACACTTGTCGGCCAGGGCATATAGCTCACTGACGTCTCTGATCTTGCACATCGCCATCTCCGCCCGCATCCTGTGGTTTCGCACGTTCTGATGGAACGCGCTGATTACCACGGGAGGGTGGACATCTAGGATGTTGTGCTGTACGCGGCTGAATCTCTGAATGTACTTCTTGCCGGGGGCTCTCCTTCCTTCCGGACGAGCGAGATGAAGGTCGCTTTCTTGGCCATGGGGCTTGTGGCGCTGTAAAGCGCCGACAAACTGATGGCATAGATCTGCCCAAGAGGATACGGAGTTGTCCGGCAAGTGCATGAGCCAGGATCGACATTGGGCTTGAGCACCCGGTGGAAGTAGTTGGCGAGGATCTTGTCGTCTCGCCCCGGCAGCTTGCATCGCGATGGTGTAGATGTTGAGGAACTCCGACGGATGCGTCTCGCCGTCGTACTTCTCTGCACGTCGGCTTGAAATTCTTCTTGCCGGGCCACTAGACTTGCCGCAGCTCACGAGTGAACGCAGGGCAACCTACACAGACGGCAAGTCGCCTGGTTCCCCTGGCGCATGCATGTCGACAGAGGGCCCAGCGCGCTGGTCGGATTGACGCCGCGCTTCTCTTCGGCGCTCAATGCGAGTTCGAGTGTCTTCTTGCTATCGTTCGTGAAGAACTTGGCTCTGATCGCGATGAGCTTGTGGATCCGATGATGCGGTGGAGTCGCTGTCGAGGTGGATCCGGCGAGTCGGCGATCTTGGCCTTCGGGGCGGAGAGTGCATGGTGGTTGCACCCCCGCCGGTTTCGTCGCCACCGGCTCGTGTTTGGCAGTCCTGCCGCGGCAGCGATGCATTAGGCTGCCGTGGAGCGCGCCGTTGGCAAAGCCGATGAGACTCTGAATGGTGGCCCTCCATTCATCGACCTTGTCGGCTGTTGGAGGGTAATCCAGGAGCAGTTGAGCTCTCGCCAAAGCTTCTGCTCGAGTGGTGGGTGGCAGTGGCGAACGGCGCGAGGAGCGGGATATGCTCGGACTTCTAACTATGTTAGAAGGAGCGATATCCCGTCGAGCGACCGTGCCTCGCTCGCGCCAGCATGTTGGCGTGCATGCTGGTCTTGAGCATCCCGAGATCCACCAGCTCGATCTTGGTCCAACGAGCGTATGGCGTTGTGAATACCATGACGCTGTCGGACCCGGGCCTCCTGAGACGGGTGCGGTGCATGTACGGACGCCGAGGTCTGCGCAGCCTTGTCCTTGGACTTGACAGCACCATGGGCTCCCCCGTCGACGTCCATTCTTCCGCCGGCGTCTACCCCACCACCCGTTTGCTCCGGTGCTGGTGGGTTCGACGCGGACGGAACATCTGCCGCCGAGGCCTTCTTCTTCGGTGGCATGTCAATAAGATGATGAAGATCTAGCTCGTGTGGGCGCCGGATCAGGTTCACACAATCTCGACGCCCCCTACCTGGCGCGCCAAAGATGTCGGGGCAGGCTGATCTGGCCCACGAACACCTATGGGACCAGCGGACCGAGCCCCTTTCGGTTCGGCAGGGGGCGGAGGTCGCACGAAGAGTAGATCGAGGCGAGGCACACGAGCGGTTTACCCAGCTTCGGAGCTCTCCGGAGAGATAACACTCCTACTGCTGCATGTCTGAGTGTATTGAGTTCTTGCTCAGGAGCGCTGAGTGCTACAGTACACACAAGCTGCTAACGAGACTGAGCGTGAGGTCGAGCCCCCTTCTACGTTGCGCATGGGCCTCCTTTTATATGCTAAAGGGGTCTCCGACAGGTGGCAACGTAGACAAGGGTAAAAATGGAAAAGGAGTGGTTGGTACAGCTACTTGTACAGTGTATCATACCTAACCATGACGGCAGGGGACAAAGGCATTAAATGCCCGTCACGCCGCCCTAACAAAGGCGTAAAGGGACCGTCAGGCGCCACCGCTTGCCACGATGGCAATCTTGTCGCCGCTTGCCACAGCGCTCCGCTGGCCAAGACGTCTTGCCACGCTGCATACCGGAAAGGTCCTGTATGCGACACGTTAGTGGATGTGCTGGAGCGCAGGTACAGAGTGGTGGTCTGCCGCGGCAAGCGCCTTGCCGCGGTTGTTGTCTTGTCGCGTCCGGAAGCTTGTCGCTCACGGGGCCTTCCCGGCAAGCTCCTCTTGCCGGGGCCTCGCGTCCGGAAGCTTGTCGCTCACCGGGCCTTCCCGGCAAGCTCCTCTTGCCGGGGCCTTGTCTCCTAGGTGCCTTGGGTGGCCTTCCCGGCAAGCTCCTCTTGCCGGGGCCTTGTCTCCTAGGTGCCTTGGGTGGCCTTCCCGACAAGCTCCTCTTGTCGGGGCCTTGTCTCCTTGGCTTGAATACTTTGTTCTTGAATGGCTCCAAAGGAACCACGGAGGACCTTGGCGGTCACCCAGTAAGCCTTGCAGCGGAGGCTGCAACTGCCCGTGCACAAGTTCGGGATACTAGGGTACCCCTACTCTAGTACACTGACACTCAGGAATAGGTTCTATAAAGTATGCTATGTTGTCTACCAGACCTATTGTGTACCTCACCATGAGTTTGGCGAGAGGGTACAATAGTGATCCTGGAGTGGATCACTCGACAGCGGTCAAAATTATCCTTAGTTGAATAAGGATATGTTTCTTAGTTTTGGAGGTGACAAAAAGTTCATTGTAAAGGGTTACATTGATGCAAGCTTTGACACTGATCCGGATGACTCTAAGTCTCAATCTGGATACATATTGAAAGTGGGAGCAATAAGCTAGAGTAGCTCCGTGCAGAGCATTGTAGACATAGAAATTTGCAAAATACATACGGATGTGAATGTGGAAGACCAGTTGACTAAAATTCTTTCACAAGCAAAACATGGTCACACCTTAGTACTCTTCAGGTGTTAATCACATGGCGAGCAAAACATGGTCACACCTTAGTACTCTTCGGGTGTTAATCACATGGCGATGTGAACTAGATTATTGACTCTATTGCAAGTGGGAGACTGAAGGAAATATGCCATGGAGGCAATAATAAAGTTGTTATTTATATTTCCTTATATCGTGATAAATGTTTATTATTCATGCTAAAATTGTATTAACCGAAAACTTAGTACATGTGTGAATACATAGACAAATAGAGTGTCCCTAGTATGCCTCTACTTGACTAGCTCGTTAATCAAAGATGGTTAAGTTTCCTAACCATAGACATGTGTTTTCATTTGATGAACGGGATCACATCATTAGAGAATGATGTGATGGAGAAGACCCATCCGTTAGCTTAGCATAATGATCGTTTAGTATTATTGCTATTGCTTTCTTCATGACTTATACATGTTCCTCTGACTATGAGATTGTGCAACTCCCAAATACTGGAGGAACACCTTGTGTGCTATCAAACGTCACAACGTAACTAGGTGATTATCAAGATGCTCTACAGGTGTCTCCGAAGGTGTTTGTTGAGTTGGCATAGATCAAGATTAGGATTTGTCACTCCGTATATCGGAGAGGTGTCACTGGGCCCTCTCGGTAATGCACATCACTATAAGCCTTGCAAGCAATGTGACTAACGATTTAGTTGCGGTATGATGCAATGCAAAACGAGTAAAGAGACTTGCCGGTAACGAGATTGAACTAGGTATGATGATACCGACGATCGAATCTCGGGCAAGTAACATACCGATGACAAAGGAAACAACGTATGTTGTTATGCGGTTTGACCGATAAAGATCTTCGTAGAATATGTAGGAGCCAATATGAGCATCCAGGTTCCGCTATTGGTTACTGACGGGAGATGTGTCTCGGTCATGTCTACATAGTTCTCGAACCCGTAGGGTCCGCACGCTTAACGTTCGATGACGATTTGTATTATGAGTTATGTGATTTGATGTACCTAAGTTTGTTCGGAGTCCCGGATGAGATCACGGACATGACGAGGAGTCTAGAAATGGTCGAGACATAAAGATTGATATATTGGAAGGTTGTGTTTGGACACCAGAATTGTTTCGGAAAGGTTCGGACATTTTCTGGAGTACCGGGGTTACCGGAACCCCCCCCCCCCCCCCCGGAGTTAATGGGCCTTCATGGGCCCTAGTAGAGAGAGGAGGTGGCGGCCAGGTGGAGGCATGCTCCCCCAAGCACAAAACGAATTGGACTAGGGCTGGGGGGCGGCCCTCTATCCTTGTCTCCTCCTCCTCCTTCCCAACTTCTCCTAGTGGGAATAGGAAAGGGGGGGCGAATCCTACTTGGACCGGGAGTCCAAGTAGGACTCCCCCCATGGCGCGCCGCCTTGGGCCGGCCCCCTCTCCTCCCCCTTATATACGTGGGAAGGGGGAACCCCAAAGAAACACCAAGTCTTCTCTCGGCCGTGTGCGGTTCCCCCCTCCACAGTTACACACCTCGGTCATATCGTCGTAGTGCTTAGGCAAAACCCTGTGCCGGTAACTTCATCATCATCGTCACCAGGCCGTCGTGCTGACGGAACTCTCCCTCGGTCTCAACTGGATCAAGAGCTCGAGGGACGTCACCGAGCTGAATGTGTGCTGAACGCAGAGGTGTCGTACGTTCGGTGCTTGGATCGGTTGGAACGCGAAGACGTTCGACTACATCAACCGTGTTACTAAACGCTTCCGCTTTTGGTCTATGAGGGTACGTGGACGCACTCTCCCCTCTTGTTGCTACGCATCGCCTAGATATATCTTGCGTGATCGTAGGTAAATTTTTGAAATACTACGTTCCTCAACACAGCTTGGGCGACCCAGGGAACCCTAAGGGCTCATTTGATTATAGGGGATCCTCCTGGGATCCCTGCCTCTTCCCTGGGTGGAGAAACCACAGGCTAAATCAATCCAGAGAAGACCACCGCTGCATTTGGACACCCACGAGATCAGGGCACCCCCGCCCCTTCCATGTCCTTTCACCGGGAGAGGATTCCACACCTCGGGAGGCTGGGGAGGAAACTCTCGATCGCTCCCGCAAGAAAAGTGGCGATGGAGCTGGTAGCGACGCCCCCAGCCATCCTCCCTCCAGCGCCCACATGATCACATCTACGCTCCAGCTGCTGTGACGGAAATTCCCTGAGGAGTCTCATGTGCACGTGAAAATTACCCCTAGGGGCTTTTGGCCCTGGGCTTTCTCCCCCTTGCTACCAAACAAGGCCTAAGTCGCCGCAGCTAGGGCCCCACCTCCAACGTCTGCCGATGTCGTCGCTGTTCCTGGCCGTCACCGCGGTGGTGGCGGGCCCCTTCACCACCAAAGGTGTTGGGGGAGGCTCTCTAGGGTGTAGAGGAGCGGTCTGGCGGAGGTGCTCTTGCGCGGGGCGGTGAAAGCAGGGCGTGCAACAGCGTGGCCGCGACGCAGCAGCTCGGTGCCGAGCCGCTCAGCCACTCGACGTGAAGGCATGGTGCATCATCATGCTGTTCTGCCTGTGCCCATGACGACTGCTGGTAGAAGGAGCAAGGTCTTCGCGGTCGGATGGATGTCGGGTAGCCAGGATCCCTTCGGATATGTGTGTGCAGCACCGATTCCGTCCTTGCTGCGGCTCTCTGAACGGCGGCGCCTAGATGCGGTCCCGGCGCTAAAAAAGGATTGACCGACACGTCGAATCCTAGCGCGACCAAAACTCCATCGTCAGCGACGATGATGTTTCGTGCTTTCGGGCATGTTCATGCGTGGGCTAACAGGCATGGGTCCAACGAGGTGATAGTCGGATGTAGTGTGCTCCACCGACGGTGTTGGTCAGTGTGGTGACCAGTCTTGCCTGAGGCGGCAGCTTCGCTGTAGTGGCCATCGAGAGGTCTTCGTGTGAGTTTCTATCCATGTCAGATGATTCATTTCGACGGTGATATGCAAACTATGGACGATGATTTTACGCAGACGGATGGTGGCGCGGCAACGGTGGATGTACATCGTAGGTAGCTACTGCGAATCGCGGAAAAGAGGTGGCGACAACACATAAGTGACTTCAACGGTAGTGCTACTCGAGCACCCGGTCTCGAGCTCCGGGGTGAAAGCCTAGGTGTGGCCAGAGCTGGTATGAAATGTTTTGACTCATTACCATGTTATAAAGGCATTGCTCAGATATGTTCGAACTGGTTTTCAGGTTGAAAATCTAGATTGTGGCCTTGCGTGGTTAATCCGTTGACGGCGACACTTGAGTGTCGCTTTCATCTAGAAGACGTGTTTGAAGAACATTGTCGCCCGTGTGTGTCATGAGATGGTTGGTGCAGATATGATCATTGTTGTAGTTTGCTAATCGCAGAACTGACCGCTTTCTCATGACACACACGGATGACAAGGTTCTACAAACACGCCTTCAAGAAGGAAGCGACGCTCAACTACTACCATCACCGGATCAACCACGCAAGGAAACCAGTCCGAACATATCCGAGCAATGTCTTCAACATAGTAATGAGTCAAAACATTGCCATTCATACCAACTCTGGTCAGACCTACTGTCGGTGTCAAAACCGGCGGATCTCGGGTAGGGGGTCCCGAACTGTGCGTCTAGGCGGATGGTAATAGCACTACTAGAAAAAGGCCTACTAATGGCGCACCGGTTTTGCCTACTAATGGCGCACTACCGGTGCGCCATTACTAGCACTACCACTGGTGCGCCATTAGTATCTGGTATACTAATGGTGCACCATGTAGTGCGCCATTAGTAACAATTTTTTTTCAAATTTTTTTCAGAATTTTTTTTTAAAATTTTTTTATTTTTTTTTTCAAATTTTTCTTAATCTCAGTTCACTATGGCTTAATCTCGGGTCAATATGCTTAATCTCAGATCAAATCGCACTCCGTGGTCAAACTTCCCGAAAGGTCACCCATCCTCACAATACTCCAGCCCAAGCACGCTTAACTTCAGAGTTCTATCCAACCCCAAAGAATAAAATTTCACTTCACGTGCACTTGTTGATATATCTAGCATATCAATCCTGTTATACCTTGTTGATGTCTAGGACTTTGTTCATGTTCATGACTATGATGAAATTTTGAAAAATATTTCAAACTTCCCGGTCATATTACGTATCATTTTTGAAAAAATTCAAAAAAATTCAAAACCAATTTTTTTCTGTTACTAGTGGCGCACCACATCCACGGTGTGCCACTAGTAAGTTTGAAATTTTTTGACTTTTTTTGCCGCTAGATCTTGAAAGCCCCGTAACTTTTTTCTGTTAGGTTTTTAGGGATTTTGAAAATGTTTAACGGGGTTCCCCCGGTTAAATTTGGATGTAACTTTTCGAGTAGATGATTTTTTCATATAAAAACTTTTTCATCCGAGTTCGTATGCAGAAGTTCTGCCCATTTTACACATTTCCGGAGAGATTTTGCAATTAAAGTCGGAATTCATATTTGTAAATTTTCCCAAAAACTAGAGCACATCTCCCATGGGAAGCGGATTTGCTTTTATTTTTTTGACATTTCTATCATTTTCTTTTATTTTTTTTAAAACTGAAAAGGCGATCCACGGGGGGGGGGGGGTGCATTCGTTATTGGGGCAAGTTAGTAATGGCGCACCACACCCACGGTGCGCCATTACTAGTTTTAAAAAAAATTGATATTTTTTTTGATTTTTTTTTGAAAAAAACTTAGTAATGGCGCACCGAGACATGGTGCGCCATTAGTAACAATTTTTTTTTATTTTTTTACTTTTTTTCAAAACTACTAATGGCGCACGACGGATGTGGTGCGCCATTACTATGTCAATTAGTAATGGCGCACTATGCAACGGTGCGCCATTAGTACAAATTTTTTTTTATGTTTTTTTTCAAAACTACTAATGGCGCACCACACACCAGGTGCGCCATTAGTAATATATTACTAATGGCGCACCGAGACATGGTGCGCTATTAGAATATAGTAATGACGCACCACATCACAGGTGCGCCATTAGTGGCCATTCCATCTATAGCCCTTTTTGTAGTAGTGTAGGAGACAAGGGACACGATGTTTTTACCCAGGTTCGGGCCCTCTCGATGGAGATAATACCCTACTCCTGCTTGATTAATATTGATGATATGGGTAGTACAAGAGTAGATCTACCACGAGATCGTAGAGGCTAAACCCTAAAAGCTAGCCTATGGTATGATTGTTGTTCTGTCTCACGGACTAAAACCCTTCGGTTTATATAGACACCGAATAGGGTTAGGGTTACATGAGTCGGTTACAATGGTAGGAGATCTACATATCCGTATCGCCAAGCTTGCCTTCCACGCCAAGGAAAGTCCTATCCAGGACAAGGGACGAAGTCTTCAATCTTGTATCTTCATAGTCTAGGAGTCCGCCAAAGATGATAGTTCGGATATCTCGACACCCCTAGTCCAGGACTCCCTCAAGAGCCCCTGAACCAGGCTTCAATGACGATTTAGTCCGCGCGCATATTGTCTTCGGCATTGCAAAGGCGGGTTCCTCCTACGAATACTTCATAGAAGGTTTTGAACACAAGGATAGTGTCCGGCTCTGCAAAACAAGTTCCACATACCACCGTAGAGAGAATAATTTTTGCACAGATCCGCTGACGTATTCCGCGGCGTGGCATCACACCACGGCCAAGCCTTTATTCGAATCGTTTTTTACTGTCCCACCTCAGCACGTTTAGCGAGACGGTTTCCTTGGCACGTCTTATCAAAGCATAGATCGTGCCCCCTTACTCCGGGATTCTCATCAATACGGACGTGGGTAACCCAACCGCGCCATTGATTGCGGCGCTTGGGAGATAAGCGAGTTTTATCAGGCTGGTGGGGGACGCATAGCCTCGTCCGTCCATATAAGGGGATAAGGATCCACCCTTTTCACCTACGCCTTCCTCCTCGCTTGCTCATCCATTTCCGCGCACTCTGAGCTCCAGCGCCCAAGTCCGCACATCCTTCCTCAACCATCTCCAGCCATGTCCGGAGCGGGAGGCAGGTGGATGGTCTCCTCCGTCACGGAGGGCCAAGTAAAAAAGCTGCGGAAGGCCGGATACTTGTCCGACGACGTCGCACGGGCAGCTCATCCCCACCCCCAGGCCCCATGAGAGGGTGGTGTTCCTCCCCCACTTCCTCCGCGGACTAGGGTTTACACTTCACCCATTTGTCCGGGGCTCATGTTCTACTACGGCCTAGATTTCCACGATCTGGCCCCGAATTTCATCCTCAACATCTCGGCGTTTATAAATGCGTGTGTGAGGCCTTCCTCTGCATGCAGCCCCACTTCGGCTTATGGTTGAAGACCTTCAATGTCAGGCCGAAGGTAGTGGGCGGCCGCCAAGCGGAGTGCGGAGGCGCCATGGTTGGCAAGATGGCCAAAGTCCTATGGCTCAAGGGCTCCTTTGTGGAGACCATAAAGGGGTGGCAATCGGGGTGGTTCTACATCACCGAGCCGCGCGACTCTCAATGGGCAGCGGCCCCCGAATTCCGATCTGGCTTCCCCACCCGGCTCACATCATGGAAAGAGACGGACCAGACATGGGGGGATTCAGATGAGCTGTCCGGACTCCAAACTTGCGTCCGAAACCTGGTGGACAAGAATCTCAGGCTTGTCAACATAATCCAGGTGATGCTCATCCGCCGGATTCTCCCATGCCAACAACGGGCCTTCAAATTGTGGGAGTTCGATCCGGCCAAAGACCCAACTCTGAAAGGCTCTTCGACACTACGCACGAAGATGCACGGAAGGTGCCGTTCAAGGGCGCCGAGGCTCCCACATCCGCCATCAAGATCGCGGATTCAGCTCGCAGCGTCAAGCCAGCGAGGTAAGTTATTTTACCCTTTATGGGAATCTTCTTTCATAGTTTGACTCTATGCGGGATCTAAAACTCCCTAACCTTTGGCGACAGACTGGTGAAGACGTCCGGACAGATTAACCGTCCCCCCTTTGCCGAAGACTCCAGCCGGACGCCCGATTGGCGGGCTGCTGGTTCCGACACCTCACGTGGTGCGGAGAAGAAGGCCAAGAAGGAGGCCACGGGAACTCGAAAGAGCTCCTGGCGCCAGTCTTTGTCGGACTCATCGCCCAATAACCTCGAGGCGGAATCCTCCTCACGAGGAAGAGGAGGAGGAAAAAAAGCCTCTCCCGGGAGGGGAGAAGAAAGGAAGGCCGCCCCAACTGGGGAGGCCGGAGGGTCCAAGAAGGGAAGGACCCTTCCTCCGGACTTCTCCGCCAACACCGACAACGACGAGGAGGAGTGGCCAACAAGATCCAAGCCCCTGGCGAGATCGTAAGTGTCCGGACTCCGGAATAGTTCATGCCTTTTTATTTGTCGCATAGCGTCTTCTAACGTCGCATATGACCATGTAGCCCGCCCAAGGACGACCTTGCCACCTCGTCGAGCGGCTCCCTGGGCTCGTCGGATGTGAATACTACTTCACTTCCGACCGCCTCCTCTCCTCGTGTCGCCGACGACACCGCGGTGGAGTCCCAAGAGGGGCCCAGCCAGGAGGAGGTGGTCTCGAGGCGCCGCAAGGCGACCTCCCGGACTCGAGGCGTAAAGGGGGAGACCCAGAGGGCTCGAGTCTGGCCCTGTCGGACTCCGTGTCGAACCTTCTGGTTCCAACTGCAAGCGGCCCCTTCGCAAGAAGGGTAAGACTACGACGACGGTGACCTCCGTCCATCCGGGGGCATCGGATAGCTTGCTGGAGGCGCTTAAAGGCGCCTCCATCGACGAGGAGCACCGCACTGTTATGAGTGTGGTGATCCAGAAAGTTCAGTCCGCCAAGAGCGGGCTGACTAAAGCCTGTACCAGCCTTCTAACAGGCTTTGAGGTAAGTTTAGAATATGTAAAAATATTACCGCATAGACAGTAGCCCCTGATGCTTAGTTCGGCGTTCGGAAAGAAAAGCCGGACTAAGGATCTAAAAAGATATACGCAGGAGTCTAACATAAGTATGTCAATATGGGAATGCAGGCAGGCCGTCTTGACCTCTGCCAAGACCGGGATCATGGAGGTCAATGCTTTGAAGCAGAGCCTCGAGCGGTCCGAGAACGAGCTCGACCTTGCCAAGAAGCAGCTCGAGGACAAGGAAGGTAAGTAATACCATATTAAAGAAATACCTTATAGAAAGGATTTGGTTGCGAAAATGACAGAATGTAACGTGGGTATTGTAGGGGCCCACGAGCGAGGTGGCGACCCTTAAGGAAGCGGTGTCCGCATGACCGAAGCAAAGCGCCATGAGCGTCGAGCGAGAGAAGCAGGAGGCACGGGTGGCGGAGGTGTGGCAAGAGCTCCAGGCTCTCGTGGAAAAACACGAGAGTTTGGACCGTGACTCGAAGACTCGAGAGTCTGAGCTCGCCTCGGCTCTTGAGAGTGCCAAAGCCGCTAGGGCCGAAGCCCAAAAAGCCCTCCAAGAGATTGAATCATTAAAGAAGATAGCAGCGGGTAAGGCATTCGTTATGCAAAGCAAGCATGTGAAAGTGAATTACCTTTTACTTACCCGAATCCGGAGCTCTCCAGGAGCATTCGCAGATCTGCCCCGTAGTGTGTCTGATGCTGCCGCGTTCTACCGCGCCAAGGAGGGGAGCTTGACGGAGAAGGTGTTCTGGTCTCAGTATGCTGAGGCCGAACGTCCGGTGCCCCTGAGCGACCAGCTGAAGCAGCTGGTCGAGCTCCACAAGATTGCCGAACAGGCCATGAAGGGCCTCATAGTTTGACTGTGGCCATTAGAGGCCATGCCTGGGAGCTACTTCGGGCTAGTGCAGCGGCTGGTGGACACCTGTCCATGGATTGAAGTCATCAAGCGCTCCATCTGCATTGAAGGTGCCCGTCGGGCCCTTGCCCGTGCTAAAGTGCACTGGGGCAATGTGGATGCGGAGAAGCTTGTGACGGACGGGCCACCGAAGGGCAAGGAGCATCGCAAGCCCGAAATGTACTATGAGGGTGTCCTGAAGGGTGCCCACCGTATAGCGGGTGAATGCTCCAAACATGTAATTTTTGAATAGACTCGCATTTGTTATCCTGTACGCTGAAAACTTGTACATATGCTCTAAGCAACGCTTGTGAATTTAAAATATTACCTGTCAGCGGCCGTTTATCAAATTTGAGAGATGGCAAGTCGTTGGCTTCAGCCCCCATGCCACGAGTCTTTGGGGTGTTCGGGATAAACTTGAGCGCTATTGTTCCCATTCTTGGGTCCTTCGAGGAGGCGCTCAACATAGCGAACAAGGCAACCGGACTTATAGCGCTTGAACGCTCTCACTTAGCCATAGAATTCTATAATTTTAAATTTCGGCGAAGCCCCTAGTATTCGGAAGACCAAATTCGGGGCGCTATCCACGCCTTGGCCGGACAATGCCGACTCCTCGCTCTAAGCGGCATAAGTCTTTAGGGACCCGAAAAAACCTCTGGAACAGCGACCAGCTCTCGCCCTATCATGACGGTCAGTTTTAGCTTTCTCCACTGAGGTGCTCAACCCAGCTCAACCGGGGCACAATCGCAGTGGTTCTCCCAGCGCTACCTTAGCCGATATAACGGAACGTAAGGTACCAAAACATGGGAGCCGGGAAAACCCAACTATTGACCCAAGACATGATTCGGAGCCGATGCATATAATGCTATAAGTTCGGGGTGCCACATTTGTGAAAGTGTTCGGACTTGTCACACCATGTTTTTGGGGTACATAAGCCTCTGGTGTATTGGCCGTACCAAATTGAACGGTTGCGCAATGTCATAAATGAGCATATATAATGGGAAGAAATGCAATAATAGGCAAGAGCTATATATTGGTTATTAAAAAGAAACTGCAAATAAAAGCAGAACGATACAAATAGAGCGATAAGCAAGGGATGGGACTATTTAACATGTCCCCCTCCAGGGGTAAGCTGCGGGATGGTATGTAAAACAGGTATAATGCTCGTAGTAGAGACCACCTGGACACTCGACGTAGCTTTCTGCTTCCTTGGCCGTTGTATCGTGAGTTCGGCAATTCTAGTGCCGGACAGGACTTCTAGAGAACAGAGTCTTGAAAGTAAAAGTAAGAAAAAGAAAAAAGGAATGACACAAACGGGACTCTGCCTTAAGAGGCTGTTCTGCACTTCTGCCGCAAGGGCGGCCGTATGCTCCTCCGTTCGGAGGGAGCGTTCGGTGTTTCCATTGACCGTGATTACTCCTCGAGGGCCTGGCATCTTGAGCTTGAGGTATGCGTAGTGCGGCACCGCATTGAACTTTGCAAATGCGGTTCGTCCAAGCAGTGCGTGATAGCCGCCATGAACGGGACTATGTCGAAGATTAACTCTTCGCCGGAAGTTATCCGAGGATCCGAAGACCACTTCGAGTGTAACTGAGCCTGTACAATTGGCCTCTACACCTGGTATGACGCCTTTAAAGGTCGTCTTTGTGGGTTTAATCCTTGAGGGGTCTATGCCCATTTTGCGCACTGTATCCTGATAAAGCAGGTTCAGGCTGCTACCGCCGTCCATCAGGACTCTAGTGAGGTGAAATCCGTCGATGATTGGGTCAAGAACCAATGCGGTGAATCCGCCGTGACGGATGCTAGTGGGGTGGTCCCTTAGATCAAAGGTGATCGGGCAGGAGGACCATGGGTTGAACTTCGGGGAGATTGGCTCCATCGCATATACGTCCCTTAGCGCACGCTTCCGCTCCCTTTTGGATATGTGGGTTGCGTATATCATGTTCACCATCCGCACTTGTGTGGGAAAGCCCTTCTGTCCTCTATTGTTCGGCAGTCGGGGCTCTTCCTCGTCATCGCTATGCAGCCCCTTGTCGTTGTTTTCGGCGCTTAGCTTGCCTGCTTGCTTGAACACCCAACAATCCATGTTGGTGTGGTTGGCTAGTTTTTCGGGGGTGCCATGTATCTGGCACAAGCGATCAAGTATTCGGTCCAAGTTGGACGGGTCCTGGGTATTTCTTTAGAATGGCTTCTTCTGCTGACCGAGTTTAGAGCCTCTGAATCCAGCATTTACTGTCGTATCTTCAGCATTATCACCGTTAATGCGGCGTTTATGCTTGTTACGACGCGAACTGCCATTGTTGTCCTTGGTATCCGAACTACCAGGGTGTTTGGCCAAGTTGTTGCTTCGAGCTAGCCAGTTGTCCTCTCCCGCGCAAAAGCAGGTCATGAGTGTGGTGAGGGCTGCCATGGATTTTGGCTTTTCCTGTCCTAGGTGCCAGGCTAGCCACTCGTCGCGGATGTTGTGTTTGAAGGCTGCTAGCGCCTCTGCATCCGGACAGTCGATGATCTAATTTTTTGTTTGTTAGGAACCGCGTCCGTAATTGTTCCGCCGATTCTTCCGGCTGCTGAATTATATGGCTAAGGTCATCGGCGTGCGGTGGTCGCACATATGTGCCTGGAAGTTATCAAGGAATGCGGCTTCGTGTCCTCCCAACAACCGATTGACTCTGGCGGCAAGCTGTTGAGCCAATGCCGAGCTGGTCCTTTGAGCTTGAGTGGGAGGTATTTGATGGCGTGTAGATCATCACCGGGCCATGTGGATATGGAGGAGATAGTCCTCGATCCGCACCGCAGGATCTGTGGTACCATCGTATGATTTGATGTTTACGGGTTTGAAGCCCTCGTGGATTTGATGATCCATTACTTCATCTGTGAAGCATAGTGGGTGTCTGCGCCTCAGATATTGGGCTATATCACGACGTAGCTCATATGAGCTTTGTCTACTATGTTCGGCCCGGCCGGGTTTGCTGTATCCGGCGTGACGGTAATCGTCCCGAGTCGTTGGGCGCCCACGCGATCTGTAGATCGATCTTGTATGTTTTGCCTTATCCTCCAATATATCTCGCAAGTCCGGCGCGTTTTCCCGTGCCTTGGTACTTTTTGAGCGGCGTCGGGGCGTGGCTTGAGCGGGGGGCCGAGAGGCTTCTCTGTCGCGGCCACGGGGTGCCCGGTTTGCCATGTCGTGCGCTGGTGACGTGGGTGCTTCCTCCTCTGATTGAGGCAACGGCCTGCGTTTGGGGTAGCTTTTGGAGGGGCGTTCGAGTTTCATACTCTTCGGCTGCAAGGACTTCAGTCCATCTGTCAGCTAGAGGTCTTGGTCAGCTCTAAGCTGTTGCTGCTTTTTCTTGAGGCTGCTTGCCGTGGCCATGAGCATGCGTTTAAAACGCTCTTGTTCGACGGGGTCCTCTGGCACGACGAATCCGTCGTCGTCGAGGCTTGCCTCGTCTTCGGAGGGGGGCGCATAATTATCGTCCTCTACCTCTCTTTCTGCCGCACTGTCGTGCGGGCTTGCTTCTCCCTCCTCCTGCGCTGAGTCCCGCTGGAGGGGGTCATCTTCAACCTGTCAGGGTATTATTGTCTCCCGTGCGGAATCGCCGCGTTTCTTGTGGCGGGATTTAGAGCGGCGCCGCGGCGTCGGTAACAGGTTGTTTCTTGGAGGGTCGTCCTCCGCGTTCCATCGCCATTCCCAGCTGGTGGGATCTCCACGATGGATCTGTGGTATGACGAGGTGGCCTTCCGGTGCCGTGTAGGCGCTGGTTCTGGGTCGTCTCGGCATCATCGTCCATACCGTCGATGTCTTGGTCGAAGTCGAGCATGTCGGTTAAATCATCGGCAGTGGCTACAAAGTGGGTGGTGGGTGGGCGTTGAATTTCTTCGTCGTCCGCATCCCAACCTTCGACCGTAGTCCGCCAGGGCTCTCCGGACAAAGAGAGAGACTTTAGTGAATTCAGGATGTCGCCAAAGGGCGAGTGCTTTGAAAGATGTCCGCGATGAACTCCATGACCGGTGCCCAATCGGATTCGATTGGCGGGGCGCAGAGGGTTGAGTCCGGAGAGGAGTCCGCATCCTGAGTCACGGTCTTCGCATGCGACAGGGATGGAGTTCGGCTCAATCGCCGTAGAGATTTCAGCCCCCGAGGCGGTGTCCAACCACTCGTCCTCGATCGGGGGAGTCGGCTCCGAGCTAAGGGTCGGAGCGGACACTAGTGCGGCCTCCAGGACACTGTTCGGCGACAGAGTTAGGTCATGCCCATCGAGACAGTGCGGCGCACTTGGCTGTGGCTCGAATCCGTCAAAGATCAAGTCTCCGCGGATGTCGGCCGTGTAGTTCAAACTCCCAAATCTGACCTGATGGCCAGGGGCGTAGCTTTCGATCTGCTCCAGATGGCCAAGCGAATTGGCCCGCAGTGCAAAGCCGCCGAATACGAAGATCTGTCCGGGGAGAAAGGTCTCACCCTGGACCGCATCGTTGTTGATGATCGAAGGAGCCATCGGGCCTATCGGTGACGACACAGAGGAACTCTCAATGAAAGCACCAATGTAGGGGGTCCCGAACTGTGCGTCTAGGCGGATGACAACAGGAGACAAGGGACACGATGTTTTTACCCAGGTTCGGGCCCTCTCGATGGAGGTAATACCCTACTCCTGCTTGATTAATATTGATGATATGGGTAGTACAAGAGTAGATCTACCACGAGATCGTAGAGGCTAAACCCTAGAAGCTAGCCTATGGTATGATTGTTGTTCTGTCCTACGGACTAAAACCCTTCGGTTTATATAGACACCAATAGGGTTAGGGTTACACAGAGTCGGTTACAATGGTAGGAGATCTACATATCCGTATCGCCAAGCTTGCCTTCCACGCCAAGGAAAGTCCTATCCGGACAAGGGACGAAGTCTTCAATCTTGTATCTTCATAGTCTAGGAGTCCGGCCAAAGATGATAGTTCGGCTATCCAGACACCCCCTAGTCCAGGACTCCCTCACCTAGGCTTTCACCCGAGAGCTTGAGACCGGGTGCTCAAGTAACACTACCATCAAAGTCACTTATGTGTTGTTGCCACCTCTTTTCTGCAATCACAGTAGCTACATGTGATGTACATCCGCCGTCATCATGCCACCATCCATCTGCGTGAAATCATCATCCATAGTTTGCATCTCGCCGTCGAAGTGAACCACCCAATCTGTAGAGAAACCCTCATGAAGACCTCTCGATGGCCACGGCAGCGAGGCAGCCGCCTCGGGCAAGAGTAGTCACCACAGTGACCAACAGCGCTGGTGGAGCACACCACCGCCGACTACCACCTTGTTGGACCCATGCCTGTCAGCCCACACACGAACATGACCGAAAGCACGAAAGGCATATCATCATCGTTGTGACTTTGATATTGCCGGTATGTTTTTTGTGTACGTGTTGTTGGTGTTGTTCTATGCATTGAAGCAACGCAGAGGCCGAGTGTGTGTTTATTATGTTTGTATCTTCTTGATGCTTCATTTTGAGTCAATAAAATACATCCATTGTCGAAAAAACAATTGTGACAAGTTTTTGTTAAACCACAGAGAGAATCAACCGGCGGTACATGCAAAATGCCCCTTTCTCCCCTAAGTTACATGACATGATCGAGTACATTTATCGATATGTAGACCTAACACGACGACTAACTAGCTACTCTGCCGGCCCGGTTGGCTAGCTCAACACTAAAAGTCCTCCTACCACCTAATTTTTTCAAGAATGAAGTAGTACTCACTAGCCAGGGACACACTGATCCAGGGACAGGCTAGTTCTTGGACACGGCCGCCCACCAAGGCGTCGTGCACACTGATCACCAAGGCCGTCATCATTTCTGTCATGGAGGAGCGCGAGCCGATCCACGCCACGTGGATGATGCAGCCGGTCCTGTAGTGGAGGTTGTCCTGGAACACGGGGACGACGAGGAGCGAGGAGGTGGCGGAGAGGCCGACGGCGAGGAGGAGTAACGCGCGAAGGGATGCCCTCTTCCACCAAACGATAGAGGCGATCCCCCTCGAGGCGTCGGCCGCCGTAGCGTGGTGGACCGCCATCCTCACGTAGAGGAGAAGCATTGCGGCGGTGTAGGCGGTGATGCAGAGGAGGTAGCGGCCGAGGACGACGTGCATGTAGAGGTCCTACCCGCAGGGGCGCCGACAGCGTTGGTTTGGTCTGTTAGAAAATTAGGGTTTTGGAGCTAAACGGCCTATCCTCTATTGCTCTGCCTTATTGATGATGCCGCTCACAATGCATACTAAGACTAGAGGGTGGGACCTTATATAGACTCCAAGTTCTAGATATTGCAATCTGTTTCCAGTTAGGACTCGTGACTTGTCATATCATCCACAATAATTAACAGCTAGTCATAGAGTCCAAATACTGTTAATCAATTAGGTCCCATACACGCATGTATGAGTCGTGCGTCGAGATTGGATTCAAAATCAAACTCGCGGGCTTTAACAATCCATAGAGCCAATCCTACGAACAACCTGGCATTCCGCTCTGTATTGTTCTAGGGTATAATTCCAGCGTATTCATATACATTGTGTTCTGTATTTCAATATAGCCGTACCGGCTTCCTTAAGTATACTTTCTTAAGTACAATTCCACATCAAGTATTCCCTGTTATTTCTATGAATATTTCCACACCGAGGTTTTTTTATTTCGGGAGTATAACAATGTAGTGGACATATAAAATGTGGACGCCGATATCCACCACACATGTAGCATAATAGACATTCGTTCACACATCGTGTGTGGCATAAGCAGGGGGCAGCCCACACGGGTTGTGTGTGGGCGAACAGTAGAATTGCCCACACATGTGGGTGCAGCTACTTCGTTCCACACGTCCAACAAGTACTACTCATCCACACCCCGCGCGTACGGCACGAAGCAAATATGCCCACACGTCCTGGCATAGCTACAGTAGGTACCCGCGGGATGACGATTTAGTTGCCATCCGGAATGGCAGATGTAGTTATCCGGGATGGCAAATATAGTTGTAAAAGCATGGCAATTCTCTCTGTTTTGGTTAATTATAGTTGCCATGTGTAATTTATGGTAGTTGCCGCGTGTAATCAAACCATAATTGTCGTGTGTGATTAACTACTTGACACATATGGTCAAACAATAGTTGTCATGTGTGTTTAGCTAGTTGTCACGCGTGGTTAATCACAGTTGCCATGTATGTTTATCTGATTGCCACGTACGCGCAACCGCAGTTGCCGTCTAGCAAACGAATCATAGTTGCCATGTGTGTTTACCTAGTTGCTATGTGCGCAACTGCAGTTGCCATCCAGCAACGTACGACTGTCGTGTGGGCGAAAAGCAGTTCGCCACACGCGCGTGGACTAGGTAGTGGTTGTGTGGGCAGAAACTAGTTCTCCCACATAGCGCAACTGGCAACCGCGTGTTGTAGGACGTGTAGGCGGCCTCTCCAACGCCCACACATCGGCTTTGTCCTACATGGTATGCGAAAACTGCCTCGGTGTTTCCTGCAAACTTAACTGAATGGTGATCCAAACATGTAGGCGAGTTGTAATGTTGCCACATGTGTAGAGGTTAGTGTTTTCGTAAAATATTGCAAGCCACGAATTCCTACATTATCCAGGCGAACAGAGAAGCCGAGGACGAAGACCGCCATGAGCAACACAGCTGGTTCGTAGCGCCTGCCTTGAACATGAACATGGCTCACTCGCCCTGCCGGGCTGACTGTTGGATGGGAACTGCTGGGTAGTGGTTGGCCAGCCCGGAGTGGAACAAAGCGAAACGCATCTGTGGAGTTTATGAAGACGGTGTTCTGGTTCGATAATGCATCGGCAGCAGCGCTGGACTTCCGTCAACGTCCGGTCTTATCCGTGGCAGGAACACCCTGCATTCTGCAGCGGTGTTATAGGAAGCGTGCTCGTTGGGCTCGAGGCTAGACCGCGAGAAGCTTTAACTCCATCTGCTAGCGTGTGAAGGAGTGTGTTGGGCTGGGCAAAATGGCTTCCGGCAGAAGTGATACTGCCAACCAGAGTTGCATTGAAGCGACCAAACTTGAATTCAACTTATTCGCACATACGAGTTCTAGTTCTCCTCTTTAAACGCCGTCCATGCTCAAACTATGTCATTCTGAAACTGCGCATGACTTGCTTGATAGTGAATTTGTTGGTGTATTTGAATAAAATGCGCAAATGTCATCGGATTCTGCTTTGAAAATTGCATAGGATCGTCCATTTGCTCAAATACGAGACCTCCTTCACCCTCGTCCTTCACAATCATGGTGTATATGATCACACAACTAGTCTTTTTCTTTTGCGGGATCACACAAGTCATCATCACCTTCCACAACATCTCTGAAGCCCATTGTTTAAAGGGATAAGTATATTTTTCGTCCTCAAACTCTGACGATAGTATATAAATCATCCCTCAACTCTGAAACCACTAAAACTCAGTCCCTCGACTTTTTAAACCGGATACTTTTTGTCCCTCGCGACACTTAAAGTGGTTTTGGTATGACATGGACCCAGTTTTGAGTAAAACCATCCATGTGGTCTGGTTTGTCCAGTTTGTTAACAACAAATTTTATGGCCGGCAGTGAGAATTGTTGTTTGTGGTTATGTCAGACTATTTCTCATTACTTTGACAGACTTTGAGAATTCCTGTTTGTGGTTGCTTGTAAGACTAATCAGTACTTTGTGGTTATGCTAGACTATGTTTTTCATGCAATCTGTTCAGTTCAGTACTCTGTCCAATCATCTATGAACAAGTGAACAATCTGCCATGCATTCAGTTTACACAGTGGTCTAAAATCATGTGAACAATCTGCTATGAATCCCATTCAGTTAGGTCAGATTACATAGCACATACAATTCTGGACATAAAATTTGCTGTTACCAAACTGGACAAACTAGGCCACTTGGGCGGTTTTAGTCAAAACCGGGTCCACGTCATACCAAAACCATTTTAAGCGTCACGAGGGATGAAAAATATCCGGTTTAAATAGTTGAGGGACTGAGTTTTAGTGGTTTCGAAGTTGAGGGACGATTTCTACATTATCGCAAGAGTTCGAGAACGAAAAATATACTTATCCCTTGTTTAAAAGGTCCAAGATCATCTGTAAAACGGGCTTAGAGCACTCCAAATGGCATCTCCACAACCTTTCTAACTTCTTCTTGTCTTTTGGGCAAAGTGGTAGCTTTTCTGAGCATTCAGCTTGGAGATGGTCTTGAAAAAGGTTAACTAATAGATTATGTTGTAGTCATGACCAATGATGGTATAGTCGCACGGAGAAGCTTGTTCTGCAGTCACCTAGCAAACAATAATTACCGCTGCAGCACGTTGAAGTCATTATGATACCTAGGCATGCCAAAGGAAGAGTGTCAAATCTAGAGGTCTTGTGATGCAACTATTTTAAAAATAATGATAGACTTTTTAATATGACCTTGATATTGCCTTGTTTAATATATAGGCACTTCTTCCATTTTCATAAGCCTTTCGGTGCATGCGATCAAGGGATCCGAGCATGCTCCGCCACACTCTTGCGTGTGACAGTTTCATAAGCCTTTCGTTGTCTGCGTTTGGTGCTCGTGCTGGCTCCGACCCAGTGGATATAGATATCGGAGTCAGAGGCTAAAGCCGCTTGCCTCGAGAAACAGTGGGCCACGAACAGGGCAGCGGAGGTCGTCCCTTCCCGCCCACATGCTAGATCTGCGCTAGTTAACCCAGACGAGCACCTCCACAATGATGTCCTCCGCCGTTCACTAACCATGACGGAGACAGATGTGAGGCGCCTCGGTCGGAAGACCACAAAGGCGGTCTAAGGCCAACTCCACCGCGCGACCCCAAACGGACGTCCGTTTTGTCCGGATTCTGTCCGTTTGGGTAGGGATTTGGGGTCGTGTCCGGGCGTGTCCTGGGATGCGGTGGCCGTGCGCCCAGCGCGCGGCCGCATCCATTTGCCCCATCCTGTCCGCGTCTACTTAAAAAACTAAAAGCAACGTTTCAAATGCCAAGCCCTAGTTCAGGCCAGCGGCCCCGGTTCATCACGCCGGCAACAGAGCCAGCGGCCTACACGTCCATCGCCGGCATCAGCCAGCCTCCAAAATGAATAGTTCTCCTCGCCGGCAACACAGCCAGCGGCCGGCAACACAGCCGGCCTCCAAAATGAATGTTTTCTCGCCGGCACACTGCCAGCGGCCCGACGGGCGGGCGGCACCCATGCCAGCCTCAAAAAGAACGGCCACGCCGATCGGACGACCTAGTTCAGGCCTTCGGCGTCGAGCATCTCCTTCTGCCTGGCCTCGAACCAGGCCCTCGTCTTGTCGCTCATCTTCGACAAGTCCACGCTCATGATCGCAAGGGCCACCTCCTTCGCTTTGGTGGCGGCATTGGTGGCCTCGATGTCGAGCTGCCTCTGCCTGGCCTTGACGTTGTCGGCCTCGATGTCGACCTGCCTTTGCCGGGCCGCCTCCTCCATGTCGAGCTGCCTTTGCCGGGCCGCCTCCTCCATGTCGATCTTCCTCCTCTTGGCCGCTTCCTCCATCTCAAGCTTCTGTCTTTGAAGGTCTAGGTATTGCTTCATTTGCTCGTCCTTGCTTTGCCGCTTCTTCTCGTCCCTCACATCCTTTTGGGACATCATGCCATGCAAAGTCTCATGCAAGTCCATGGATGAGGCGTCACGTATGTCGTCCACCTTGGAGTTGGTCTTGCCCCTCGGCCTCTTCAACGCCTCACCATCCCCACCTCCGGCGAACTTGGCCGTCTTCTTGCCTCTCTTTCTTTGAAGTTCACGGTATTGATCCTTGAACTTAGGGCAATTGTTGATGATCGTCCAACAATGTGTAAGAGTGAATGGCTTGTCATTGTGCCGGGCCTTGAATGCCTCCAAAGATTGGAATGCCTACACCACATGATCAACAACAAGTGAACATGCAAACATATACACGGCCGAAGTCTCATGGCCGTAGCAAGGAAAGGGCTAGAAAGAGGAGAGCATACCATGTCCCCAACGCCGAGACCACTCACGGGTCGTGCTTCAACGCTCTCAAATGCGGCGCAATACTTGTTGCACTCTTGTTGGATGAACAACCATCTTTTTTGAATCGAGCCGATGCCACGGTTGCTTGTAATTTGGTAGGGCTCCAACATCTTCCTTTCATGGAATGTTTTGTGGACTCTCGTCCAAAAACAATGCCCTTTTGTTGCGCGCCGGTCCTTGGATCTTGGCTAATCTCCATCCAAGCTTGGCAAATCAACTTGTCCTCATCTTGTGTATATGAACCCGTGCGAATGCTCTTCCTCTTCTTTTGTGCCTCCGTTCTTTGGGTGAGCTCGTCGATGAACAATGGCGCACCACTAATATCAAAGTCATTGCCTTCTTCTTCTTCATCACCTTCGATGTAGATGTCATCGTCTTCATGCCACGAGTCACCATGGTCGTAGTCAGCACGGTCGTCGGCCTCTTCAACGGGGACGTACTCGGCGCGGCCATCCTGACTTTGGGTCTCATCGGGGTCGTAGGTACGGCCATGCCCACTGTCGAAGATCACGTCCTCCATGTACCGGTTGTAGAAGAGATCGTCGACCGCTGGCGTTGGGGTTGGCATTCCGTCAAACAAGACGCGGAGGGCCGGCATGGTGCCCGTGAACGGTGCCCGTGCCTGCTTTCTTAGCATCTCGACGGACGGCCGCCCGTCGCTGCTGGACCCAGGCGTGACGTTGAGGTCGATGACGGCCGCGGGGCGCGGTGTGGACGGCGCGAACAAGCCCACGTCCGGTGACCCCGAGAAACGGGTCTGGCCGTCGTGCCTTGGCGGAGGGAAGCCGGGCGACATGGGCGTGCGCGACGTCGGCGACTGGCAGTGCGTTGGCCGGGCGACCGACGAGCCTGTGCTCGCCGGGCCGACGGCCGCTGCAGGGAACCTGGCAGGACGGCCCATGCCAAGCATGAGGATGGCGTGCGCTTTGTTGACGAGGTCCTCCTTCTCGTCGGCAGCGGCCTTGCGCCGCGCGGCCTCCAGCTCCTCGCGCTAGGCGGCGAACTTGGCCGCGGCATTGACCTTGACGACCGCTCTCCGTTCCCTCCTCTTCGTCGATTCCGCGTCCAACTTGGCGATCTCCTCCGGCGTGCACTCCGACCGCGGCTTCCTTGGCGCCTTCTTCTTCACCTTTGCAGGCGGGTCGACGGCCAGGCCGCCGGAACTCGGCGAGGCGTCGGCCATGGGCGGGGGAGAGAGGGGGCGGCGGGAGGGACGTAGGAGGGCTTGGGGCAAATGGCGCCAAATGGGCGTGGGGGGGGGGGAGTTTGGTTTCTCCCACCGACAGGCGAGCCAGGGGAGGACAAGCGCGCGCGTCCTCCCCCGTCCGCGCGCTGTCCGTTTCACCCCAAAACCGGTGCAAACTTGGGCCGGGGATGAGTCGAAAGCGGACACAAAGCGGACAAAAGTCCGTTTGCGCCCGCGCTCTGGGCCGCCTTTTTTGTCCCTTTTACCCCAAACGGACGGGGGCGAACAGGATAGGATCGCATGGTGGAATTGGCCTAACTCGAAATTGAAGAGCCAGAGCGCCTCGAGACCGCCAAGGCCAAGACGGCACACAAAGGAGCAGCTCGCGCCTTCGTCCCTCGGAAAACCATGAAGGCGGTCTGACTCGAAATCGAAGAGCCAAAGCGCCTCGCAAGGCAGAAGGAGACCGCTGAGGCCAAAAGGGCACACGAAGGAGCAGCCCGCGCCTTCTGTCGTCTCTCCCCCGAGACGCCTACAGGAAGGACTACTGCCGTCTGCCGCTGCGGAGGTAGCAAGGGAAAGGGGCGGGCGAAGAAATGATGATGCCCGCCACCCCGCGAGTGTGGCGTTGCAAAGACCGGGCACCATGGAGCTTGTTTTGCAAAAAAATCAAAATATACTTAAAAGTTTCAAAAAATGCCAATTTTTTTTGTACAAATACATATGCATATTCTTTAAGTATGTATAAATTTTCAGTAACTAATTTGATCATTTGCATGCTACACAAAAAAGACAAATATCTGACACAAATACAACAAAGAAAAAACCTAATTCAATCTGTGTATTTGTCTTTTTTGTATACATCACATATGAATACATATGTTTATGAAAATTTTACACATATACTTCAAGTATATGTCTACATGAAAACATTTTTTCAGATTTTTTAAGTTATGAAAAAGGTATTTTGGCTGAGAAATGTATATAGAGCTCAATGGAGCTCGGGCTCTGCAGCCACTTTTCGGCCACCCCGCTCCGTCTATATAGCTCTTGCCTTGCTCCTCTAGGTCCTAGCCATCCATGGCCCTACACTGGCCTCCGTAGAAGGGGCTATATAGGCTTGTCAGCCTATGACGTGTGGTCAGCAGACTGACGTGGAGAGTGGGTGCCGTTACCCATTTTTCTTTTCTCGATTGATTTGATTGATTGAAAGAAAAGTTGATCTCACCCTATAATGGCTTTGTTTAGATCCATGGGTTAAAGTTAGTTTAGGTTAGTTTGGAGTCAACTAACCTAAAAAGATCTAAACAGGAGGGTTAGTTTAGGTTAGATGCATCTTTTTTTTTATCAGAGGGGCCCCATGGCCCCCATTTTCATTACGAAAATGGAGTCACAACATACAAAGCAAGTTCCATACAAACTTAACATTTTCGATGCCTAACATCAGAAACACTACTCATACATCTAGAGGCACTTCAACCGCACCTACAGGATGCTACAACAGAAAAACGCTCCAAAGCATCATCGCTACAAATGTTGCCTAATATTTTGCATCAGGGAAATAAACTCCTACACCTGAGATACCAAAATCTGCACCTACAGGGTGCTATATCAAAAGAACAAGAGAGATAATCGCAAATGCTGCATCTATCAACACTTGATCAACAGAGCCTCCGTACAGCAGGGCCCCACCCGTAAGCACGCTTGAAGACGTCCCTCGCTATCTGGGCCAACCTCTTGGTCACTTCCTTAAGAGTTTTTTGCACCCCTCTTTTCTGTAGCACACCCCACGAATCCAACACATAACATAAAGAGAAGATAATATCAGTAGGATCCCTAGGTAAAGAACTTTGAAAGCAGGATTTATTTCTTTCTTTCCAGATCGACTCATAACAAAGCAGCCGTTCCAATAGCTATAACCATTCTATCTTTCCCAGTATACTTAGGAAGCCAATTCTGGCAAAGGTCAAAGAATGACAGGGTTGTTTGGGGATTTCCCAAAGCACTCCCAACTATATTCCAAAGAAACCGAGCAACAGAACAAGTGAAAAACAGATGATCAATACATTCATTGGTATCACAAAATTCACATTTGTTGGTGCCTTTCCAGCCTTTTTTACACAAGTTGTCCTTGGTCAGGATCCTACTTTTGATAACTAACCATATAAAAGGTTTAATTTTCAAAGGTACCTTCAGTTTCCAAAGAAACTTAAAAGGGAACACTATTCTCTTAGCAATAATATATTGATAAAGAGATTTAACAGAGAACTGACCTGAGCTAGTCAAAAGCCATTTGACTTTGTCAGGTACCTCACTCAGAACAACCTGACTGCACATATCCAGAAGCTTATTCCACATATCCAGTGTCTCCCCATATAAACATCTCCTAAATCTAACACAGTTAAAATCCTGTTCAAATGCTTTAGCAACTGTAATGTTTTGATGAAAAGTAAGCTTGTACAAGCGAGGAAAAAGTTGACAGAGAGGCTTGTTGTGGATCCAAGCATCTTCCCAAAATCTAGTTTTATGCCCATCCCCAACAATTCTCTGACAACAGTTGTAAAGATATCTTTAACACTCATGATACCATTCCAGAAATGAGAGTTGGCAGGAGATGACTCACATTGAGACAGAGTTTTCCTCTTCAAATACTTTGCTCTAATCATCTCCCGCCAATCCCCATCTTCATTCTCAAGTCTCCAGAGCCACTTACACAAAAGACTAATATTCTTGATATCTAGATTAGTAACACCCAACCCCCCTTGGTCTCTAGGTTGACAAACGTCAAGCTAGTTAACTAGATGATACTTCCTAACCCCCTCTCTTTCTTGCCAAAGCACCCGCGCTCGAAAGAAATCGATTCTTTTCCCTACTCCTTTTGGTAGACGGAAAAAGTTAAGTAAATGGCTAATGATGTTACTCAAGCAAGTTTCAGTGCGTATAAGCCTACCGCCCATAGATAAAAGACCCCCCTGCCGCTGCAGGTCCTTTCTCTACTTTTTCTTCCGCTGGTTTCCAATCCGCATTACAAAGTTTTTTATAATGAAGGGGAAGACCTAAATACCTAAAAGGGAAGCCCCCAATAGCGCAAGTAAAAATGCCGGCATAATCAGCTTGTTTCTCCAAAACTTTACCGAAACATAATATTTCACTCTTTAAAAAATTAATCTTCAGACCGGTCAAATGCTCAAAAACACATAGAATAATTTTGAGGTTCCTAGCCCCCTCAAGGTCATCTTCAAAACAGAAAATAGTATCGTCCGCATATTGCAAAATATTTAGACCTCCTGCATACACCCTAGGCAACACTCCCTTGATAAATCCTTGTGTCTTGCGCCCTTTGCACCAGGGTAGCAAGAACATTAGCTGCCAAATTGAAAAGCAAGGGGGAAAACGGGTCCCCTTGCCTCAAACCCTTCCTAGTAACAAAATACGGGCCGATAACATCATTAATAGTGATGGCAACCTTTCCATTACTAACGACATCTTTTGTCCATTGGAAAAAACGTTCAGGGAAGCCTTTCATCTTTAGGACATCAAGCATGAAACTCCAATTAATTTTATCGTAAGCTTTTTCAAAATCAACCTTAAAAAGCACAGCAGAACATTTATTTCTATGTAAAGAGTGGATAGCTTCATGAAGCATAAGTACATTGTCCAGGATGTAGCGCCCTTTTATAAACGCAGATTGAGCTTTGAAAATTGTTTTATCCGCAATTTTCATAGCTCTATTGTTAAGAACTTTTGTAAAAAATTTAAAAGGTACGTTCAGCATACAGATGGGGCGGTACATTTGAATCCTATCAGCCCCCTGCCCCTTAGCAAGCAAAGTAACTACCCCATAGTTAAGCCTCGAAATGTTAATCTTGCCCTCATAAAAGTCATGAAAAAGCCTAAGGAGATCGTTACAAATGAGGTTCCAGAAAAATTGAAAGAACTCGGCAGGAAAGCCGTCCGGGCCAGCCGCTCTGTTGCGCTTCATAGAAAATAGCGCATTTTTAACTTCATCCATAGTAAATTGGCAACTGAGGTCAACCTTATCCTCTTCTGACAACACATCATCAAGAGGGATACACAGAGATATAGGAGGTAAATCTACATGACCAAATAAATCTTTATAAAAATTAGTTGCATATTTGAGCAAGTTATCATCCCCCTGGATGATCCCTTCATCTGGATAAGTCGAAAGATTTTACTCTTACGCTCCGCCCACTAGCCTTAATCATAAAATACTTAGTGTTGCTATCCCTTCTTTGATATCCCTCTCCTTCGAAAGCGTTGATACCATTTTATTTCTTCCTCTCTAAGAATTTTATTCAAATCATTTTGCAGACTATTTCTATGCACATAGTCAGCTGTCGATACACCAGCAAGCTCACACTTCTTATCAAGTATATCTAAAGCATTAATAATAAAACTCTTCTTCTTCCTGTAACTACCCTCAACATTAAGGTTCCAACCCTTGAGCCCGCTTCTTAATTTTCTCATAACAGCCTGCCACCAATCCAGGCTGTTTTTTTAGGAGCGATAGATTTCCAAATTCTAGAAACAACGGCCGGCAACTCATCTCTAAGAAGCCAGCATAGCTCAAATTTAAAAGGCCTGGTAGCTACAGCATTTACAACTCCAAAGATGTACCAAAAGAGCAGCATGATCAGAGACACCTCTAACGAGTGTCATGACCGTAACTAAAGGAAAATGTTGTTCCCAAGATGGGCTAACAAGAATCCTATCTAGTTTTACATACAAGGGATCGTCCTGGTTATTAGACCAAGTAAAACTCCTCCCTGAGAGCTCTAACTCTTTTAGCCCCCAATGCTTAATGATGGAATTAAAGTAAAAAGACCAAACAGGGAGTTTTTTAGCTCTACTTCTCTCATTGATCCTCCTAATGATATTGAAATCACCACCAACAACAAGGGGTAATTTATCATGCCCTAACATATGAACAAAATCGATCAGAAAGTCCTTCTTGTCTTTGGTATGAGCAGCCCCGTACACATTGATCAAAGTCCACTTGAAACCCGATCTCTTATCCATAATGATCATTCTGGTAAAAAACCTAGTAGCATTGCACGTGTCGACCTCAAACAGGTCCTCTCTGACACCCATGAGGAGCCCACCCGAGGCTCCTATAGAGGGTTGCCAAAGCCAAATGAAAGTAAATCTACCACCGATACTAGCTAACCATGGATCAGAGAACTCAGTTTTCTTAGTCTCCTGAATACAAATGAACTCTAAAAGCATACTCAGAAATGATTTCTTTAAGAAACCTTCTTTTTTCAGGTTCACCCAACCCCCTAGCATTCCAGAAAACACCAGCCATAAAACAAATTACTTTTTTTTACCACACTTGACCTTTGGCTTGACGCTGACTCCTCCAGCGCAAGTCTGCTTTAGTTTAGATTTATATAATGATGATAAAAGAATTAATTCATCTCTAAGCTCTTCATCGTCCTCAGATTCACATTTTGAGTCAGATACAAGGTTTCTAATGTTATCAGGGTCAAAACTTCCCAGTTTTGACTCTTCATCACTACCTTCCACATTAGTCTTCTTCCTCATATTTGCAAGAAATAAATCACTTCTAGTTTTTTCTAAGCTCTTGATCATAGAAATAGTGCTATCTATTTCCTCAGGAGTATTGCCTAAGCTAACACCAATGCATTGCGTAATGTGCGAAATAAAACTAGGTATTGTATTTAAAACAGTAGGTATATTGGGAACAATATTTAAATCTGTAGGAGCCATACCTGGGGTCTCCAGATTCTTCCTCCTCGCCATGTCAGTAGCTTTGTCCATAGTTTGCACCTCCTCTTTGTTTTTGTTCCTGTCACTTCTTCTCCTCGCCGCCTCATCTAGAGCTGCCTTTTCTTTAGCCTTTTGAACCCTAACTTCAGCTTCCCTCAACTTTTGTTGCTTGGTAATATCAGCCGCCCCAAGATCTTGCAAAGGATTCAACACCACCCCTTGCACCCTGTTAGAGAAGGAGTTCTGCTTCGTCGCAACAACTCTTCCAGGAGGTGAAATAGTACCGGCTGTTTTAACCATGTCAGGGGTTAGGTTCTCCTTGTCATGCCTTAGGTTGCAATTTTCCTCAGCCGACAACTCCTCTTCCACTTCAGCCTCAATCTCTTTAATTCTCTGAGTGCTAATCCCGAGCCTTCATCTAACCCATCCAAAAAAACTAACCCATCCAAAAGGTGCTTATTTGGGTTAGTTCTTCTCGGGACCATTAATAAACACTTTTTTTCTCTCGCTCTCCCCGTAGCAGATCCCTTCCTACTTCCTCGAAGCTTCTCGTCCTCTCCCTCCCTCCCTCTCGCACCGCCCGTGAAGGTGCCTCGCCGTATCCGCGCTCCATCTAACCCTGTCATCCAAACACCTTTTTATTTAGAGTTAGTTCAGGGTTAGTTCAGGGTATGAATCTAACTCTAACCTCTAACTGAGTTAGAGTATCCAAACAGGGCCAATAACTTCTTTGTGAATTGAATGTGGGAGGAGGAAGCCCAAACTTTTCTTTGTGGGAAGTGCAAACAAAAACACTATTTCTATAATGTTATAATTCACGAATCTAATTTCTCTTTGAATGCAACAATGCCAATCACTAAATCATCCATATAATCAAAAAAATACCTTTTACATTAATTTATTTATGCAAAACATGCCACCTCATCAACTCATGTATGTCTTTTTTATATAATCAAGGCATGCAAAATACGGTTACATACATGTAGTTTATCTAGCACTTATTTATGGATTTCAATCAAAAAATTGAAGCAACGTGAGGGGTATCATCTAGTATCCCGAAATCCTTATCCAAACGGAGAGCATCTATAGCCGCGCCCCCAACAAGCCCCCCGGGCCTTATTTTATCGTCGGCGCCGAAAAATCGGCCCAGTCGCGTCACCAGAAGCCCATTTTTCGCCGGTTAGTACCGAATTTGGCGCCGGCGGACCCAGGCCGAACCCGACGCACTGGGGGACGCTGGGGGAAACAGTTTTGGCGTGAAAGCCTGGCGGGCCCGGTGAGTCAGCGACCGGGCGCATTCGTCGTCCTCATCGTCTCGGTTTCCCGCAGAGAATCAATATCAAGGCTGCCGTCGGTCAACCTCACATTGATTCCTCACGGGCGGCGCACTTCCCCCACGCGTACACACATCTGCCTCCCGCTCGCCGCCACCGACAGCTATAAAAGCCGCCCCTCCCTCGTTGGTGGATGCACACTCCTTCGCCCACTGCCCCTCTCTCGCCGCCGACGCCCCCATCACGTATCTCTCTCCCCATCTACAGTCGTCGTGTCTACAACCCGCCGATGGGAGAGCGATTCCCCGGCGATGGAGCAGCGGCCAACGAATTCGGCCGCCGCCACCTGCACGAGTGGGAGGCCTATCTCCTCCATGAGGCAAACTACCCAGCGGCGCAGTGAAGACGCGCTGAAGCACGCCCCACCTCCTCCACGAGATCGAACGCGTTCGGGCGTCTCAGCTGGAGGAGGTGCGGGACCTTCCGAAGTACGCCTCCAGCAACCACGCGTTCTGGACGACGTACTTCCAACGCCGCCACGAGGAGCAGCTCGCCTCCACCAACAACGCGCCGGTGAGGGGGCGTTTCAACACCGACGAGCGCCGCCTGTGGTGGGGCGCCCCCAGATGCACGCTCCGCGCCATCCTGCAGTTCCTCAAGGGCGGCAACGAGCCGCCGCTCGAGTACCCGGCGGCCCCAGCCCCGGTACCCCGCGGGAGTGGCAGCTCTTGGCTGTCGAGGCGCATGGCGGGCGGGTGCTCTTCGTCCTCCTCCTCCCGCTCATCCGGGTCGCCGGTGCTTGCCAACATCAAGGCCGAGCCCGTGGATAAGCCACTCGGGTGGCGCACCTGTGGCGGCGCCATCGTCATCAACGAGGGCGGTCGTGGCCCCTGCTCCCTCCTCCCACCTCGTCAAGCCGAAGACGCAGACGGGGCTCGTCGCCGTGAAGAAGGAACCCGAGGACATGGTCGCCAACGACGAGACCGCCCTCAAGTGGGTGCGGATGGACTACGTCTAGCTGGAGATGGAGCGCTAGCGCCGCGCCCTCGGGGAGATCGCCGCCCGGCGTCGCTGTCACGACGAGGGCGGCATCATCGTCCTCGAGGACAGCGACGACGAGGCACCGCCACCAACCAAACCCGTCCACAAAGGCGACCCAGGGTAGGGGTGTAGCAAGGACGGCGACGGCGTGAAGAAGGAGGAGGACGATGGCGACTACAGCGCCTTCTGCAAGATCTTCGGCGTGTAGGCTCAACGCGGCGCGGCGGGCCGCGGCGGCGTAGTAGTAGTCATTGGTTTTTTTTTCAAATTATATTTTCAATATCTACACAAATCAATGGAACGCCTAAATTTCGCCCGATTCTGAGTCGTGTTTGGCCGAATTTTGGCCGGGTATGGTCTTAAAAACGGCGTCTGGGACGACCTTGGGGCGGCGGCTGGAAAACCCACGGCCCCCAAGCCGAATTTATCGCCGGTTCGCCCTCAGGCGACGCTATTTCAAGCCCCTGGGTGGCCGAATGAGTGGAAATGCACTGAACCTTGGTGACAAAACGAGAATGAGAAGGATATCCATGGGAGTGGGGTCGGGGGTGGAGGCTCCATGGGTCCTGAAATTTGGAGAGAAAAAAGAGATATATTTAATTTCACAAAAATCTGAGAAAAAATACACATTTATATAGGATGTATACTAGATGTTTGTAAAGTTTCATGATGAAATACGTTTTGATGTGAGCAACACAAGAAAATAAAACCATAAATTTCTGGCAAAGCACATGTACTATTCATTGTAAAAGTTCATAATTTTTTTTGGCGGAGATCACAACAAACCGTGTTTCATCATGAGAACTTACCAACATGAAGCATACATCCCTATGTATATGTGTATTTTTGTTCAAGATTCAAATCAAAAGGTATTTCATCATGAAACTTTACAAACATAAAGTGTACATTCCCTATGTATATGTATGTTTTTCCAATATCTTTTGAAACATAAAAGGTTGATTTTTTATTTTTGTGAAAGTTTGAGTCCCATGGAGATCAGGAGCCAAAAAATCCTAACAAGAAAGATAGGGAGCCGATACAAAATACTTGCAGAATCTGCGCGCTTTCGCTGGCCTTGAAAGTAAAGATCCACCGATGTACAACATGAACGCATTTTACATGTTCATGTTCAGCCATGTTTAAGCCGCTGTTGACATGCACAAGTTCAAGCTTTCAAGCAAATGAACATGAATTTAATACTCCCTCCGTTCCTTGATATAAGGTGTATAGATTTTTGAGAAAAAGTCCGGAATATAAGGTGTATTGCATTGCACCACTCACTTGGATAATTTTTTAGGGATTTCTTTACATTTCCTTATATCGGGCAAGCTCCTCTATTTCCTCATGTCAATTAGTCAGGTGTAATCTCGCCCAAAACTTGTGAAATTTTCCCTCCACGTGCATTCTTTAATTTCCGTGCCAAAAACTATACACCCTATATCTAGGAACGGAAGGAGTAACACTTATGTGTACGTGATTGGAGCAGGTGGCTACGGAGATTTTTTATTCAACATTGATGACAGTATAATCTATGGATTGATCCATCACTTTCTTCAATGTAGGCATAATGTCGGTCTATAGGACTTTACTGTTGTCGATTTGTCAGTTTTTTATTTCATAATTTTTTGTCTGACTTTTGAATTTGGCTGTGTGCATCTTAGTTATACATAGGCCGGATGTTACTCATAACGCTTTGTATCCACTTGAAGCTATATTTTGAGATTATAAAATCGTCCTTTACCGAAAATAACAAAAAGAAGAAAAAAGATGCATGATGATATTCATTAGGCCAACTCTAACCGAAACCCTATAAAATAGAGGAGGATACGGCCGAGCAAAGATTAGTGGAGTATATTTACTCCACTAATTTTTGACCGGACCTAGCCGATCCCGTAAATATAACGGAGAATTTTTGCTTTTTGTAAGTTATGCAATTCTAGTTTACATTGCAACTACATATTATCACACATGTAGAAACTAAGCATAAATATGAAGGTTCAAGCAACTCAAGAATAAAGTTTACAAAGCGAATTCAAAATTTACAAACTAAATTATTCAAATTTAAACACACTGAATGGTTCAAATGTAGCAAATAACACAAGTAGAAAGCGCTATAAAGTTACCAGTGATGCTCAATATGATCTTCTTGGAGCTGAGTATGAATTTGTCGGTTCTCGATCATGCGATGCTCTTCAAGGAATGCCAGGATACTATTGGATCATACCCTGGCTCAATTGGAGTCCCATCGGTAATGCACCGAAAGTTCTCAGGCATATCACTCTCGTCTTCAGTGATCATGTTATGCAGTATGATTCAATAAGTCATGATCTGTCATAGAACCTTGAAGCTCCAGTACGCGGCAGGGCCACGGACAATTGCAAATCGCTTCTGAAGCACACTGAAGGCTCTCTCCACATCTTTCCTATGATCTTCTTGACATTAGACAAAGTGAATACTTTTGTTACCTTTTAGATGCGGAATTGTTTTGACTAATGTGGCCCATGGTGGATAGATTCCATCCGCAAGGTAGTACCCATCGAGTAGTTGTCCCATTGACCAAGTAGTTGCAAGCAGGAGCATCTCCTGTAATAAGCCTACAAAACAGTGGTGATCTCGACAGCACATTCAAGTCATTGTGAGAGTCAGGAAAACCAAGGAATGAATGTCATATCCAAAGATCCTTCGTTGCAACTGCCTCAAGAATGATTATTGGATTGTTTCAGTGGCCTTTGCACTGACCCTTCCACACCGCAGGGCAATTCTTCCATGTCCAATGCATATAGTCAAGTGATCCAAGCATCCCTGGCCATTCTCTTGCTTCACTCTCTGTCATCAGTCTCTAGGTGTCTTCCTCGTTGGGTGCTCTCAAGTACTCTGGTCCAAAAATAGTGATTACTGCTTTAGTGAACATGTTTAGTGAACATTCGAACGGCCTCCAAGATTGTGTCTTCACCAATGCGGACATAGTCGTCAACTGCATCGCAATGCACTTCATCATAGGGCTTGCATTTCTCCGGAGCTTGAACCATTCATCGTACTTCTCAACGGATTTTGCAATGGTCCTAAAAAGACTTGTGTGCATCCAAAAGTGTCGACGGAACTTCATCTCTGAATAGGTTGGATTTGGAGCAAATTAGTCTCTCATGATCTTGGCATGGCCCTCCGCTCCATCATGGTTGATGTGTATGCGGCCAAAATGCGATCCTCTCCTAGGCCACCAAATATCATCATTGAAAATCATGCCTGAAACGGTTTCAAAGTCTTCGCCGTCTTCTTCCTCTTCGGATGACGACGTGTCCTCGAAGACCATATCGTTCAACCTCTTAATCTATAATTCAAACGGTTTGGTTCAATCCAAACGACTTGGTTCAAAAAGAAACAAACGACAAAACTCACCTAGGCAAACCGTCAAACTCCTGCGGTGCGGTGGTGGTGCACCGGGCAGCCGTCGTCGTTTCAGCCAAACCGGCGGGCAGCAAAGCGTGGGAGTGACCTGCATCAGTGCGCAAGCAAAGTAAGATGTGGCGCCACCAAAGAGGAAGAAGATTCTAAGCAATCCGACAAATCGGCTATGGCGACGGCGGTGACGTTTCACCTTGATTCTGGTGATGGCGACGAGGCCGTACGGGCTCGGCGTCGGGCGAAAGGGCGGCGAGGGCCAAGGAAGGCAACAAGATAGCGGCAGGGCCGGCGGGCAGTCGCCAGGAGGTGTGCCAACGAAGAGGCAATGGCGGGGAAGTTCAAACAGTAGCAGTGGAGTAAATTTAGGCACGGGATAGAGGTCGTAGGATAAATTATTCTTCACTATTCGGTTTATGGGATCGGCTATGTGCCAGTTGGAAAACCGAATTTATCTTTCTCTAAGGCCGGATAGTGGATTGGATAGAAATGCCCTTACTTACTTAGCTCCCCCCACAAGTGAGCCCCAAACATGATACATTAATTGTAGCACTAACTTTCTCTATACCCCAACATAGTCTTAGACGTTATCCAGAATTGGACAAACATAGAACACATACTCACTCCATTCCAAAATATAGTGTATCCGCGCTTTTCGAGGTCAAACTTTAACCGTAAATTTAACCAACGAGACTGACTGCGGCGGGGAAAAAATTATATAATTGAAAACTTCTTTTGAATACGAATTCATTGGTATAACTTTTGCTCCCACCGTAGTCGGTCTCGTTGATTAAATTTATGGTCAAAGTTAAAGCATGGAAATAGAGGAAGCACTATATTTTGAAGCGGAGGGAGTACTGGCCTAGCAACTTGAACTTGACACGTTGCTAATTAAGCCGACTATCTCTAATTAAGAACTTGAACAGACAACTTAGTACGGACGACGTAGCTTAATATCGATCACATGACATATTTGCTCGGAACACCGAGTACTTGTCCTGCAATGCTGTAGCATGGAGTAGGCTCGAGCCTAACCGATCAGTGCCGGTCTCGGTCCTGGGAGGCGCTGCTGGAAGAAGCGCCCGTACCCTCCATGGCGCGGAAGGCCGCGGGCCAGTCCCAAACCCCTAGGATGTCCACCGGGACGAAGCTGGTGCACCCGTCGGCGTAGCCGATCCGGAGCTCACGCGGGATCTCGCGAGGGTGGCCGACGCAGAGGAGGGCGTGCACGGTGGCGAGGTCGGGCGCCGCGAGGCAGGACGGATCGACCTCGAGGACCCACCCAAAGCTGCGAAAGTTGGCGCCGATGTCCTCCGTACGCTGCTCGGCCGGGTAGTCGCGCAGGGCGACGTGGACGAGGTAGTCGTCGAGCACGCTCGTCCCCCACCCGCGCACGAGCTCTCTTGTGGCGCCGGCGTACGCAAACGTCCGCCTGCGCATGGCCTCGTCGAGCCAGGCGGGGGTGCAGAAGCGCATCGCGGAGGCTCCACGGGCGGAGCCGAGGCGGACGGAGCTCCACCGCAGGTCCGGGGCCACGGCTTGGATGGCTCTGCGGATAAACATCCGCGCCGAGGCGGGGGTCGGTGTCATGTACGCGTAGGCGAGGCGCATCGTGGAGAGCGCCTGTTGGGAGACGAGAGGGGGCGTGCCCTGCACCCGGGCGGAGCGGGGGCGGCAGGCGAGCGCGGGCCTCTCGGAGCACGACGCCGGACGGACGACGCGGGACGCGGTCGCGACAGCTGGGCGTCCGCGTGCTTGAGGGTGCCGTGGAAGTCTGGGCGGCCGGCGGCAGCGTGGTGGGCGCGGGCCACGGTCAGCATCATCAGGCCGGTGGTGGAGTGGAGGGGTCAGGGGAGGCAGCAGAAAGACTCTGAGGATGAACTCACAACGCTCTTGGTGAGCGAACTCACAGAGGAAGAAGATGAACTCTCAAGGAGTAAGGACACGAGTCTCCCTCTTTGGCTCAGCTCTCCTCTTCCTGCTGCTGCTGCTGCTGCTGTACAACTATATGCTACTCCTTGAATTACAGGAGAAGCTTGAGGGGGAACAGTAGCGAGGTGGCGTGACTCGCTGCACGCGGCACTGCACTGCACTGCTACTCCACGGTACGGTGCAAATGACTTGCAGTTCGTACTGATCGATCTTGGCCTGCCTGGAAGTAGGAGTGGCGTGTGAACTGTCAACTGCAGCAGCGAGCAATTCATTTTATTTCACCTTTACAGAACCAGCAGCAGTACACGATCGTTCTTTCTTCTTTTTCAATGGAGGTCAAACATCGCCCATTGAATGGCAACGGAGAGGTCACCTTGCCTTGCCTTCCTCGCATTTAAAACGTCACCTACTTCTCTGAATCCCGAGAATCCATGGCGCTGCAGTCTGCTGCCATTGGGCTGTTTGGGTGCAGGGCCGGTCCTAAGATTTCAGGAGCCCGGGACGAGATTAAACCTTGGGGCCCTTATTTTACACAAACATAAATAATTATTGCACAAAGTATGTTGAATCGTTAGTCAAAGAAAATACAATTTTCTACTATAAGTATTTTCTTTACTAATATGTCCCGTAGCTTTATTATTAAGTTTATCCTAATTTCTTTCATCATAATCAGCTACGGTAAAATCGGGTACCTTGTCAAGACTAACCGATGATTTCAATGCACATGATCACTCATATGTCATCCATTTAGATATCAGCATTGTATTATGTATAACCCCTACCTTATCGAAAGTGCCTTTCTGCTCCCGAGCTCATTTGAGCTCAGTGAACAGTAAAATATAAAAAAATAAAAAAAATTCAAAAAATTCCAAAAAAAATCCCAGAGAAACATTGAAAAAAGTTCTAAGTGCTTGCAAAAATTCATCATGAAATCACATTCCTGTAAGGCGTGGCAAAAAAAAAACAAATTCAGCCTCCAAAATGCTTTTGAAAGTAGCATTTTCAGAGTACCGATTTTGTTTTTTTTTTTGCCACGCCTTCTAGAAATATGATTTCATGACGAATTTTTGCAAGCACTTAAAACTTTTGTCAATGTTTCTATCAAAAAAAAATGGAATTTTAAAAAAAATTCGATTTTACTGTTCATCCGAGCTCATATGAGCTCGGGTGCAGAAACTCCACGTCTCTACCTTATGGATTAGTATTAGTTTATTCGTCCATAGCAATTACCGGCAAGTCGCCAACAGAAATTTGATAACGCCAATAATATCTATCAATTATTACCAACACTCATAAATCGATTATTAGTGTCCAGTTGCAAAGAACGCAGAGGCCATGTTGATGATCAATTACAAATATTAATCAACCATGATGGTAAATTTTCATAGTCCATATAAACGACCTACACAAATAGAGATTAGAGAACTCAAAAGAAAGATTAGAGACATACCTTCTCTTCTACTCCTATGTAATTGTAATGCCTCCCGGCGAGTCGGTGTGGTCTCATGGGAGGCAGCGACTGCATATCTCCGGCAGTCCAGCCCTCCTCCGACTCGAGGCGGCACCGCGCATCAAGCACGGCGATCTTTGATTAATTCTCACCCATGTGTAGCATAGTCACCGTCTCCTGGTTTTCTCACCAATTGGAAGTAGGCTGGTTGTAATGGGGAGTATCATATACTAGTATCATGCATATGATACTAGTGTATGATACTACCTCCCTAATGCATAGTATCATATATTAGTATCATGTAGTACTTTATTTATTGTCATGCATGACACAAAGTAGTATAGCATTTAATATGATACGGTATCATGATATGATACTACACCCTCTCTTTCTTCCTTTAATGCTATGACACCTCATCAAAATTGCCTAGTTGGCATGCATGATACTAACTATGATACTACCATTACAACCAGCCGTATATTGTTTGGCTTATGGATTAAGGAAGGAAATTAGGAGCGAATTTTTTCTAATTAATTGCATGCAATAACTTCCCTTTTGATCAATCGCATGCAATAACTTCCCTCAATTGTAGCACGGAGGAAGGAAAGCCGAGAAATCAGGAAAAACATTGTAGGACTCCGATTTTCTTGAGTTGGAGTATGGAAATAAATCTCCCCACACACACACACACACACACACAGAGGACCGGGCCTGTTTGGGTGCCACCATGAGAAAAGATTGCCTGGCCAGAAGCAAGCCGGACACTAGCCTGAACCTTGTTTGGTTGGCACCCAGAGTCCTTTCTCCGCTAGCCTGACTTGAGGCCAAGTCCAACGCAAAATCTCATCCTATCTGTGTCTGTTCGCTTGGACCTAATTAACGGACAGAACGCACCGCCCAACGCGCGACGTCCTGTCGGTCCCATTTTCAGCTCAAGCTTGCGCCGGCTTTGTGTCCACACGGACGACGAACGGATGCCCACGTGCTTGCTCCGCGTCCGCCTCAGGCCCGCGTGGCAGCTTCCCACCTACCGCCCATCGTCCACATTTACAGCGCACGCGCGGGCAGCCCGACCTGACAGTCACCCGGACCGAGCGGTGGTCGTCCTTCTTAATGTGGAAGCCATGGACCGGTGGGAGTCCACACTTCAACTTCCCCACTTCAGCGACGCGTGCCTCCCTGTAGCCTAACAACCAAGCCCTGGCCCGCCGCTCCTCCATCTCCCCGTCGACGACAATGGTGGGTCGTTGGTTCTTCGGCCACAAGACGAGGCACAACCACGAAGTCGGGTCGTCGTCCGGCCGCCGTCGCCGCTCCACTACTCCGCCTCCACCTCCACCATGCGCCTTCCACATCTCACCGGACGGCGCCCCGCCTCGACAGCGGCCGTACGTCAAGGCCGATGTCTACCAAAGGTACTGGGAGAAGGGTTCCCATCCCGCCTGCCGCGGTGAGCAATCGTGCCCACCTGAAGGAGATCAACCGTCGCCGCGCCCGCTTGCCGCCGGACCTCATCGACGATTGGACTTACGCCCTCGACTCGCCGCTGTGGGATACGTGGCTCCTTGGCGAGCACGACATCCGATGGCAGTCGTTCTTTGCAGGTTTCCACCGAGCTCGCGGCGGGCGCGCTATGAAAGTTTGGGGCGCGGTCGGCCCATTGGGCGCACCGACGTCACCAACATAAGCGGGCGACCATATCCGTTTTCCTGCCCCAATCAAACGAAATCCGGACGAAACAGACATCCATTTGGGGTCGTGTGTTGGAGTTCGCCTGAGCGCAGGCATGCGATTAGCCCGAGTCAGGCGAGCAAAATAGGAGGCCTGAGTCAAGGCACGTACTTCCTCTGGTCTTTTTTAGTCTGCGTATAAATTTTGATCAAAGTCAAAATATCTCTACTTTGACCAAGTTTATAGAAAAAAATATTAACATTCACAATGCCAAATCAATATTGTTAGGTTCTTTATGAAATGTTGCTTCATGAAATATATATTTGGTATTGTAGATGTTAATATTTTTATATATATTTGGTTAGGTTTTGTAAAGTTTGACTTGTCACAAATCTAATAGACGAAGTAAAAATGACTAGAGGAGTACATACATACAAACACAGTTTAATATTTTACCCAAATGTTTACGCCGACACGTGTGGCACGAAGCAACATGGTCCAAACGCCTCCAGTACCATTTATTTTGCCACATCAAAACAAATGACATCAGCGGGATCTTTTTGGTTTTTGGCTTAAATTTTTTTTATCTCCTAATTAAAAAATTCAATTAAAAATCTGTTTTCACCATTAAATCGGTCTCGACGAGATCTTAAAAACTAGATATCATGTTGATATGTTTCGATGAATTTTTTTTTGACCAAAAATTATCATGATGTTTACACTGTACTCCCTCCGTCCGCCAAAGAGTGGACGTTTAGAGTCCAGCATTTTTCCAAAAATAACTGTACGTCTGCGTTAGTACTGGGTACTTTTGCATTCGGCCCCTGGTCCATGCATCGAACGTCACTCCAGCGCAATCACTTCATGCAAACTCCCCCAATCCTCTTCCTCTCCCCGAACTATCTTCTCCCTTCTCATTTATTATATCCAAGAATCGAAGCAGTGGCAAAACTGATGGCACCTTAATTGAGTGGTGGGAGGGCTTTTTTGCAAAATCCTTAATTTGTCTTAGAATATCCAGAAGTTCACCTTTTGGCGGACGGAGGGAGTAGTTGCCATGTGGCAATTTTAATTTATAGAGCATGGCAATTTTAGTATTTTGACCATGGCAATTCCAGCACTTTGATCACGAAAATTATTTTTTATATGAACCATGGCAATTTTAAGTGCATGTATCATGGAAATTTTTGTTTATGGTTCATGACAAGTCTAGTTTCTTAATTCCCCATTTTATAATATGTCAAAATTACTTTTAAATATAGAATAAAATAGCTGAAACATATCATGACAACTTTAATGTAAACACCATGCCATGTATAACACCACGACACACGGCACTGCACTGCTACTCCACGGTAGAAATGACTTGCAGCTCGTACTGATCGATCTTGGCCTGCCTGGAAGTAGGAGTGGCGTGTGAACTGTCAACTGCAGCAACGAGCAATTCATTTTATTTTACCTTTACGAAACCAGATCGATCTTGGCCTGCCTGGAAGTAGGAGTGGCGTGTGAACTGTCAACTGCAGCAACGAGCAATTCATTTTATTTTACCTTTACGAAACCAGCAGCACTACACGATCGTTCTTTCTTCTTTTTGAATGAAGAGGTCAAACATCGCTCATGGAATGGCAACGGAGAGGACATCTTGCCATGCCTTCCTCGCATTTAAACGTCACCTACTTCTGATTCCCGAGAACCAAGAGGGCTGTTTGGTTGCCACCTCGAGAAAAGATTGCCTAGCCAGAAGCAAGTCGGACACTAGCATGAACCTTGTTTGGTTGGCACCCTCCCCCAAACAGCCCTCTTGGTTCTCGGGAATTAGAAGTAGGTGACGTTTAAATGGAGACGGGGGCCATGGAGACGGAGTGGATCTCGGCCCTTGCCGGTGGGAGGGCTCCGTTTTTAGATCTTTTTTAAGCTTTGTTAGGGTTTGTGTCCTACTCAGGAAGGCGAGACGGCGGCGGCTCTCTGAAGATGGAATAAAGGTCTCCCCGCCTAGCCCCCGTTTCGGTGATGCGTCTAGCATCATCGGTGGGCGTGTGGAGGTGTGTCTCCGGCGGATCTGTCTTTAGTGGATTTGCTTGGATCTATTCGTCGTTCGTCTTTGTTCGTGTGTCTTCAAGTTGGATCCTTTTGATCTACACTCTTCATCTACGGCGGTTGCTGTTCTGGTGCGTTGGTTCTATGGGGCCTTAGCACGACGACTTCCCGACTGTCTACTACAACAACGTTTGCCCGGCTCCGGCAAGGGAGGGGCGATGACAGCGGCGCGCCTTCGGCTCGCTTCAGTGCTTGTAGTCGTCGCTAGATGGTCTACGGATCTGGATGTTATTTTTATTATTTCTAGTGTTCGTTGTACCATGGTTGAAGATGAACAGATTGATAGTTTTTCTCACAAAAAAAACTACCCCCCCCCCTACACAAAGGCAAATATCAGGATGCTGCCGATCACCGCCTAGCGCACCATACCGGAGGGGGCAACGGCACTGGAGATCCCCTCAGATCACCCGACCTTCCTCAACTGTGCATCCTTCAACGCCCCCTCCCCCTGCCGCCATTGTTGTCTTCTTGCCGCGAGTTAATTACGAAGTACCATAATTAGGGCAGTGCAAGTGGGTTGGTACGAACTTCCGTAATTTTTGCATGTTAGTACCAACTCTTGGGCATGTAGTTGCAATACAGACTAAACTCTGTATAAGCCCGTATTGACGGGGAAATTGGCCAATGGGGCCCCCTAATCAGGTGCCATGCTGGTCAATTGGTGCGTGCTTGTGTGCTGACTAGGTGCACTCAGGCTCGAACCAGTTATCTCCCTGGCTGGCTCTAACCTGGTCCGGTCGGGCTCACTCTCTCCCATCTCCCTCCAATCTCTCTTGGCGCCCGCGTTGCGGCCGCCCGCAGCACCGCACCATCGCACCATGGTTTTTGAGGACGAAAGCAGCGACGACAACTCAAGCTTACCGTACATGCACTCCTTCTCCTCCTCCACTGACGACCTTAACCAGGTGAGTTCAGTGGAACTAGGGGTTAGGGTTAGGTTTTCAGAACATGGGGATTTTCCGGTTTAGGTGGTTTTTGATTTGGGCACTTACTTGGATTTGCTTGTGCATGTCCCTTTTTCCCTTAAAGACCTCGATTACGTGGGCCTTGAGCTAGATCTGATGGTTTTCTGTAAGAAGAACAACAAGGCATCATAGACGCTTTGTTGCCTTTGAAGGAACTAACACTGGCAGAAGGTTCTTAGCATGTGCAGAGCCGGTAAGAATCATTCATAGTTTCATGGTACTAATTATGTGGAACATTGCTTGCTTGACACTGGCATAGGAGCTAGGGCTAGGGTTAGGTTTTCATAATTGGGTGACATTGGTAGAGGCTTGTTTGGTTATGGATCATCCATTGTGGGGTTGACACTATGTAGTGCATATGCTCTTGTACTGATGCTAATATTAAGTTATTTTTTGTAGTGTATATGCTCTTGTTTTTATGTTAGATATTCAGTTGATTGCTAGTGTTATTTTGTAGTGTATATGCTCTTATTTTGTGGAGCACATATTATTGGGGATAGTCCCCATGGGCGACACCTGACGTCGTGAGACCCGGCCACGGGCCTGGTAGTCCTGAACACGCTCTGTAGTCGCACTACTTCCGGGCCTCAGAAAGGAACCAAGCCAGAAGGACTAACGACCCGATCGAAATCCGGCCCACGGCTGCCGGCTCTTATGTGAGTACTGTGGGACGACTCACTACGAGGCCCGAGAGAGGTTTTCCCAACTTGGAAAGCAATAATCATCGCGATTTATAGTAGGAGACTGGTTAAAGAGTACAACCCGAAGACTTCTGTAAAACCAGAAACTCGAGATATTATATAAAGGGGAATTCTTGGGACGAGGAGGTTAGGATAGGATCCCTCGAGAACTAGGTAGCGAAACACCGCCCTCATAATCGAGATCATCATCTATAGCAATCAAGCAGGAGTAGGCTTTTACCTCCATCGTGAGGGGCCGAACCTGGGTAACTCGTGTCTTTCATTCCCGATCAACCCCGTTCAAGCGATCAACTAGCAGCGATGGCCTCACAACTTAGTTCTCTCACAAGGACATTTATCGTGACAAAACCATGACACATATGCTCTTGTACTGATGCTATAATTACTCAAATGAAATGCTAGTGTTTTGAGGGCCAAGGGATAGTAGCGAAAAAGTCCCGCTACTGACTTTCTATATCATAGCAAATTATAGTCACATGAAATGCTGGTGTTACTTGTAGTGCACATGTTTCTCTTCAGCTGCTAAATATTCAAATAAAATGTTGTACTGATGTTAACTTTTGTTATTTTGGTGAGCAAGTGCATTAGTTAATTTGTAGTGAACATGCTCTTTTACTATTGTAAACTGACTAATGCATTCGTTAATTCTGCAGGAACGACAAAATTGTGGTTTAATTGAATTGGTTGATCACTAGTGGCCTCCAACAATGCAGAATGCATTGTTGTGAAGGAAATATGCCCTAGAGGCAATAATAAAGTTGTTATTTATATTTCCTTATATCATGATAAATGTTTATTATTCATGCTAGAATTGTATTAATAGGAAACTTAGTACATGTGTGAATACATAGACAAACAGAGTGTCCCTAGTATGACTCTACTAGACTAGCTCGTTAATCAAAGATGATTAAGTTTCCTAACCATAGACATGTGTTGTCATTTGATGAACGGAATCACATCATTAGAGAATGATGTGATGGAAAAGACCCATCCGTTAGCTTAGCATCATGATCGTTGAGTTTTATTGCTATTGCTTTCTTCATGACTTATACATGTTCCTCTGACTATGAGATTATGCAACTCCCAAATACCGGAGGAACACCTTGTGTGCTATCAAACGTCACAACGTAACCGGGTGATTATAAAGATGATCTATAGGTGTCTCCGAGGGTGTTTGTTGGGTTGGTATAGATTGAGATTAGGATTTGTCACTCCGTGTATCGGAGAGGTATCTCTGGGCCCTCTCGGTAATGCACATCACTATAAGCCTTGCATGCAATGTGACTAATGATTTAGTTACGGGATGATGCATTACGGAATGAGTAAAGAGACTTGCCGGTAACGAGGTTGAACTAGGTATGATGATACCGACGATCGAATCTTGGGTAAGTAACATACCGATGACAAAGGGAACAAACGTATGTTGTTATGCGGTTTGACCGATAAAGATCTTTGTAGAATATGTAGGAACCAATATGAGCATCCAAGTTCTGCTATTGGTTATTGAACGGAGATGAGTCTCGGTCATGTCTACATAGTTCTCGGACCCGTAGGGTTCGCACGCTTAACGTTTGTTGACGCTAGAGTAGTATTGGGATATTTGATGACTGGTAACCAAATGTTGTTCGGAGTCCCGGATGAGATCCCAGACATCACGAGGAGTCTCAGAATGGTCGAGAGGTAAAGATTTATATATAAGAAGTCATATTTTGGGTTCCCAAAAAAGATGCAGTTTTTTCGGTATTGTACCGGGAAGCTTCTAGAAGGTTCTGGAGGATTCCGGAGGGGTCCGGAAGTCCACAATTGGGTTCACCACGACCCAAGGGCTAGCATGGGCTGCGGGGAGGTTCCCTAGCCTTATTGGGCCAGGCGCACCAAGTCCTCAAAAGCCCATGTGGCTAGGGAAAGGAAAAAAAGTAAGGAGTCCTAGTAGGAATAGGATTGGACTTGGATTCCAAGTCCTCCTCCCCATTGGCTGCGCCTTGGACTTTGGAGGGGCTGTTGCCAGTCTCCTCCACCTATATATACAAAGGGAGGGGCGCCCCAAGAGGACACACAAAGCCCTTGGCGCCCCTCTCTTTTCCGTTACTCCGTAGTTCCACCGCCTCGTCTCGGCGACGCTTAGCGAAGCGCTGTCGGTGCTCCACCACCACCATCACCACCACGTCGTCGTGTTGGTAAAGAAGGAGGAGACGTCATCGAGTTGAACGTGTGCAGAACTCGGAGGTGCCGTACGTTCGGTGCTTGATCGGTTGGATCGCGAAGACGTTCGACTAAATCAACCGCGTTAAGCTAACGCTTCCGCTTTCGGTCTACGAGGATACGTGGACACACTCTCCCCGCTCGTTGTATGCTTCTCCTAGATAGATCTTGCGTGATCGTAGGCAAATTTTCGAAATACTACGTTCCCCAACAGTGGCATCCGAGCTAGGTCTATGCGTAGATGTTATATGCACGAGTAGAACACAATGAGTTGTGGGTGATAATAGTCATACTGCTTACCAGCATGTCTTACTTTGATTCGGAGGTATTGTTGGATGAAGCGGCCCAGACCGATATTACATGACCGCGTTCATGAGACTGGTTCTACCGCCGTTAGCCGCTACGAATTGGCTAGTGGGTGCCTATTTCTCCAACTTTAGTTGAATCGAGTGTGACTACGCCCTGTCCTTGTTGAAGGTTAAAGCAGCAAACTTGACGAAAAATCGTTGTGGTTTTGATGCGTAGGTAAGAACGGTTCTTGCTAGAAGCCCGTAGCAGCCACGTAAAATTTGCAACAACAAAGTAGAGGACGTCTAACTTGTTTCTGGAGGGCTTGCTGTGATGTAATATGGTCAAGATGTGATGGTATATAATTTATTGTATGAGATGATCATGTTTTGTAACAATTATCGGCAACTGGCAGGAGACATATGGTTGTCGCTTTATTGTATGAAATTCAATCGCCATGTAATTGCTTTACTTTATCACTAAGCGGTAGCGATATTCATAGAAGCAATAGTTGGTGAGACAACAACGATGCTTCGATGGAGATCAAGTTGTCAAGCCGGTGACGATGGTGATCATGACGGTGCTTTGGAGATGGAGATTAAAGGCACAAGATGATGATGGCCATATCATATCACTTATATTGATTGCATGTGATGTTTATCCTTTATGCATCTTATTTTTCTTAGTACGGCGGTAGCATTATAAGATGATCTCTCACTAAATTTCAAGATACAAGTGTTCTCCCTGAGTATGCACCGTTGCGATAGTTCATCGTGCCGAGACACCACATGATGACCGGGTGTGATAAGCTCTACGTTCACATACAACGGGTGCAAGCCAGTTTTGCACACGCAGAATACTCGGGTTAAACTTGACGAGCCTAGCATATGCAGATATGGCCTCGGAACACTAAGACCGAAAGGTCGAGCGTGAATCATATAGTAGATATGATTAACATAGTGATGTTCACCATTGAAAGCTACTCCATCTCACGTGATGATCGGACATGGTTTAGTTGATATGGATCACGTGATCACTTAGATGATTAGAGGGATGTCTATCTAAGTGGGAGTTCTTAAGTAATATGATTAATTGAAATTTTATTTATCATGAACTTAGTCCTGATAGTATTCGCATAACTATGTTGTAGATCAATAGCTCGTGATGTAGCTCCCCGTTTATTTTTGATATGTTCCTAGAGAAAAACTATGTTGAAAGATGATAGTAGCAATGATGCGGACTAGGTCCGTGATTTGAGGATTATCCTCATTGCTGCACCAAAGAATTATGTCCTTGATGCACCGCTAGGTGATGGACCTATTGCAGGAGCAGATGCAGACGTTATGAACGTTTGGCAAGCTCGATATGATAACTACTTGACAGTTTAGTGCGCCATGCTTTATGGCTTAGAACCGGGACTTCAAAAATATTTTGAACGCCACGGAGCATGTAAGATGTTCCAAGAGCTGAAATTGGTATTTCAGACTCATGCCCGAGTCGAGAGGTATGAGACCTCTGACAAGTACTTTGCCTACAAGATGGAGGAGAATAGCTCAACCAGTGAGCATGTGCTCAGATTGTCTGAGTACTACAATTGCTTGAATCAACTGGGAGTTAATCTTCCAGATAAAATAGTGATTGACAGAGTTCTCTAATCACTATCACCAAGTTACTGGAACTTCATGATGAACTATAATATGCAAGGGATGACGAAAACGGTTCCCGAGCTCTTCGTGATGCTGAATCGACGAAGGTAGAAATCAAGAAAAGCATCAAATGTTGATGGTTGACAAGACCACTAGTTTCAAGTAAAAGGGCAAGGGAAAGAAAGGGAACTTCAAGAAGAATGGCAAGCAAGTTTCCACTCCCATGAAGAAGCCCAAAGCTAGACCCAAGCCTGAAACCGAGTGCTTCTACTTGAAGGAAATGGTCACCTTTGAAGCGGAACTGCCCCAAATACTTGGCGGATAAGAAGGATAGCAAAGTGAACAAAAGTATATATGATATACATGTTATTAATGTGTACTTTACTAGTGTTCATAGTAGCCCCTGGGTATTTGATACTGGTTCAGTTGCTATGATTAGTAACTCGAAACAGGAGTTACAAAATGAACAAAGAGTAGTTGAGGGCAAGGTGACGATGTGTGTTGGAAATGATTCCAAGGTTGATAAGATCACCATCACACACTCCCTTTACCTTCGGGATTAGTGTTGAACCTAAACTAAATGTTATTTGGTGTTTGCGTTGAGCATAATACGATTGGATCATGTTTGTTGCAATACGTTATTCATTTAAGTCAAAGAATAATTGTTATTCTGTTTACATGAATAAAACCTTCGGTGGTCATACACCCAAGGTGAATGGTTTATTGAGTCTCGATCGTAGTAATACACATATTCATAATATTGATGCCAAAAGATGCAAAGTTGATAATGATAGTGCATATTTGTGGCACTGCCGTTTAGGTCATATTGATATAAAGCGCATGAAGAAACTCCATGCTGATGGGCTTTTGGAATCACTTGATTATGAATCATTTGATGCTTGCGAACCATGCCTCATGGGCAAGATGACTAAAACTCCGTTGTCCGGAACAATGCAGCAAGCCAATGACTTATTGGAAATAATACATACCGATGTATGCGGTTGAATGAATGTTGAGGCTCGCGGCGGGTATCGTTATTTTCTGACCTTCACAGATGATTTGAGCAGATATGGGTATATCTACTTAATGAAGCACAAGTCTGAAACATTTGAGAAGTTCAAAGAATTTCAGGGTGAAGTGGAAAATCATTGTAACAAGAAAATAAAGTTTCTATGATCTGATCGCGGAGACAAATATTTGAGTTACGAGTTTGGTCTTCATTTAAAACAATGTGGAATAGTTTCGGAACTCACGCCACCTGGAACACCACAGCATAATGGTTTGTCCGAATGTGATAACCGTACTTTATTAGATATGGTGCGATCTATGATGTATCTTATCGATTTACCACTATCGTTTTGGGATTATGCATTAGAGACAGCTGCATTCACGTTAAATAGGGCACCGTTTAAATCCGTTGAGACGACACCGTATGAACTATGGTTTAGCAAAAAACCTAAGCTGTCATTATTCATGCAAGTGGGAGACTGAAGGAAATATGCCCTAGAGGCAATAATAAAGTTGTTATTTATGTTTCCTTATATCATGATAAATGTATATTATTCATGCTAGAATTGTATTAACCGGAAACTTAGTACATGTGTAAATACATAGACAAACAGAGTGTCGCTTGTATGCCTCTACTAGACTAGCTCGTTAATCAAAGATGATTAAGTTTCCTAACCATAGACATGTGTTCTCATTTGATGAACGGGATCACATCATTAGAGAATGATGTGATGGACAAGACCCATCCGTTAGCTTAGCATTATGATCGTTGAGTTTTATTGCTATTGCTTTTTTCATGACTTATACATGTTTCTCTGACTATGAAATTATGCAACTCCCGAATACCGGAGGAACACCTTGTGTGCTATCAAACGTCACAGCGTAACTGGGTGATTATAAAGATGCTCTACAGGTGTCTCCGAAGGTGTTTGTTGGGTTGGCATAAATCGACATTTGGATTTGTCACTCCGTGTATCGGAGAGGTATCTCTGGGCCCTCTCGGTAATGCACGTGACTATAAGCCTTGCAAGCAATGTGACTAATGAGTTATTTACGGGATGATGCATTATGGAACGAGTAAAGAGACTTGCCGGTAACGAGATTGAACTAGGTATGATGATACCAACGATTGAATCTCAGACAAGTAACATAACGACGACAAAGGGAACAAACGTATGTTGTTATGTGGTTTGACCGATAAAGATCTTCGTAGAATATGTAGGAACCAATATGAGCATCCAGGTTTCGCTATTGGTTATTGACCGGAGATGAGTCTTGGTCATGTCTACATAGTTCTCGAACCCGTAGGGTCCGCACGCTTAACGTTTGTTGACGCTAGAGTAGTATTGGGATATTTGATGACTGGTAACCAAATGTTGTTCGGAGTCCCGGATGAGATCCCGGACGTCACGAGGAATCTCGGAATGGTCGAGAGGTAAAGATTTATATATAGAAAGTCATATTTTGGGTTCCGGAAAAAGGTGCAGTTTTTTCGGTATTGTACCGAGAAGCTTCTAGAAGGTTTGGGAGGATTCCGGAGGGGTCCAGAAGTCCACAAGTGGGTTCACCATGACCCAAGGGCTAGCATGGGCTGCGGGGAGGTGTCGTAGCCTTATTGGGCTAGGCGCACCAAGTCCTCAAAAGCCCATGTGGCTAGGGAAAGGAAAAAAAGTAAGGAGTCCTAGTAGGAATAGGATTAGACTTGGATTTCAAGTCCTCCTCCCCCTTGGCTGCGCCTTGGACTTTGGAGGGGCTGTTGCCACGCCCCTCCACCTATATATACAAAGGGAGGGGGCGCCCCAAAAGGACACACAAAGCCCTTGGCGCCCCTCCCTCTCCCGTTACTCAGTAGTTCCACCGCCTTGTCCCGGCGACGCTTAGCGAAGCGCTGTCGGTGCTCCACCACCACCATCACCATCACGTCGTTGTGTTGGTTTTCATCCCATCTACTTCTCCTCTCCCGCTTGCTGGATCAAGAAGGAGGATACGTCATCGAGCTGAACGTGTGCAGAACTCGGAGGTGCCGTATGTTCGGTGCTTGATCCGTTGGATCGCGAAGACGTTCGACTACATCAACCGCATTAAGCTAACGCTTCCGCTTTCGGTCTACGAGGATACGTGGACACACTCTCCCCGCTCGTTGCTATGCTTCTCCTAGATAGATCTTGCGTGATCGTAGGCAAAATTTTGAAATACTACGTTCCCCAACATGTTGAAGTTGTGGGCAATGTATGAAGATAGCAAGAGTGCTAGGCTGAATGAAAATCTTGAAAGTTATCTAGTTATTCACCATCTGAGAGGAGGAGCTTTCATGGAGGAAAGTGTCCATGCACAGAGGTTTGGGTGCCCGATGGCATTCTTGAACATTTTTCAAAATTCACGATTTTTTTTTACAAATTTGTGAACTATTTTAAACTCACTAACATTTTTGATAAATTTGTAAAACGTTTTTTTATTCTGAAAAAAAATTAAAACTCGTCAACATTTTTGAATCGAAAAACGTTTTTTATAATTCATGGATTTTTTTTGTTTTGACAAACATTTTTCAAATGCATGAATATTTTTTTGAATTAGTAAACACTTATTGAATAGATAGGCATTTTTGTATTTCACAAATATTTTTTGAATTTTGTGAACAATATTTAAAAATTCATGAATATTTTTGAACACATTAATTTTTTTTGATATCTGGAACAATTGTTTTTGTAAATCATGGATTTATTTGAATATGAAGTTTTTTGAAATCATGAATATGTTTTTGAATCCATGACCATTTTTTGATTTCTTTCACATTTTTTCAAAATTTGGAACTTTTCTGAAAACACCAATTATTTAAGAAAAATAAAACATGATTCCGGGCACATGGGCTGCGAAAAGGTGCGCGGGTGAGGGGATCGCGTGATGATGGCTCCTTGAACGCGTGTCAGCGTCAAAAGGTGCGGAATTCTTTGAGAGCTCTTGTATGACGGGAGCCACTAGTTAACGAGTGCTTCTTCGGAAGCCTCGCAGCGATCAGCGCCACTTTCAAGGCCTCACCATTTCACATTTACGCGCTCGCCCCTTCGATTTTATTTTTTATTTTTCTGCATGCGTTTTTGGCTATTTAAACGATTTTTTTCTGGTTTTTTTGATGTTTTGGTTTTCTACCGATCTTCCTTAGCTTTTCGACCAAACAAAATTTTTTGAACTTTTTTTTGCGCGGAAAAATGCGTTTTATTTTTGTCCCTTTCGCGGGAGTCATGTTTTTGCTTCCGCGAGAGGCACGGTTTTACTTTCACGAGAGTCACGGCCGTGCCTCTTGAAAACGAAAAAAACATGTTTTCTTTTTTTTTCCTTTCACGAGAGTCACGGTTTTGTTTCCACGAGAGGCACGGGTGTTCTTTCGCGAGAGTCACGGCCGTGCCTCTCAGAAACGGGAAGAATGCATTTTTTGTTTTTTCTTTCTTTCGCGAGATTCACGGTTTTGCTTTTGCGAGAGGCACGATTGCGCTTTCACGAGAATCACAGTCGTGCCTCTCGAAAACGAAAAAAACATGTATTCTGTTTTTTTTTTCTTTCGCGAGAGTCACGATTTTGCTTCTGCGAGAGGCACGGGTGTGCTTTCGCGAGAGGCACGGCCGTGCCTCCTGGGAAACGAAAAAAAACGCGTTTTCTCTTCTTTTTTCCTTTCGCGAGAGTCACGGTTTTGCTTCCGCGAGAGGCACGGTTGTGATTTCGTGAGAGGCGCGGGCGTGCCTCTTTCGAAAAGGGAAGAATCCCGTGCTCCCGGTTCGGTTTTTTCGTCCGATTTTCTTCGGCCAGTTATTTTCGTGAAAATAAGTTTGTCAAAATCTATGTGAAAATCTCGACGCGAGGAATTCAAGGGTGAAAACAGTTTGAGATTTGGACACACGGTTTGAGAGATAAAACATTTCAAATAAACGAATCTACGGAAAATGAAAAAAGTCCCAGGTTGTGACAAGTGACGCTCTGCATGTGCGCCACTTGTCGCAACCTGGGGAGTTGAATTGATCTTACGCGAGCAAGAGAGCTCGAACTCGTGATCTCCGGCTAGTCTATATCTCGTCCATACCAATAGACCTGACAGTTTCTAGTGCTTGATTTGCGGCGCACGACATTAAGAACCAATTTACATCACCTGATCTGTTAAACTACCATGTACAATGGCAGCTCAGTTCCTTTTTTCAAACATTTCAACATTTCTTGGGGAGAAAATGAACAGTTTTTGTTAAAAAAACTAATAACGTTTGAAATCAATATTTTTTTAGAAATTTGGTCAAACTTTTAAAAACGTCAACATTTATTGGTAACATGAACAAAAAATTTGAAATTTGAAACGACAAATTTTTTGAAATATATATTGGACATTTTGTGGTATATGCTGAATAATTTTTAAATACACAAAGAACATTTTTAAATGTACACTGAACAAATATTTAAATACACATTGAACATTTTGGTGATATGCGATGAACAATGTTTAAATACTCGTTGAGCATTTTTGTGAATACATGTTGAAAATTTTGAAAATACACAATGAACATTTTCTTGGAAATACGATGAACATTTTTGTATAAAATATGCAATGGAATGTGTATAATACACGTAAAAGAAATAGAAAGAAAAAAATAAAGACAGAAAAAAATAAAAAAATAGAAACAGAAAAACAGAAATGAAAGAAACAGGAAAAAGAAGAAAAAACATCGCGACCGTGGGCCGGCCCAAACTGGGCGTCGGGTGGACAGGCTTCAGCGGTGCCACGTCCTTTTGACGCCTGCGGGCGTCACATAGGATGAGAAGGGCTCTTATCTGACGCGTTCTGCGTCAGGATGCTGGGGTTTCACACAGGAACCTAGTTGGCGGGCTTAGTTGGCTGCGCGCGCGATTCGCTGATCTGGGCCGGCCATTCCTGGCTGCGCACGATGAAAATGAACAAATTTTACGCCTCAGGTGGTATCAGCAGCAGTAAAGCAAAAAGCTGCTAGCCACGGCTGCTTTCACGTAAATATTACTGCATGACTTTTGAAGCAACAAACTACAGCGGCAAAACTTTAAAAACAACTCCCAAAAAAAGTGTGCATGATAAGGATAGAACACATGATCTAACGTGAGTAAACCACGTCCCTACCCTCCATAATACATAATTTTTGTTGTCTAAATCTGGCAGCTCAGTTTATACAAACTTAGGGAGCGAAAGATTTAATATTTTTTTCTTTTAAAATTTTGAACAGAATTTTTCTATTTCACGAAAGTCAATGTTTTTAGAAAGTTGAACAAAATTTGTAAGACTCGAACATCATCAGAAATCTCAAATATAATTTCGAAAAAAGGAGCAAAATTGAAAACGAGAATATTTTCGAAACTATTAATAACTTTTTGAAAATGCGAACACTTTTCAAAAAACAAGAATTTTAATTTGTGAAAAAAAGAAAATATGACCATTTTTTAGTTTGAGAACAAATTTTAAAAAAATGAACTTTTTTTAAAAACACGAACATTTTATGAAAATTTCCCAAAACATTTTTGAATGTGCGAACAATATTTAAAAACATAAAAAAATTTGAATTTGTGAACTAATTTTTAGAATAGTAATTTTTTTTGGAAAAGGAAATATTTATAAAAATCTCGCCAAAAAATTGAATCTGCGAATTTTTTAAAAAACTGAACATTTTCAAACATGGAAACAATATTTGAACAGGTGCATTTTCTGTAATTTACGAACATTTTTTGAATTTGCGAATTAAACTTCAAAATACAAATTTTTTGAATATTATAAATTTCATTAAATTGTCGAACATTTTTTGAAAGAAGTAAACAAATTCAGGAATGCTAAACGTTTTTGCAATTTTCATCTTTCTCAATTTTTTGAATATTTTATCTAAAGAACTGAACAAATATTGCAAAACTTAACTTTTTTGGAATTGTTGAAAAAATAAATAAATACAGGAACAAAATCTTAAAAAAAATATTTTTTAAGAAATACGAACAATTTCGATGTTTTCAAAAATTTTGTGAAAAAAGATAAGTAAAAACAGAAAAAGGAAAAGGATAGAAAAAGAAAAAAAGCAGGAAAAGGAAAAACAAAAAATAGAAAGCAAATATAAAAAACGGTCCAGGAAACTGAATGTTCTCAAAGCCAGTAAAAACCGGCTGGGAATCCAGTAGAAGGTTCCCAAAACTGGTACCACAAAGCTCTACGTAAGCTACCAATGGCCGGCCCAAATCGCTCGCTGTGTTGACTCGCCTGTGCGTTTCCCTGACTGTTTGACGTAAAACGTGTTTATCCAAATAGGATCTGCCAATGGAAAATACTATTTGCCGCTTGCTGCCTCAAACTGCCGGCGCTTCGCACATGCGAGCGACCGAGCAGCGACTCAGCGGGCCGACCCGTTTAACTGTTCAAACACCTCCGGTTTATTTCTGGTTTTTTTCCAGTTGGTTTTTTCTGGTTTTGGGATACTTCTAGAAGATTCCTGGACTCGATTTATTCTTTATTATGTTTTTTCTATTTTATTATTTCTTTTATTTTCTCTTATTTTCCTTTTTCTGTTTTTTTTCTTTGGTTTCTTTATATTCTATTTTTTCTATTTTCTTTTTTATTTTCTTTTCTCTCTTTTTCCTTTTCTGTTTTTTCTTTTGCTTCTATTTCGTTTTTATATTAAGTTAAAATTCGTGCACAATTAAAAAAAATCATAGATTCAAAGTTTGTGCATAATTTGAAAATTGTTCACGATTTCAAATTTTCTCCAATATTTTTGAAATTGCATCATAATTAAAAATTTGTGCACAATTCAAAAAATGTTTGCGGTTTAACGAAAAATGTTCACAACTTTATAATTTTGTTCATTACCTTGTTCAGCCTATGTTCACAAACTTATAATTTTCTTCAGCCTATGTTCACAATTTTATAATTTTTTTCACGATTTTGAAACTTGTTCATGTTTCAACATTTGTTCGCAATTTTAAAAATGTTCGCCGTTTCAAAAAACTTTCGTAGATTCAAAAAATGTTCGCGTTTTTATAATTTTGTTCATGAATTTGAAATTTATTCATTTTCCAAAATTTGTTGACGGTTCAAAAATGTTCACGGTTTTCAAAATTTGTTCTCTGATTCGAAAAATCTTCATAATTTTATAATTTTGTTCAGGAATTTATAATTTATTCATGTTTTCAAATTTGTACACTATATACAAAATACGGTTACAAAATTTCTTTAGAATTCGAAAAATACTCATAATTTTATAATTTTGTTCATGATTTTGAAATTTGTTCATGTTTTGAAATTTTTCGCAATTTTAAAAAATTTGTAGTTTCAGAATTTGTTCAAAGATTCAAAAAATGTTTGCATTCTTATAATTTTGTTCATGAATTTGAAATGTATTCATGTTTCAAAAAATTTTCACAATTCAAAAAAATTGATCACATGCGTCATATTTTTGTTGAAAATTAAAATATATTCAAAATTTGATTCTGTTTTCTCAAATTTTGTCGCAAGTTTAATTTCCTGCTTTAAAAAACAATGTTTTAAAGGAATTCGCCAATTTGAAAAGTGTTTGCTTTCACAAAACACTAAGTTTTTTTAAATAAAGTCATCCAAAATAAAAACACACATCTATGGTTAATTCTTTGTGTAAAATATATCATTCCGGTTCCACATCTATGGTTTGTTCTTTAAGTAACGCACTGCTTGACTGGCAGCTGTACTCGTTAGCCGGAGTGGCTTGCAGTGTGTGATAGTATGCAGTTGGTCTCAGGTTCAATTCCTTGTCACCCGCGTTTCCTCTTACGTGCTATATATTTTTCGTCCCGCGGTAGACCTCAATGGGCCTGCCCAGTCAGGTCCCTCTCCGTGCGTCAGGCTGCCAATTTAACGCAAAGCGCGTCATATAGGGGCTCCCCTGCCGAATTCCCTATGTGCCGCTCCGCAACTGGCGTAGCGCACAAAGCGCGGGATCTGGGCCGGCCCACTTTTCTTAACCTTTTAGAAGTTCGCTGAAACGAGTTTTTTCTGATTATTTTCTTCTACTGGTTTTTTCGGGTTCTCTTCTGTGTATTTTTCAGTTCTTTTTTCCTTTCTTTTTTTCGTTTTCTTTGTTTCTGTTTCGTTTATTATTTCTCATTTTATTGTTTGAAAATTTCAATATTTTTTCAGAATTTTCAAAAATGTTCTATTTTTTAAATTTGGTTCATAATTATGAAAAATTTCGATTTTTAACAATTTTTGGGACAAATTGAAAAGAGGTTAGAAAATTTCAAAAAAAATCGAAATTCCTCAAAATGTTTGGTATTAAAATTTGTTCATGTTTAAAAAAAAATGTTTGGAGGTTTGGCATTTTTTTCAGCTCTAAAAAATGTTCGAAATTTTCAAATTTTGTTCACATTTTCAAAATTTCTCCGCAATGATAAAGAATATTCAAAAATTTATGAAGAAAATCATGTTTTCGAAAAATATTGGAGTTTCAAAATTTGGTCCGCATTTTAAAAAAAATGTTCATTTAGAAAAATCAGAATTTTAAATATCATTCGCATTTTCAAAAGAGTTTAGAGTTTCTAATTTTGTTCATGTTTCTAAAAATTGTTCAGAATTTATAAATTTCTTCGTGTTCTCAAGAAAGTTTGGACTTTGAAACTTCTTTTGTGTTTTCAAAATTTGTACAGATTTAAACTTTTTTGTTCTCATTTTTAAGAATTTGTTCCAAATATTTCTAAAATTATTCGTGTTACCGAAAAATTATTCGCATTTTCGAAAGAAATTGGAATTTAATATTTTCTTAGAATATTTTAGTTATGTTGAATTACGGGTCTTTTGGTTTTTATATTTTGCGCTACCCAAACATCACAATATTTGTGTCAGTTCTACTGGCTAGAGATGTTACGACCTCAACAGAACCTCCCGGGATCGAATCCTGGCTCTCACACATTTAGGGGTTGTTTGGATTCCATCCAACAGCTGCCAAGACAAATATTGGACATTGACCAAGTGCGGGGTGCTCATTTGGATTGTGGCCAAATATTTGGCTCGCCCGGGCTGCCCTGCCCTCTCTAGTTAATTTGACGCCAACCTTGGGCGAGAATGCGGGGCGGCTGGATGTTGCGCCAATATTTTGGCTCGCCAACGATTTGGTAGGGCCTGCTAGGGCAGCATCCAAACGCATCCTTACTTTTAAGTATTTTTGCGCCCCACTCTACGCTTAGGGTTTGACCCCAATGGGCCGGCCCAATTCGAGCGTGGTATGTGCGAAGAGCCGTCTATTTGCCGCAAAGCACCCGGGGAGTGCGTGTTGTCTCGTTGAACATCGTTTGGCGTGCTAAATAGGAGGTCCCACTGCCGTTTCTTACCGCTCTGTCCGTCGGGTCAATGATTCACTGTTCATCCCTCTCAAGAAACTGATGGTGAACCATAGCACTATAATCTAGATAAGCAGGAGGTAACTCCATATCATTTCTATGTATGGGTACACCAAGATAATTAGCTACATGAGTTGCATAAATTCCACCAAACAAATCTCCACTTGTACCGTTAAGATGCAACCTTCGTGCAACAATGGCCCCCAAGTTATATTGTTTATTACCTGATACCGCACTCTTGAGGACATAAAGGTCTGGAACGCACATGTGACAAGCCTCATCTTTACCGTTAATACATCTACCTATAAAGAGAGCAAAATAATGTATGGAAGGGAAATGAATGCTCCCTATGGTAGCTTGTGTGATTTCTCTAGATTCCCCCACAGTGATACTAGCAAGAAAGTCTTTATATTCAGATTTGTGAGGTTCACTAACATGGCCCCACTGCGGGAGTTTACAAGTAGTATTAAAATCTTCTAGGTCCATGGTATATGATTTATCATAAAGATCAAATAAAACAGTGTTAGAATTGCGCGAGGATGTAAATTTAAACCTTCTCACAAAAGAATCATTCAGGTAGCGGTACTGAAGGCACTTATCTGACACGAAGTCCTCATGATCAACATTACAGACATACGCTTCAAATTCATCCTTGATGCCTGCCTGGACCATAAACTTCTCTGACGGCCATTCACAAGGCCGCACTAGAGCTTCCCTTGGTGGTTCATCGTCCGGCTCACGTATCGCGAGCCTTGGTCCTTGCTTCCTTGAGGAACCACCTTGGTACATTTTCCTTAACATTTTTCCTTCTCTGAAAAATTTCTGAAATTTTTAGTGAGTCAAAATAAAAGTGAATCAAACTCAACAAGATTGATAACAACTACTCCCACAAGTGCCTAGAGGCTAAATCATGCATTAAAACTACTTTTGACCACATAAATTTGACATGCAAGCTCAAGAATAGGGTCACCTTATGTGACATCCTCGATTCAATCATACACTGATCATACACGCAAATGTGTACGATTCAGATCAAGGGCTCACGGGAAGATATCACAACACAACTCTAGGCACAAATTAAGATAATACAAGCTTTATATTACAAGACAGGGGCCTCAAGGGCTCGAATACATAAGCTCGAATACACAAGAGTCAGCGGAAGCAACAATATCTGAGCACATACATAAGTTAGACAAGTTTGCCTTAAGAAGGCTAGCACAAAAGTAGCAATGATCGAAAAGGCAAGGCCTCCTGCCTGGGAGCCTCCTAACTACTTCTGGTCGTCGGCGGTCTCCACGTAGTAGTAGGCATCGACGGTGGCATCTGGCTCCTGGGCTCCGACATCTGGTTGCATCAACTGAAAAGAAGAAGAAAGGGGGAGCAAAGCAACCGTGAGTACTCATCCAAAGTACTCGCAAGCAAGGATCTACACTACATATGCAACATTATCAAAGGAAGGTCAGATATGTGGACTAGGTCACAGAAATGCTTAATAGAGGGAGAACCTAGTCCTATCGAAGACTAGCATCTTCTGGAAACCACCATCTTGCAGCAACAAGAGGGAGTAGAGTAGCATAAAGTAAAGTAGTAGTAGTGTTATCAACCGCGGCCAGAGATCCTTTCTCGACTCCCTGCGAGAAAGCAATCCCAGAGCCATACTATCCATTTATCACCTCATATCCAAGTCTCATCTCAAGTATCCAGTTCTAGTTGTATCGATCGGGATACAACTCCAAGTGTCCGTTACCGTAGGACAGGCTATCGATAGATGTTTTCTTCCCTGCAAGGGTGCACCAACTTACCCACCACGCTCGATTAACTCCGGCCGGACACACTTTCCTGGGTCATGCCCGGGCTCGGCCAAACAATACGCCGCAACCTGACCTAGGCTTAGAAGAGAGGTCAAGCACGCCAGACTAAACCTATGCCCCCAGGGGTTATGGGCCATGTCCCCGGGAACTCCTGCATGTTAAGAACGCGGCCGGTGAGCAGACCTAGCTACCTCCTTCAACAAGGCAGGTGCTTACACAGTCCAACCCGGCGCACGCCGCTCAGTCGCTGACGTCTATTAAGCTTCGGCTGATGCATACGACGCAGAACACCCATACTATGCCCACGTGATGGTTAGTGCTATCGGGCGGAGGCCCCTCGGATCAAATATCCAAATCGTAGTGGATTAGGGCAGCGGTAACAAGCAGAGACTCATGAAAGATGTGACCCCGTTGCCCCGTCTCGAGGACTTGCCACAAGGGCTAGGAATGCCCGGCCACGCCTCGTAATTATCTCGCAGGCACCCTCCAGGTCAACCCGTCTCCACATCACTCGCAAATATGCTCGCGCGGGTACCCCTCAGGGCCGACCTGTCTTTAGTAATAGGGTTCAGTGTAAATTCATAGTAACCATAGTAACCGTGTGTCTAACACCAAGTGGAAAACCTGAGGAATCACCCTTGACGGATTCCACTAGATGTAATCACCAAGGTGAACGTAAGAGGAACCACCCCCGAGGTTCACACTTGAGGGGTTGCACGACAGAGTCGTATCGGAAGTGGTTAAGGTGGAATCACCGTCGATGACCATGACCGAATAGCTACACTACAGGGTTAACATCAGAAGTGTTGTAGAGGTCTCACCCTCGGCACTCGATAGTAACCCATTAGTGTCGAGCAACTAAGGGGAAAGTGATGTGCGGTGCCGGCGCCTGGTCTTCGGTCCCGTTGATCGGGTCTTCAATGATGAAGCAGGGGCAGCAAGGACAAGGTGGGGGTCACTGATGGATTACTAACCAACCTATACTAAGCAGTTTAGGATAAGCAGGTAGGTAACAATAAGCAGGTTACAAAAGCAGGCTATGCATTAGAATAGGAGCAAATAATTATAGTAGCAAAATCTAATGCAAGCATGAGAGAAAGGAAATGGGCGATATCGGGATGATCAAAGGGGGGGCTTGCCTGGTTATTCAGACGAGAAGGAGGGTCGTCGGTGACGTAGTCGAACACAGGGGCAACATCGGTCTCGGGGTCTACCGAAGAGAAGAGGGGGAAGAAACAGTAAATAAAAAGCAAACAGAGGTACCACTAAGCATAAAAAGACGATAAGCAGAACTAGAGTTGACCTAACGTAATCTTGCCATTTATATAGGTGAAGGAATTCAGCAGGAATGTATTCCGGTTACGGACCTAATGTCGATGTGATGATCGAGGGGAATGGTCCATGTTCAGATAGTTAGAGGCATCTGACAGGTAAACGGACCGTGTATTCGGATTCGTTGGATTTTTCTGAGCAACTTTCATGTAGAAAACATTTTCATCAGAGTTACGGTTTATTACCTACGATTTTTGCAAGATTAAAACATATTCTGAAATTATTTAAAATAACAGAAAAGGAAAACATGACGTCAGCAGAGTGTCAGCATGACATCAGCATGTCAACAGACCCGCTGACAACTGACCAGTGGGTCCCACCTGTCATAGACAGTAGGGCTAACAGAGGTTAACGTAAACTAACTAAGTTAATTAATTAGAAGGGGCCCACCTGTTAGTGTCTAATTAGGTTAATTAAATTAGCTTAATTAACTTCGCTAATTACGGGGGTGTGGGCCCCATCTGTTAGTTGCATGGGCCGGTCCAGTCAGCATGGTGGACCGGGTCAATAGGCAGGCCGAGCCCCTGGGGCCCATGGGTTAGCGACCTAGGTTGTGGCCCCAGGCCGTCCATGTCGGCGGGCGGCGTTGGCGCGCCGGCAGCGACCTCTAGGACGACGGCGTGGCTCGGCCACGGTCAGAAAATGGCCACCGGGGACCGTTTGGACCGCCGCGAGCACCTACAAGTGCAGGGGGGCGGCGTGCTCCCAGCTGGCGCATCGGTGGGTTCGAGGGCTGGCCGGAGTGGCGCCGGAAACGAGCAGGGGCGGTGGCAGTGTTCGGGGGCGCGTCGGGAAAAGCCTACGGGGCACCAAATCAACCGCGGCTGGTCACGTTCAAATGCACACTCGATGCCGCGTCGCATGGTGTGGTTGTTTGGACTCGGGGGTGACCGGAGCTACGCCGGCGATGAGTGGAGGCGGCGGTGACTTTCGGGTGATCGAGGCAACGGCAGCAACAGCGCGCAAAAGGGCAAGGCAAGGGGGGGGGGGTAGCGAGGTCCTACACGCGCGGGCGAGCTAAACGGGCACTGGCGCGGGACTATTTGGTCGCCGGAAGCTCGTCGTCGATGAGCTCCCGCGGTGATGGGCTCGGGCACGTATGAGACGGCAACTACGGGCACGTTGGGGCGAGGAGAAGAGAGCGGGGAGGAAGGAGAGCTCACCGAGCGGCACGCCGATGGCTCTTGGCAGTTTAGGAGCGCAGGGAAAGGCCGAATCGACGACGGCAGCGTCGCGGTGGCCGGAGATGGGGACGAGGACGAACGGCGGCTGCGGTGCTTCTCGGTTCCAGCGGAGGGCGCCAGCCGTAGGAGTCGATCCTGGCGGAGCTCACCGTCAGGGTCAGCGGACGTGGGGCCGTCGGTGGCCGCGACAATGACGAAGGGTGGCGGCGACTGCGCTCGGAGGTGAACGGGGAACGAGGGGGAGAACAAGGAGGGATCTGGTGGGAGAGGAAAAATATCTGCGGGGGGAGGGGCTGACGAGGACGAGGTCGAGGGGAGGAGGGCTCATCCTTATCCCAAGCGTTACTGGCGTGAAGGCATGGCGAGTCGGCAGCGGTTGTGGCAGTACAGCCTGGCGGGTCACCCGCATGAAGGAAGACGACGCGGGAGGGAGCTGGGCAGCCTGGGTCGGCCAGGTGGGCTGAGGCCCAAGGGGGGCGCGGTGGCCAGCTGGGCTAATTAGCCCAGTTGAGGGGGGGGGGCGCTTTTTCCTTTTTTCTGATTTCTCTTTTATGTTAAAATCAGAGACATCTAGGGAAAATTTTGGGCTACCAAAATACTTTGAAAAAAAATGTGGGACCTGCCACTTAAATTCTTTTCTAGTATTTGTCACTGCCACAAAGAGTTTGGGGCCATCAGGAGTTGTCCAAGCATTTTTAGAAAATGAAAAAGGACATCTTAAATACTGTTGGACTAGATAATAAATTCCCAGGGGAAATTTCGGAATTCCAAAAATGTTGGCTTCAACATGCCAAATGTCTAGGGATTATTTGCCATAGGATGAACTTTTTAGATTTCATGTCTGACAAATAAGAATTTTTGACTTTAGATTGGATTTGAATTTGAATGGTGATTTGGATCAAGTGAAGATTAGCAACAGTAACATGATGGCATAGCACCATTAATAGGTGATTACTGTAGCATGACACTGGGGATGTTACAAATCTCCTCCACTACAAGAAATCTCGTCCCGAGATTTCAGTCCGAAAGTAAAGAGTAACTTCGGGAGAACTGACCCTTATAGGGTTAATTACCTGGTTAACAATTCAGGGAATGTGGCAGAAGTAACACTCGAGTTGAAACTTAAGAAAACATCGAGAGCAAAATATGAAGGTACAATAGGGAGTTTCAAGCGAATGGGCAAACGATCGATACCTGAACAGAGTGTGAGAAGGGGCGTTCAGAGCATCGGGAATAGATCATTTCTCGGACGGTGGCTCGTGACAACACACAAAGCCAAGAGCAAATGATACTTCGGAAAAAAAGATATACATGAGAGTCAGATTCCGATCCTGTGAAACTGTGGGTTAAAAGTAGAAAGGGGGCCGACATATTGCACGGTCATGGTAGCAAGGCATGTCAGAGGATAGCCTGTCAGTTACGTTGGCAACAACGTTGGTACCAAGGGCGAGGGATGAAGAGAACCATTTTTCTGCTCGTTGAACGAGGCAGACCAATAGGCAAAGTTCTCGTCCACCGGGGGTTACCGAGATGTCGTCAGCAATAGTAACAGGGTCACACTGACAGAGTTGTAAACTAAGGTGTTTCCATAAGCAGGGAACTATTACTACTTAGATCATATAGATCACAAGAAAGGTTAAACAAAATAATGGAAAGGAAAATGTGCTTATACAAAAGCATTAGAGTATATGCTTCCCCAGAACAAACAGAGCACGATATACATGACATGACATCAAGTACTTATCCATTTAGTTAATGGGGCAAGGAGAATCATGATGTTTGTCCATACAACGGTGTTTGGATGATTGATCAAGAAACATTTAGCATTGCGCCTCCAATGTTCTTAATAAAATTAAGTACCACACAGTCATGCTTCGGGATAGCATTAACATGGTCATCAGGTAAAGGTCGGACCTTGGGAACACAAAGGATCCATCAGGAATTTCTAGAACATCTCATGCAATTTTATCAGGGAAAAGATGAGGAGGTGGCCGATGGGTTCAACAGCAATCCATCAACATGTTAAAAGGATGTATTTCCAAAATTTATATGAACAAGTTTTGTGTTATGGGGGAGACAAGAATGTTGTCGATGATAACACAAATCATCAAGGGGCAAGGAAGGTATTTATCATCATGAATTCGATTGATGTCTTGGGAGAGTTCAGAGGTTGATGATGATAACGACACATTTGTTGAGAGATTTCAGGAAGATGTAATCGATCGGCGATGACATCAAGTCAATGGAATGATGAAGTGAAAGGTTATTGGAACCACGAGTACGACACAAACTCGAAAGCAAGCTTGTTGTTCAAGGCAAAATGATATGACGAGGAAGATCGACATAAGCTTAGCTCATCGTCAAAAAATGTGCTCCGGGAAGAAGAACCAGGTAGCACCGTTAAAATTTGGCACGATAATGATATAGCCGATCAGGCTAGGAATAACTTGAAGGATTATTAAACTCGTAAGCAACGAAAATTACTTAGATTTATTGAATCGGAGTGCGAAATCGATTCACTTATTGGTGTTCTCGATTGACAAACAACCCAGAACCCTTGACGTGACATAGACATGGTAAGGTAGTACTCCATCAAAAGTTCATAAGATGTAGTGCAATGGCATGATATCCTTGAGATACCAGGGTTAATACTCGAAGGTAGATCATAATAGAGGTTGGGCAGGCGTATTGACCTGCAGAAGACAAGTGATTTAACTTGTCCAAGAAATGGGACCAAAGAAGAACAATCATGGTCGGAACCACGGTTGCGAAGGATCAATTCAGCGATACCAGATGATATTATATCAAGGAAAAGTTATTATTACAAGAAGCTTCCATGATAAGTTCGACACCGGTCCATTGGCATGAACACAAAGTTCAAGGTTGACTCCCACTTCTTCAATGCATAACCTTCCATTCACTTCTCGCTTTCGATGAAGTTGTAGTGTTGAAATTATATCTGGCAAAACACCAGAAGAGTATGACTCATGAAAACTCTCAGGTTCACACGGGTTAGGGAAGGCATACGTTCAACCCATAGGGGCATCTTAGGAACATATACCACGAACTTCAGGAGTAAATAACATCATCTCAATAGCAGAGCATGGTGGACAATAAGCAGAGGATACAATTTACCGAAGGCAATATGTATCAGGGGAAGAGCGCACGAGATTTTTAATATGAAGGACATTGCCGGACAATAGTCCAACAAAGGATTCAACGGTCCTCAATGAATTTTATGTGAGTATCGGTACTCGAGCAGAAGAAGAAAAAGAATGCACAAGATCAGATTATAGAAACAGCTGTATAATTCGACGTTCAAGTTGAGGGGAACTAGGTGGACAACCAATTGCAACATGATTGGCCGAGATCCAACTCATGTCCAGAATGACGTATGAGCAGGAAGGTCAAATTTCAGGGTTCGACTGATGATTGCGAGCAATCGCAACATAATGAATCAACAGGCCTAGGATGACAATGACAAAGGATACTAATGAATATTGCTAAACATATGGGAAGCATCCATAATGCAAAAAGACAAGTATTTGCAGAGCAATAGTTTGAAGAGGATTCTCGGAAGATTGGATAGTATTTCGAGTATCTTATGAAGCATACGAACAACTGGGGATGAACGAATACTCGGTAAGGGCGAGGAATTATCCGTAGGGGTATTCATGTGGCAAGGAACTGTAAGGCAGTAGGCACAAAGTATTCTCGGAACAATAAAGAGAATTTCGGGGTATCTTGTAATAACAAGATCAATGGGATTGAATGTAAGAATGGAAAGTGTAAGTAGTTAAACATAAGGATTTACTGGTGGTCGGGAATAGCAAAGGCGGTGGGCACAAGGTCTTGAGAGAATGTCGGAGAGTATCTTCAGAATCTTCTGGTGTAGCAAGCGACCATCTGGAATGAGGGGCTCTCCGGGAGGAAGTAGTTACGAGAACCTAAAGTTAGAGTTAGCAAAATCTTTTAACCCGAATAGAAGAGAAATCAGAATCCCAAAGTAAAGGTGGAGGATAAAAGATCCTAGTACCACCCAATGGCGACGTGGGCCCGTAAGACACACATCCAATGTTAGTAAAAACAATTCAGTGACTAGACTCGACTTCGGCCAAGGAGTTGGAAAGGGGGCTACCTACAGGCAATCGGCTCTGATACCAACTTGTGACGCCCTCGATTCAATCATACACTAATCATACATGCAAATGTGTACGATCAAGATCAAGGACTCATGGGAAGATATCACAACACAACTCTAGACACAAATTAAGATAATACAAGCTTTATATTACAAGCCAGGGGCCTCGAGGGCTCGAATACATAAGCTCGAATACATAAGAGTCAGCGGAAGCAACAATATCTGAGCACAGACATAAGTTAGACAAGTTTGCCTTAAGAAGGCTAGCACAAAAGTAGCAACGTTTGAAAAGGCAAGGCCTCCTGCCTGGGAGCCTCCTAACTACTCCTGGTCATCGGCGGTCTCCACGTAGTAGTAGGCATCAACGGTGGGATCGCTCTGGGTTCGGCATCTGGTTGCATCAACCGAACAAAGAAGAAAGGGGAAAAGGGGAGCAAAGCAACCGTGAGTACTCATCCAAAGTACTGCAAGCAAGGATCTACACTACATATGCAACATTATCAAAGGAAGGATGTATATGTGGACTGGCTGCAGAAATGCCGTAATAGAGGGAGAACCTAGTCCTATCGAAGACTAGCATCTTCCTCGAAACCACCATCTTGCAACAACAGGAGGGAGTAGAGTAGCATAAAGTAAAGTAGTAGTAGTGTTATCAACCTCGGCCAGAGATCCTTTCTCGACTCCCTGCGAGAAAGCAATCCCAGAGCCATACTATCCATTTATCACCTCATATCCAAGTCTCATCTCAAGTATCAAGTTCTAGTTGTATCGTAGGACAGGCTATCGATAGATGTTTTCTTCCCTGCAGGGGTGCACCAACTTACCCACCATGCTTGATTAACTCCGGCCGGACACACTTTCCTGGGTCATGCCCGGCCTCGGCCAAACAATACGCCGCAACCCGACCATAGTAGAACGGGGGCTCAAAAGGAAACTTCAGAGCACGCCGGACTGA